>BTPG01000003.1:149731974-150044474 GCA_036245525.1 Semisulcospira habei
TGAACCTCATTGTGCAAGCAAATAAATTTAGACCAGACATTTATGAACTTGTTTATTATTATTATTTTTTGTAATAATTATGTGGTGATTTTTACCTATTTCATATTTTACTGATATTTTATAGTGTGCTGGCACAGTTGAGTAGCGTTGTTATGATGATAAAATTGTAGTAAAGCAGCAGAAATCATTATTTAATGATGATTGGACATATTCAAGATATGAGGAGGGTTTGCATGACTGGGAAGAAAGTGAAGGATAGCTGATACACCCAAGCGTTATGTCCCAAACTGCATGTGTCTAATAATGCTTCTACATGCAATCTAAGGTGTACAGATGTGAAAGGGAAATAGGATGAACTGTGAACGTAGTAATGGGTAAGTGTTGGATTACAAAAAAATGGGTGATGTAATATCCCACTGTGTGCAAGGCTTCTTTGATGTTTACATGTCTTTTCTGCATGATAATCACCTCAGCACAATCTGTGTCACTTAGTGTTCCATGAACGATACATTGAAACATGATCAGAAGGTGCAGAGTTGCCTGGTTTGCCAAGTATAGGAAAAGGAGAAACACGTTTGACTTGAAGAAGTTTGATTAAACCAAACTGGACTGGTCTGGAACTACGCTGTAAAATTAGTCTTATACAGGGCTTGTAATTTTCCACGGTTCGGCGAATTTCCGCTATTTAAAAAAAAAACCGCCGAGAACAGTATGGTTTTCCACAGAACAAAAACGTTTGACAACGATTTTCCCCCAATCAAAAAGTTTGTTGTGCGTGTCCTCAAGTCAGACTGAAACACGGAACTGCGCATGCGTGTATCTGAATCGCAGCCGGTAAAATGGATGCAAGAGGCATTGTTCAGCGTGGTGAAAAAACGCGTGGAGGTGGGAATGGATGGAAAAAGATGTGGGTGATGAACGACTAGGACAATATTTGATGGACTTTGATGGTGAATAGTGACTGTCAGCTGAGCATCAGTGTGTGTTTACACTTAGATTTGTAGTTGGACTTTGTTGGCGAATAATAACCGTAAGCTATGCATCGATAATGACAGGCTACTTAGGAGTTCAGCTGTGTGTAAGTAAGCAAGCTAGTCTTTCCTTCACTATGTTATATGTATTTTGCTCATCAAGAATGCACGTTAAAAATGCTACAATTTGTATGCAGGGGAGGAAGGGGGTCATTCCCCTGCACCCTCTACCAGTGCCTAGGTGGCACCTGGACCCCGGCCAATTTCCTCTTTTTTAACTCAGACCATTACAAGCCCTGCTTATAAGAAGAACTTTGGACACTGAAGAAAAAAGTTTTGGCTCAGGCATGTTATCTGTTTTACCTATCCAAGTTTGAGGTAGGTGTTTGCAACTGCATTAAAAAATAATTAAACTTATCAGACTTTGGAGAGAAGAAACACGTTTGACTTATCCGAAGTTTGACTTGAGTGAGTTGGACTTATCCCTTGTTAAATTAGTCATATTAAGAGCAGCTTTGACTGGGAATTTTGTTGCTGTTTCACCATTTTTATATTTCAGCATATGGGACTGTATTCAAATCTCGCTTAAAATATTTGACTCTCTCATAGATTTGCCCCCACCTGGGTCTGCCCTGGGGTCTTGGGTGGGGTTAACTACTTTTTAGTTCCCAGGGTCACCCTGGTCAGCCCCACAGGGTGGGCTTTCCCCTCTATTCTATGGCATGTGTTTCTGTCTACTCTTAGTTCATTCACCTGCATTTTTCTTTTTAAAACTCTCCCTACTGTCTGCACTGCCCTGTAGCTCTTGATATTGGATGTGTGTTGCTAAATGGTCTTGGCTTTATTTAGGCCCCATGTCGTAGGTTTATTTAACGTATTGGACTGGCTGGCGACATACATTCAATATTCTGGGGTTGTTTTTTTTTCAAAAGCAGTGCAGGCACGTCCTGAGAAAGACTTGTTGCTGTCGGGATGTTACGCAATGTACAATCTATCAATCTCATAGATTCCTATGAACATGGGATGCACACAACTTCAAACCCAAACATAGTACAAAGATACCTGATGGTAAGACATTTCTATGCAAACTGATTTGGTTGATCCCTCGGAAAGGTAAATGGTCAAAAGAGCTCAGGAAATAGGTCCAAAATAGCCATATTTTGACAAGATGTTTTTTCTCAAATACTATTTACAACATCAAACTTGGCACAGAGATACCTGATGGTAAGACCTATCTATGCAATTGTCACACATGTGTGGATCGGTCATACATGTGAGCCATAAGGGCTTTGCCTTTCTTGTTAAATCATAGTGAAAAGCCTGGTACTTTAGGTAAAACAGCCATAAGTAATAATAAATGCATTTGATTCTCACTTTAAATAGTGAGCCCACTGCCTAAGCTTCTGTTTTCTTCTGGGGCATATGTTTCTGCCTACCTTTGGTCCATTCACCTGCATTTTTTTTTCAAGTTCTTCCTACTGTCTGCACTGCCTGTAGTCCTTGATATTTGATGTGTGTTGCTAATGGTCTGTTGCACCTAAGAATAATAATAATTACGGTATTTATAATGCGCTTATCTTATAATAATTATAACTCTAAGCACGCACTCACAACTCATGCACACATGCGCACACTTTAGACAACGACACCTGCTGATAAGTTATGTGTTGCAGTTAATGTATTGTTTAATACCATTTCTCTGTAATATTTTTGTAATTTTAAAGATATTCTACTTTTTGTAAACTAGGGTCCAATAAATTAGCAAGTCAGTGCAGCATCCCAAGCATGTCTTATGTTTAATTAGCATATCAGACCGGCTGGTGACATACATTGAATTTTTCTTTCACCAGCAGTGCTGGCACATCCTGAAAAAAGTCTTCTTGCTTTCGGGACATTATGCAATGTACAAACAACCAATTGTTCACGTCATTTGCTCAGGCTTTAGTAACAGGTGGATAAAGAGCCAACACACAGTCATTTTAATTTATAGTTATTACTGACCATATTGATCTTGCACATTGGCTTGATTTCTACTGTCCTATGCATTATGCTCCACCTTGCTTTTCCATTGATAATAATGATAAATTATGTGTTTGCAGTTAATGCGTTTTGTATATACCTTTTTCCCTGTACATATTTTGTTATTGTAATGATTTCTACTCTATTTTAATAAACTAGAGTGTAAAAATTAGCATAAAGGTACAGTATCTCTATCATGTGTTAGGTTTATTTTTGCACAATAGACCCGCTGATGACATGCGTTCAATATTCTGTTGTTTTATTCACAAGCGGCTTAGGCACGTCCTGAGAAAGTTTTTTTGTTGTCGGGAGGATATGCAATGCTCAACCAACCAATCCACATTGTATTTTGTGTTAAATAAAGTCATTGTACAACCAAACATTGGTAAAGGCATAAGCCATTCTGTGTGATTTATTACAATATCCCTTAAACTGGCACCAAAATAAAACAGTTACCATGCAGAATTCTGTGTTAATAAATTGTGGTCTTAGAGCCTTTCAGTGTAGTTATTTTGAGTTTTCTTTCAAATTATTTTTTTCTGATGAACCTCATTGTGCAAGCAAATTAATTTTGTCCTGACAGTTGTGAACTTTTTTTTTATATATGGTGATTTTTACCTCTTTTATTTTTTTTTACTGATATTTTATAGTGTGCTGACACAGTTGAGTAGAGTTGTTATGATGTGATAACTTGCTATGCTATTTTTAAAGGATACGGACTTCCAGCTCTCGCTGATTTCGTCCAGGGGGGGTGGGCCGGGGGTTGAGGGGGGGGGGGGGGGAGTTATGTTCTGACTGGTTGTCGCTGATGTCCACGCATCGCTTTTGATCTACCTCTCGTCATGTCTGTAGTTTGGTTAGATGTATCGGATTAGTGGGTGCTTATTAAGCAGGTGTATTGTGTATTTGGTGGTGGTGGACCATGTTTTAGGGTCGGGGTTTAGTAGGCCTTCTACGGTGAGAGGTGCGTTGAGTTTATCTGCTACTAGGGTTCTGGTTTGGGCTATGCTCGGGCAGTCTAGCAGTATGTGTTCCGTCGTGAGTAGGTGGCCGCATGTGCACATTATTGGGTTGGGGTGGACTAGGTATCTCTCGCCCCCTAATCGGATCCTTGTTAGTCGTGACTGGTCTCTCCTCTTACCTATTAGGAGGGTGGGTGTATTGTTCAGTACCCTCGTGAGATTTTTGCGTCTTCCTTTTTTGTTCTGGTGGAATTCTTTTTCCCATAGTTTTTGGAAGGCGGGCCGTAGAGCATTTGACCGTTCATTTGCTGAAAGTGGTAGGTTGAAGAAGGTCGATTCTTGGTCGAGGCCTTTCTTCGCTACCCTGTCTGCTCGTTCGTTGCCTGGGATTCCCACATGGGAGGGGACCCACATAAATTTGACTGTTTGGCCGCGTTCTGAGAGTTCGGCTGCTCTTAGTCTGACCAGGTATGTTAGATCTTCTCTGAACGAGTCTAGGTTCTGAATCGCTTGTATTGCCGATAAGGAGTCCGTCACTATGAGTAAGTGTTTAGCTTCCTGAAGGTCGGCTCTTATTACTTTGATGGCTCCCAGGATGGCCGTGAGTTCTGCTGTGAAAACTGATGTGATAACTTGTAGAAATACAGCAGAAATCATTATTTAATGATGATTGGACATGTTCAAGATATGAGGAGGGTGAGCATAATTGGGAAGAAAGTGAAGGATGGCTGATAATCCATGCATTATGTCCCAAACTGCATGTGTCTAATAATGCATCTCCATGCAATTTGAGGTGTACAGATGCGAAGGGGAAATAGGAAGGACTAAACGTAGTAATGGGTGAGTGTTGGAATTACAAAAAAAATGGGTGACAATGTAATATACCACTGTCTGCAAGGCTATTTTTTTATCTTTACATGGTTTTTTTTCTTTCTGCATGACAATCATCTCAGTACAATCTGTGTTACTTAGTAATCCATGAACGATACAATGAAACATGATCATAAGGTGCAGAGTTGCCGGGTTTGCCGAGTATAGCAAAAGGAGAAACATGTTTGACTTAAAAACTACCTTTTAAAATTAGTCCTATAAGAAGAGCTTTGGACAGAGGGGAGGGGGGGGGGGATGTTTTGGCTCAGGCATTTTATCTTTTTTACCTATCCATGTTCAACATAGGCATATGGGACTGCATTAAAAAAATTTGAAGAGAAGAAACACGTTTGACTTATCCGAAGTTCAACTTAAGTGAGTTTAAATTATCCCTTGTTAAATTAGTCATATTAAGAGCAGATGGAAATTTTGTTGCTTTTTTGGCTTCAGCATATCGGAGTGTACTCAAATCTTTCTTAAAATATTTGACTCTCTCATCGATTCCCATGAACTAGAGATGCACACAGATTGGATATATCTATAAAAACTAGGGACACACAAAGGCTAGAGACATCAATATAAACTTGGGACACACAAAGGGTGGTTACATCCATACAAACTGGGGACACAAAAACAACTTCACAAATAAATCACACCAAAAGTGACGCATGGGAAACTGACAGAATGAGTTTGGTAGAAGAATTATTATGTGACTTTATTATGAACATGAGTTTAGAGAGAGAGGTGAGGGGCAGTAAAAGTGAAAAGTTGGAAGTAAAATAGGGTGCAGTGAAAAAAAAGCTTAAATAAAATATGTACAATACAAATGAGGTCCGCAAAATACTACCAATACAATATACAGGTCGATTATAACCTTGACAAAGCGAGAATATTGGTGTCCCCGGTTTGTATGGACACAACCCGTGTGTATGTGTGTGTGTGTGTGTGTGTGTGTCCCCGGTTTGCGTAAGTCCCCGGTTCGTATGGATACAACCCATGAAAACACATGCCAATAAAACAGGTATTTATGGACTTACAGAGACACTGATATAACAATTAGCATTGCTTATGGATCGGCTTTCCAGTGTTAAAAGCGCGATGCTCGCAAAGCATTATTTCATAGGGTCCCCGGTTCGTATGGATACAACCACGTCCCCGGTTCACGGGGTTTACATGCCTGTGTGTGTGTGTGTGTGTGTGTGTGTGCGTGCGTGCACAAAACCACTAATTTGGGTGACTTTCTTTACCATCCTTCTGGAAAATGGGTGTGTATGAAATTCTGGGTGACCAAGTCAGGCACCCATTTTTTTCTGAGGGTTGTTTCTGCATTATCTTTCATTCAAAAGTCAGAAAAAAATATAAAAATTGGATGTCCCATTTCTGCAGGTTTACCTAATGTTGTGTGTTTTAAACGCACTGGGCCAGTGTGTTACCACGGAAGCGAGCGTCGTTCCGCTGCGCAGAGTGAACTGAGTTGTTTCCCCTTCTATTGTCTCTCGTCCCGCCAACCGTCGTTCCATCAGGTAAGATTGTTTTTATGCAATATTTCTTAGTTAAAAGCACGCCCAAGTGTACTTCTTCAGCGCAGTTATTTAACTGAGATGCTCCCAATCAGATACAATTGCACAGTAGCCTATATGGACCCGTTTGGCCGAGAAAACTGAGACGCCGTCTGCTACGACCCGTGTCTCAGTGCTGCTCAGTCAGTCTTGTAGTAACAGATTCTAGAACCCCACGAATTTAACAAAAGCTTTCTTCTTCAACGAAAGGAATTCGTTCAATAACACATTACAAGGTCAATCTGTCACGCGATTGGGTTGCTTTTTTCTGACATGTGTGATTGTGATCGAAAAGTAACTTGACATGTATGCATGCACTGTAAACAAGATGGCGCCAGATTTCATTGTGTATTTGAATCCTCGTACGCACAACTACCTCGCGATTCGAAGAACAGTCTTCCACGAATAGTTTTTTTCAGATTTTGCAACTGAAGTGTCGCATTTTACTGTATTACCAGTTATTGCCCGTAGGGGGCAGGGGGTACTGCAGTAATTATGTATATATCTGATTCAAAATGTCAATGGTTTACATGGTTGTATTTGACATGTTTGCAGCAACACCGTTTTGGTCACACTCAGCACTTTCTGCAGACACCCAGCGCCGGATGGCAGCAGGATGTCCAAACCCATCGGGATCTATGGAAGTGGACAAGCACGCCCCTTCCTGGCACATGACCAAGGCCCATGGCAAAATTAGTCTGCTGCAGCATGATGGCCCAGCATCGTCTGTCGCAGAGGGTGCGTCTGGTAGGAGGGTGCATAGACGGCAGCGGAATGCCCCCAATTACAAACTGGTAAGTGATTCTATGATCATCTTCATTTTATTGGCTCGCGTGCGAAGCAAAAGTGATTTTATGTTCTGGGTCACTGGTCGTCTGTCCGTCCGTCCGCGTCCATGGTAAACGTTAACAGTGGCATTTTCTCGGAGACTTTTCAAGCCACATTCTTCAAGCTTGGCCCAAGGATACTTTGTGGCAAGACCTTTGTAAACATACCAATTTGAGTGACCTCTCTCAAAGGGTCACGCGGGGTTGACAGATGTGTGAAAACTGCTTACATTTTCAGAAAACATGGATTTTGCTGCTGCGAAAGCCAGCCCTCGTCACCAAGGTCACACATATGTAAATCGGTCATACACTGGATTACTCTTTATATTCTTGTGCAAGGCCCCTTAAACCAAAATCGGGCTGCTTTTGTACTAATGCAGCTTTCTTTTTTCTTTCCTTTTCCAGCCCCACCCGGGTTTGCCCTGGGGGACTTGGGTGGGGTTAGGTATTTTTTAGTTCCCAGGGTCACCCTGGTCAGCCCCACAGGGTGGGTTTATCTCCCTATTCTGGGGCATGTGTTTCTGTCTACCCTTTGTCCATTCACCTGTATTTGCCTTTTTAAAACTCTCCCTACTGTCTGCACTGCCTGTAGCTCTTGATATTGGATGTGTGTTGCTAAATGGTCTTAGCTTTATTTAGGCCCATGTGTTAGGTTTATTTAATGTATTTGACCGGCTGGCGACATACATTCAATGTTTTGTTTAGTTTTTTTCACAAGCAGTGCAGGCACGTCATGAGAAAGCCTTGTTGCTGTCGGGACGTTAAGCAATGTACAATCAATCAATCAATCTTTCCTTTTCCAGTTGGCAACTGGAGCCTGGGATGAGACTGAGAGTGCAAGCGCATCGCAATACAAGGACAGTGATGACGAGGAGTTTGTTCCTGGCTCGAGATCACAGGATTCAGACGGTGTGTCGCCATCAATCTCTGGGGTCTCTGACACAGACAGTATTGTATTGAATATGTTAGATTTCAAAGTGGCTGGTTCAGGGTGGGCAGGTGTCAGTGAAGCAAGTACCAGCAAGGTGCAGTGTGCATTAGGGGATGAATTAGGGGGTGGCAATGACAATGTGGATAGGCAGAAGGAACATGATGTTGGGGGTGGGGAAAGAGCGCTTACCAAAGAAACGGGTGTGCACGTGTCACAGAGAGGGAAAGGAAAGTACAAATGGGACAAGAAACATGCATGCAAATTTTGTGGCAAGCTTGTTTTGAAAATGAGCACGCACTTACACGATGTCCATGCAGATGAGGCAGACGTTGCTAAAATTTTGATGATAAAAAAGGGACTAAGCAGAGACGTCAAGCATGGATCAGAATACAAGATGAGGGTGATTACATGCATAATGTTGCAGTTCTTGAAAAGAAATCAGGATGTTTGATTTCTAAGTATCGCACCAAAACTAGTAAGGTAGACGACCTTCTCGCCTGTAGCCATTGCAAAGGGCTCTATCAAAAAAAGCTGATCTCTGTACACTCAAAACGTTGCTGTCAGAAACAAGGAGGGTTTCAGTTCGCTAAGCGAGGTGAGGCTGCTCAACGTGGGAGGCTAATGCTTCCAATACCTTTAGACGTTGACTTTTCCTTCTATCATAAGGTTTTAGCCAGACAGAGAAATGATGAGATAAGCCGTCTCATCAGAACTGACCCCTTGCTTTTGGAGTATGGAAAGAGATTATTTGACCGCAGGGACATTGAAGAACACACGGCTGGGCAAATCAGCTCCAGGATGCGGGAGTTAGGGAGACTATTAAAGATTCTTAGAGTGAGGTCAGAAATGAAAATCGCAAGTTTAAATGCTGTGGTCAATTCAGCTAGCTTTGATCATGTTGTACTGGCTGTAAAAGAGCAAGCAGAATTTGATGAGGACACACATCAGTTCAAAAAAGGCAATCTTGCAATGCGCATAGGCCATGCTTTGAAAAAATGTTCACAGATCAAACAGTCGCTGGCATCCAAACAGCTTGGGCATGGTTCAGATGACAGGTGGTGACAGGAGCTCTCTGAGGCACAGCGCTTTGACTCTGTCTTCACCTGGGACTGGTACGATTGTGTGTCAGCTACAGCAGCCCAGTCATTCGGGAAAATGACCATGAACAAACCCAAGCTGATCCCATCATGTGAAGATGTGAGGAAGGTCCAACAGCTTCTTGCGACAAGGATTGTTTCGGAAGATTATCCGACAGTGGTTAAAGCAACTCTTTGCGCTGTATCACTTTTCAACCGAAAACGAGGGGGAGAAGTTTAGAGAATGAAGGTATCAGACTTCCAGAATGCTAAGTTTGGATCGATCACCAATCAAGATATCTTGAAAGGTCTCACAGAGGTTGAGAAGAAAATGGTGAATCATTTTCAGCGAGTGGAAATCAGGGGCAAGTTTAATAGGAGTGTTCCCATTTTGCTCACGAAGAAGATGATGACAACTGTGGACAGAATCCTTCAAATGAGGCAATCAGTGCCAGCTCTCGCCGATTCCCAGTACATCTTTGCCACATCTTCTGGTCAGAGGCCTTACAGAGGCCATGATGTTCTGAAGGAACATGCGTTACAAGCACAAGTGTCAAACCCAGCCATGTTCACATTTACTCAGTTACGGAAGCAGGTTGCAACTTTGGCTCAGTCCATGGCCATCTCGGAGTTAGACCAGGATCAGCTGGCAGACTTCCTTGATCATGATATTCTGATACATCGCCATATCTACCGCCAACCTCAAAACGTCCTTCAAAAGGCAAAAGTGGCAAAGATTCTTCTGTCAGTTAACAATGGGATGACAGATTTTGAGAGTTGCATTAGAGCGGAACTGGGCGATGATGAAGAGATTGTCTTTGACAATGAAAACACATCAGAAACTCGCAGAGAGGTCTCTGGGGAAACAGCACCTGTGAATGAAGCAAATAGCACGTCAACAACACAGGAATCAATGAGCATGACCGAGAAAAGACGTCCAGAGCCTGATGACAAACTTCCCCACCCGGGTCTGCCCTGGGGGACTTGGGTGGGGTTAGGTATTTTTTAGTTCCCAGGGTCACCCTGGTCAGCCCCACAGGGTGGGTTTTTCTCTCTATTCTGGGGCATGTGTTTCTGTCTACCCTTTGTCCATTCACCTGTATTTGCCTTTTTAAAACTCTCCCTACTGTCTGCACTGCCTGTAGCTCTTGATATTGGATGTGTGTTGCTAAATGGTCTTAGCTTTATTTAGGCCCCATGTGTTAGGTTTATTTAACGTATTTGACCGGCTGGCGACATACATTCAATGTTCTGTTTAGTTTTTTTTCACAAGCAGTGCAGGCACGTCATGAGAAAGCCTTGTTGCTGTCGGGACGTTAAGCAATGTACAATCAATCAACTGATGACATACTAGATAGTTTTGATGATGACAGTTCTGCGTCGGCGCCTGTTCAAAAGAAAGCTAGATTTACAAGGAAACCATGGGGGAAAACTGAAGAGAAAGCTGTTGAAACTCGTTTCAAGACACACCTCGTCGTGAACAAACTTCCTGGAAAGGCCGAGATACAGCAGGAAATTGCAGAAGAGCCTGCACTTAGACATAGGCGCTGGACAAACATTAAGGATTACATCCACAACAGACTGAAAAAGTTACAAAAGAAATGAATTGAGATTCTCCGACACTCGCGTCATTTTCGTTTTCATACAGATTTATTACAAGAGTGTTCATTATTATTGGGTTGGTTTCAGCATGTCTAGCTTGTTTTTGTCAATGGAACTGCAAATGGAACGACGCTTGGGGACGAGAGACAATAATAAGGGGCAAGAAAACCATTGTCAACATAAAGATTTATTACAAGAGTGCTACTATGGGGTTGGTGCGCCTGCATCATTTTGTATACTGTATATAACATGTAAAACTTTGAAAATGAAACTGCTGATGGAACGGCGGTTGGGGACGAGAGACAATAATAAGGAGTAAGAAAATCATTGTCAACATAAAAATTTATTACAAGAGTGCTACTATGGGGTCTGCGCCTGCATCATTTTGTATACTGTATATAACATGTAAAACATTGAAAATGGAACTGCTGATGGAATAGGGGTTGGGGACGAGAGACAATAATAAGGAGTAAGAAAACCATTGTCAACATAAAGATTTATTACAAGAGTGCTACTATGGGGTTGGTGCGCCTGCATCATTTTGTATACTGTATATAACATGTAAAACTTTGAAAATGGAACTGCTGATGGAACGGCGCTTGGGGACGAGAGACAATAATAAGGAGTAAGAAAAGCATTGTCAACATAAAGATTTATTACAAGAGTGCTGCTATGGGGTTGGTGCACCTGCATCATTTTGTGTACTGTATATAACATGTAAAACTTTGAAAATGGAACTGCTGATGAAACGGCAGTTGGGGGCGAAAGACAATAAAAAGACAAAAAGAAACAAACATTGTCAACATAAAGACTTATTACAAGAACGTTATTATTCGGTTGTTTTCAGCGTGTATAGTTCTGTTTTTATCTGATGTACACCTGGATCATTTTGTATGCTGTGTAACATTAAAGAAGTACCCAACGGAGAAAGAAACACGCTTACAAAAGACGGGTACAAACACAGTTTATTAATATTTCGGGTAAATACCCTTTGTCAAAATAGACAAACAAACAGAGAGATTAGCCGCTACTTATCTTCATTGGCAGAAGGAATGTGCAGCACATTCCTTCTGTGAACAAAGATAAGTAGCGACTAATCTCTCTGTTTGTTTGTTTGTCTGTTTTGACAAGGCGGATTTACCCGAAATCTTACTGAATTGTGTTGTAACCGTCTTTTCTAAGCTTGTTTCTTTCTCCGTTGGGCACTTCTTTTCTTTGCATTTTACATGATTGGCAGTCACCTTTTGGGTCTGAATAATTTTTTTTGTTTGTTTGTTGTTGTTGTTTTTTTGGTTTTTTTTTTGTTGGTTTGTTTGTTTGTTTGTTTTTTTTTTTTTTTTTTTTTTTGTGGGGGGGGGGGGGGGGGGGGGGAGGGGTAGGGTGGTGGTGGTGTATCTCTCTTGATTTTGGATGTGTGTTTCTAAATGATCTTAAGTTTATTTAGCGTATTAGACTGGCTGGCGACATACATTCAATATTCTGTTCATTATTTTGTTTATTTTTTTCCCCTTCATTATCAGTGCTGGCACGTCCGGACGTTCAGCAATGTACAACCAATTGGGACGAAAGACAATAATAAGATAAGGAAACCATTGTCAACATGATAAACATTTATTACAAGAGTGTTATTTTTTCAGTGTGTATAGCTTGTTTTTATCTGATGTACGCCTGGATCATTTTGGAAATGTCTGTAACTTTTTTTTTGATTACTATAAAGTACACTTTGCATACTGTGCATTGTTTCTAAAATCACAGAAAGCATAAACCTTAGCTGAGTTGGTATACCTCGCCCTCTACCTAGGTTAAACGCACCATCGGTGCCACTGTTGCTATTTTCGCACCAGACCGGTCGCTCGGACCGGTCATGTGCACCAGAACTGCGCGCGCAGGTTGGCTTGTGCACTTGTAGTGTGGTCTTGTACGTTCACGCAGAAGATTGTGATCGCAGTCAAAAAAAAAAAAGGTTCGTTTGCGGTTTTAACTTGTAGCCTTTTATCTCCCTGAACACGCCAGTTTTGTGTTGAGATGGCGGAGGGTTGAGTCATGCCCAACACAACTGAATCAAGTCTATTGTACATGTAGTGCGCTCATTTCTCGAACTTCAACTTTGACGGTGCTTTCTGCCGCAAACGACGCAAATGTCGCAAAAATCAACTCCATTGAGGATTTTAAAAAGCTATTTTTAAAAATCTGCCAAATCGCGTAATGTTTCGTGGTGCTAGCATAAGGATGGATGCATAATTGCTGGATTGCATATATGGGAAAGGGTTTATTTTTTATTCATGTTATTTTGCAGCAGTCAAACGAAGCTCACGTGATTCTTTCTCCGAGGTTGCCCATTACAGGTGCAGAAAGCACACGCTCTAAACCGATCGGGTGCACCAGACCGGTCCGAGCGACCGGTCTGCTACCAATATAGCAACATTGGCACCACTGGTGCATTTAACCTAGGCACTGGACGAGGTATACCAACTCGGCTAAACTTTATTGTCGCACTTGCTAGAACTCAGTATTATATTTCTCTCTCCATTTTATGAATAGAGGCACATAAGTCGCGGTAACCCTTTACGTGCCGAACTTGGGCAAGAACTAGTTTTCCTCATCACAAAGTTGGCAGAAAAAGGTTTGACTGCTCTTGATTGTTTGATTTGAAGTGTTTACAAACAATTACTGTGTTTTTTATATGCATGCACCTTTGATGTGATTAATAAAGGCTGAAGTTTCAAGTGATTGATTTCCTATGTTGTCAGTTCATTAATTAATGTCAGTGTTCTGTTTTGTCATTTTAACTCATTCTACCCCAAGACCGGAATCCCCAAATATTGAAGTCGTCTTCTGAAAACTGTGTTGCAGGGCAGGACACAGATCGACCACGATAGTTCAAGGGTGATGCCAGAATAGCTTGGCGGCCATAGGCGCCACTCTATTCTGGCATCAGCCTTGAACTATCATGGTCGATCTTTATTTTGCTGTGGTGCGTCTGGGGTAGAATAAGTTAAGTGTTAGTTTCTTCGTCTGGGTCTTTTTCTGTCTTTCATATTTTTCCACACTTTTTTACCTGCATCATACTGAGGCTAAAAGCTTCAAATTTGTACACTGCCATATATGCAAGCTACATTACAGAACTTACAGATGAGGACATAGACCAATGTCATTATTAGTTCAAGGGTGGTGCCACAATAGCTTGGCGCCTAGAGGCATCAAGCTATTCTGCAACTACCCTTTGGACTATTTTAGTCACACTTGTTGCACACACTGGTGTATTCCGAATAATAAGGGTTAATATTCAAAATGCTCTGTTGCTGTTTGTCTCAAACTGCAGAGTATATTTTTTTTTAAGTCGTTTAATTTCCAGAATTCTCACATAAATGCCATGATAAACTGTTTTGCTTCAGAAGGACAAAACGTAGCAATGTTTAAAAGATTTCCTCTGTAAAAATCATAATCGAAAGGTTACAGGCCAGTGTTCATTCAATTTTGCACCATACAATGTTAAGAATGTTAATGCATACATACACATTAAGTTGAAAAAAAACAAAACAAAAAAAAATGAATGTGAAAAAAAAGTATTCCATGCACTTGACCTTATTACAGACGCCTAATGTTGTGAAACACCCATTTTGACTGTAATGCCAGTTTTTGTGTGAGAGACACCCACCCACTTTAATGGTAGAAACCCATTTTTTCTGCATCTAGTGGCTCTGTTTCTAGAAAATGTCTATTTTATTTTAAGTTATAGAGCTTAGTTATAAGGTGAGTTCTAAACATTCGCATCAATTCCAGAGCCCTAGAATAAATAGAAATATGGGAACCCATTTTCACATGAAATGGTAGGTAACCCACTGTGAGGCTTTTGTGCGCCTGTGTGTGTGTGTGTGTATGTGTGTGTGTGTGTGTGTGTGTGTGTGTGTGTGTGTGTGTGTGTGTGTGTGTATGGTATAAGATGAATGTTGAGTAATTTTGTGTAAATATTATTTTTATAATTTTAATGTTGCATGAAATAATATGTGTAAATATAATTCTTTATTATTATTATTATTATTATTATTATTATTATTATTATTATTATTATTATTATTATTTAATCTATTTTATGTTGTAGATGTTAGCAACGGCAAGTTTGTAAAATGACGATTTGTTTCTCTCAAAACGTTTTACCGTTGATAAATAAAGTTTCATCATCATCATCATCATCATCATCATCATCATCATCATCATCACTTACACACACTCTCTCTCTCTCTCTCTCTCTCTCTCTCTATCTCTCTCTCTCTCTCTCTCTCTCTCTCTCTCTCTCTCTCTCTGTACAGATTATTTGTAGATTAAATTAACGGCAGATTTGAAAAATGGCATTGCCTCTGACATTGTTAATATCTTTACCGTTGTAAAATAAAGATTCATTGATTCATTGATTCTCTCGCAACTCATTATTGTACCACGACCTAGAATCGATCTCTACAAGACAAGTTTAGCGTTCTGAGACCATAGCCTGTGGAACACTTTGCCTAGGAAAGTTACGACATCAACAACCCTTTGGTATTTTAGAGCCAGTATTTTCAATTACCTCACATCATTATCTTAATACTTTCACTGCGACCCTATATTACTCAGTGTGTGCGTGCATGCGCGTGTTTGTGTGTGTGTGTGTGTGTGTGTTTATGCGTGTGCGTGTGTATGTGCACGTTTTTGTTGTTGTTGTTGTTTTGTTTTGTTTTGATATCATTTATCACTATGATTTTTATCAATATAATTTTTTTACACTTTGTGCATTATTTGTAGATTAGATTAGCAACGGCAAGTTCGAAAAATGGTTGTGCCAGCCAAAACTTTAACCGTTGTAAAATAAAGAATCATTGTCATTGTCAGTCTCTCTCTCTCTCTCTCTCTCTCTCTCTCTCTCTCTCTCTCTCTCTCTCTCTCTCTCTCTCTCTCTCTCTCTCTCTCTCTCCCATCAGCGACAGCGTCAACAGTGCTGCCAATACGTCTGACATCGGCAGCACTGGCACCACCATCAGCGACAGCGTCAACAGTGCTAGTGCTGCCGATACGTTTGACATCGGCAGCACTGGCACCACCATCAGCGACAGCGTCAACAGTGCTTGTGCTGCCAATACGTCTGACATCGGCAGCACTGGCACCACCATCAGCGACAGCGTCAACAGTGCGTGGTGCTGCCGATACTTCTGACATCGGCAGCACTGGCACCACCATCAGCGACAGCGTCAACAGTGCTTGTGCTGCCGATACGTCTGACATCGGCAGCACTGGCACCACCATCAGCGACAATGTCAACAGTGCTATTGCTGCCAGTACGTCTGACATCGGCAGCACTGGCACCACCATCAGCGACAGCGTCAACAGTGCTGGTGCTGCCAATACGTCTGACATCGGCAACACTGGCACCACCATCAGCGACAGCGTCAACAGTGCTTGTGCTGCCAATACGTCTGACATCGGCAGCACTGGCACCACCATCAGCGACAGCGTCAACAGTGCTGGTGCTGCCGATACGTCTGACATCGGCAACACTGGCACCACCATTCGCGAAAGCGTCAACAGTGCTGGTGCTGTCAATACGTCTTTCATCGGTAGCACCGGCACCACTATCAGCGACAGCGTCAACAGTGCTTGTGCTGCCAATACGTCTGACGTCGGCAGCACTGGCACCACCATCAGCGACAGCGTCAACAGTGCTAGTGCTGCCAATATGTCTGACATCGGCAGCACTGGCACCACCATCAGCGACAGCGTCAACAGTGCTTGTGCTGCCAATGCCTTTGACGTGGGCAGCACTAGCACCAACGTCACCATCAGCAACAGCGTCAACAGTGCTGGTGCTGCCAATACGTTTAACACCGGCAGCACTGGTACCAGCATCGCCACCAGCGACCATGATAGCAGTGTTCCCGCTGCCAGTACAACAGACGCCGGCGGGGCTGGCACTCATCCATCTGCTCCTGTTGCTGCAGTGTCCACTGAGTCTGCGTGCCAGACAGTCTGCCCGGTAGTACTCAACCCTGACCCCCTGGCTGTTGAGCGCCTGATGGCGGAGATATCGGCTCTCCGATCCGCCGTTGGGGAGATCCGCCACTCGTACAACATCGAGGTGGATTCGCTGCACACGGAGATTAGACACCTGCGTGAGCGGATCACCCAGCTGGAGGGGGAGAAGGATGGCCAGAGAAGCGACAGGAAAAGCGGCAAGAAGAACCCGTCACCCCCGTCCAACACTCGGCCCAAGCAAGCGCTGGAAAAGTCGCCAACCTCAACGACAACTTCTGAGCCCCCGCGTGCATCTCCGCTAACCCCCGAGCGCAAAGATCCGGCACCAAACCGACCATCTTCAGATACCGACAAAGCCACCGACCTTTCTGCACTACAAAACCCAAAGCCCGGCACCCAGACGCTACTTCTCGGCGATTCGATACTACGTGGCCTTCATGGAGACCTGATGTCTGTCACTGGCACAGACAAAGCGCAGGTCGTGTCAGTGTCAGGCCTCGACAGAACCGGCATCCTCCAGCACCTTCACGATGCCGACCCCACGAATGCAGTCACCACAGTCGTCATGCATGTCGGCATCAATGACTGTAAGCGTGGGTTCGTCATCGGCAAGAAGGGCTGGAAGGATGTGATTTCTGCTGCCAGACGAGTCTTCCCCAAGGCAGAAATCTTCATCTCATCCATCCTGCCCACGATCAACGAACGTCAGCAGCCGGATCCATGCGTCACAGACACCAACCTTTGTCTCAGGGAGGTGTGCCACTCGCTGAAGGTAAACTTTATTGACAACGACCAAGTGTTCTACACAAGGACCGGCGAGGTAAAGAGCGGGTGGTTTAGAGACGCCATCCATCCGAACAAGCGGGGCACCAGTGCTCTCGCTGTAAACATCAAGCGGGCGTACTCTGGCCGTACCTCCAACATCGTAACCCGCCCCACTGAGGCTAGACACCAAAACCCACACCGCCACGGACAGCTAAATGTACCCGGGCATGGCGGTAAAAACGGGCATCCCGGCCCTAGAGACCAAGGGCCTCAACACAGTCAGCGCCCTCAGCACGCAGCCAGTTCAAGCTTGGCGCCCCGATTCCGCGAGGAGCAGGCTGTGACGAAAGTCTTCAGAATGGCGCCCAGATTCCACCAAGAGCAGGCTTTTGCAAAAGACTCTAGTCAGCACGATCCGAACCATGCTGACCGTACACCAGCGCCGTTTGCGTATGGCGGTGGATCAAAGGCCGGGGCTGCTCCAGAACACAAGCCACAGCAGCCCGGCTATGATCGCACATCAACACTAATGGGCGCCTCTTCCTACATGGCAGGCGGTCGACCTGTGTACCCTTACCCCAACCCCCCAACTTTCCCCTATCCCCCGCCGCCCCCACCCCCTGGAGTGCCGCAGCTTAGTGTGATTGTGCCGCCTTGTTTTCGCTTCTTCAAAAGTTCAGGCCACGCGCCGGAAATTAGGACACGCGTGATAGCCATTTCGACATTCTTTGATAAAGTCCCACTGTGCGCGTTTTGTGGACCAGTTATTGACAGTAATTTCCAATCTGCTATTATCATTTCCCGATTTAAATATACTTTTTTCACTTAGCGATTTTTAAAAATATTATAGTTGTACCATTTTCTTAGACTTTAAATTGGTTTGTTTTTCTTTCTTCTTATTTTTAAGTCGTCAAATTAGCTTTGTGTATATGAACTTTGTCGCAGGTGAACGTGCATAGTTCCTTGACAAGTCATTTTTCATTTGTTTTCTTTTATATTTGCTGACTTTGTTATTTTTTGTTGACATAACCAAGCAAGAAAACCGTAAACATTCTGCTGAACTTAGACTAAGCGCGTGATAAACATTGTGTTTCTTTGCCGTGTATTCTTTTATTGAGCTTATTTAAAGCATTCTATAGATATTGATATTAGTTGATTTTTATTTTGTTGGATTATTTTTTGTGACCATATTAATTTTGTATTATATTTTTCGTTACATTTGCGTTTTTACCGACATGCAAAATCGTTATCTAAATACTGTTCCGAAACGAACAGACGAACTCAGAATTGGCCATCTTAACATATACCATCTAGTTAACAAGCTGCCCGATTTATCCGTGTTCCTAAACACGCCCTTACATTTTCATATTTTTGGTGTGTCCGAGTCGAGGCTTAAAAGTTCAATAAGGGATAACTCCATTTCTGTCCCAAATTTCTCAGTACTCCGCAGAGATGCCTCAAGCCCACAACACACTGGACTAGCTGTATATATACATAATTCAATACTTGGTAACGTCAAACGGCGAAAAGACTTAGAGTCAGCTCAAGTGGAAAGCTTGTGGGTAGAAGTGAAGACATCTAAATCACCCCCCGTCCTCATTGGCTTTATTTATAGAAATCCCGCAGCCAGCTGGGACTGGTATGATGACTTTGTAGCAATGATGGATAGCGTAAATCAAAATAAAGCTGACGTTGTTCTCTTGGGCGATTTTAATATTGATCTTTCTAAATCTAAAGGGTCCAATGCTGCATGGGTGTCAACAACAGCACTTTTCGGTTTAGAACAGTTAATTAAAACCCCCACTAGAACCACATGTACATCTTCAACCCTGATTGATCATATTTATATGACAAATGATGATAAAATATCAAATGTACATGTTCCCTCCTTAGCTGTCAGTGACCATAACCCAGTATGTTGCACAGTCTCCATTAAACTAGACAAAGAGAACAAAAAGAGAAATAAAACAATTAAATATCGTTCTTTCAAAACATTTAATAACGGCGACTTTCTGAGGGATCTGCGCAATACTTCTTTCATGGACGTGTATAACCACACTTCTCCTGACAGTGCCCTGTCGTACTGGATGGATCTATTTTTTGGAGTCCTAAATAAGCATGCGCCCATTCGAGAAAAACGAGTTAAGCACTCTACCCTGCCACCCTGGTTAACAGTAGATGTCAAACAGGCCATGTCATTTAAAGACAAACTTAAGAAAGAAAAACAGTTTGATGAATATAAGAAACAACGAAATCGTGTTAAATACTTAGTGAGAGCGTCAAAAAAACTGTTCTTCCAGGAAATGATTAGGGACAAAAAAAGACACAGCATCGGTGTGGAAAGTCCTGAACTCTATAACAAAGGGTAAATCAGCCCCTGAAATACCATCCCATTTGTCAGCTGATATATTAAATAAGCACTTCCTATCGACAGCTGAAACACTTGCTCAGTCAGCTGCAAGTAGTAACGCAGAGTACCAAGTTCCTAGTGTACTGGAAAAATACTGTGAGGCCAAAAATATACTGCAGACATTCATCATTCCTGATATTACCGTCGCTGAAGTCGGCAAATTCATCTCTAGCATGCCGAACAAAAAGTCCACCGGGATGGATGGTATAGACAACAAAATTCTGAAAATGTCACTACCATATACGGTAGAGGCACTCTTTAACCTCTGTATAAAACACAGCACGTTTCCAACTATTTTCAAAGAGGCCAAGGTAATTCCAATCCCTAAATCAAAAGATCTTGAAGATGTCAATAACTACCGTCCTATCTCACTTTTGTCGGCCCTGTCAAAGCCCCTTGAAAAACACATACAAAAACACCTCCTCGATTTTCTAGAAAAGGGCAATTTCATAAATATTCATCAGTCCGGCTTTAGATCGAAACACTCATGTCAGTCAGCACTGGCACACATTGTAGACAGCTGGCTGGAATCAATAAATAAAAACCTGATGTCTGGAGCTGTTTTCTTAGACCTACAAAAAGCATTTGATCTTGTCGACCATGACATTCTCTTAAAGAAGCTAGCAGCATACCATATAAGTGAAAATGCCATAGCATTTATTAGATCATACCTAAAAGACAGAAAACAAAAGGTATATACTCATGGAAAATACTCTAAACAAGGAAAAGATAACTACGGTGTCCCCCATGGGTCGATCTTGGGACCTCTTCTATTTATAATATTCATTAATGATTTGCCTTTGCATATTACTAACACTGATGTTAATTGCAACCTGTTTGCGGACGATACGAGCCTCCATGTTTCGGGTAAAAAAAACCAGCTGACATTAACATTAGCTTACAAAGTAGTCTCAGCGAGGTTTCCGACTGGTGTAGAGAGAATCATATGGTTCTTCATCCAGGAAAAACAAAGAGTATTTTGATCACTACACGACAAAAACACCAACGCCGACCACAGCCGTTACATTTACAACTGAACGCTAAACCGATAGAACAAGTCACAGAGCGTAAATTCTTGGGAATACACGTTGACGAACAATTATGTTGGGAGACGCATATAAATACAGTCTGTAAAAACCATTGCTAAAAACACTTTCCTGTTGTCCCAGCTTAGACAAGTAACGGATACACATACTCGTAAACTGTTTTTTCATGCCCATATCAAGTCTCACGTTGATTATGTCTCCACAGTCTGGGACGGTTGTAGTGATGTTCACATGAACAGGTTAAACTCTATATATAAAAGAGCTATCAAAATGATAGATACGCGGCCCATTCCTACCACAGACAAATTTAGACATCTAAACATTCTCGGCCTGCGTCAACAACTTAGTTTTAACAAATGCATCCTCATGCACAAGATATTAAATAACATGACACCGCAGTATCTAACCACCAAATTTGTTACACAGCAAGAACGCGAACGGTCCTCAAGGAACAATACTTTACCCCTACCTCTGCCTAGAATTGACCTCTTTAAAACTAGTTTATCCTTTTCTGGACCGTTTGTATGGAACACTATTCCTGCACATTTGAAGACTATAGCCTCACTTGGAGTCTTTAAAACGAAACTTTCGATTACCTGATGAGCCAAACATAACAACACTGGGCATTTAAACAAACCCTGATGGTTAATGCTTTTATGTAATATAATTATGCATTTATCTATATTGTTGGTGTGTGTGTGTGTGTGTGTGTGTGTGTGTGTGTGTGTGTTATAAGATGAATGTTAAGTGTTATTATTATTTTATCATTTTTTTATTTTTTTTATCGTTGCATGAAATAATATGTGTAAATATAATTCTTTATTATTATTATTATTATTATCTTTTAATCTATTTTATGTTGTAGATGTTAGCAACGGCAAGTTTGTAAAATGACGATTTGTTTCTGTCAAAACTTTTTACCGTTGATAAATAAAGTTTCATCATCATCATCATCATCATCATCATCATCATCATCATCTCTCGCTCTCTCTCGCTCTCGCTCTCTCTCTCTCTCTCTCTCTCTCTCTCGCTCGCTCGCTCTCTCGCTCGCTCTCTCGCGCTCGCTCTCGCTCTCGCGCTCTCTCGCTCTCTCGCGCTCTCGCTCTCGCCCTCGCCCTCGCTATCGCCCTCGCTCTCGCCCTCGCCCTCGCTCTCGCCCTCGCTCGCCCTAGCGCGCTCTCGCTCTCTCGCTCTCTCCTCCCTACTTGATGGGTAATCTGAGGCCCCAAGCTGTGGTGTAATTATACACTAACTGCACTGACCCTGATTATGCGCTCACTATATGGCTTGATCTGTTCCTCGAGGTGCTGAATAAACACGCGCTGCTAAGAAGGAAGCGAGTCCGACGCCGCGAGCCTCTCTCCTGGATAACGGAGGAAATCAAACAAACTATGGAGGCACGAAACACCGCTAAGCGAGAAAAGAACTTCCCTGAGTTTAAACGTTTGCGTAACAAAGTTAAGTACTTAGTTCGAGAAGCTCAAAAGTCATTTGTTGAAAAGACAATATTGAGAACGAAAAATCTCCTGCTTCTGTTTGGACTGCTTTGAATACTCTAACAAGCAACACGCGCAGGCAGACTCATAATATTTTCATTCCACACGAATTTTCTGCGGGAAGCATAAACAATTGCTTTCTCTAAGCTCCACAACAGCTACTTACTTCCAACAGCCCTGATCCGTTAGCGTATGTAATATCGGATCAACTGTCCATGTTTTGCCAGGAAAGATTATCGTCCGATGGTACGTTTGGTATCCCCTTTATCGTTGTTCACGAAGTCGGGCGTTATATAACGTGCCTTAAGAACAAGACATCTGTCCAGGTCCACTCCGCCCGCCTGCAGATGAGGTCGGACACGGAAGAAAAGTGGACGGACAGCTCCCGGATGGGCATCGTAAATCTCTGCAAACGACGGGTTAAAAACACAATCATAGGCAGGATTGTCTGGATGGGCCTGCAGCTTCAGAACGTAGCTGAGCATGAGGCGGATGCGGCGGAGCCTGAGAGAAGGCTCCTTTGCTTCGGCATACAGACTAGGAACTGGAGATGTCCTGAAGGCTCCCAGACATATTGGCCGACCTTGATGGTAAAATGTGTTCAGACGCTGTAGAACAGACTTGGAAGCCGAGCCATATACCACAAAGCCGTAATCCAGTTTGGACCGGACAATGGCCCGGTACGTCAAAGTAGGGGGAGACAATGCGGTCTGCACCCTAGTCAGTACGACCAACGACACGCAGAATGTCGAGGGCCTTTAGACAAGAGGTTCTAAGGTAGTTAACAAGGTTGCAGAATGTCAATCTTTTGTCAAAGATGACCCCCCAAAACTTTGCCTCTTCGGCCACCTTAATTGGCACTCCAGCAAAGCTCAGGCTATTTTTTTCTGGAAAAAAATTCGTCTGGTTAGTAAAATGCACACAGACTGTCTTGGAGGGCGAGAACCTGAATCCGTTGAAAGACACCCACCCCTGGATGCGATAAACGCACAGCTGCAAGCGCCTCTCAAGGGACGCAAGTCCTCGACCTCGTGCACATAAAGCAAAGGCGTCCACAAAGAAAGAGCAATTTAGAATCATCCTTGACGGCCTTTACAGTGTTATTTATTTTAATGCTAAATAAAACAGGAGATAAAATGCTGTCCTGCGGGACACCCATCTCCTGTTCAAACGAATCGGAGAGGGTGGAGCCCACACGGACATGGAGCAACCTGTTAGACAAAAGATTGTGAATAAAAACGGGCAGGTACACTTCAAAACCCATGTCCGACAAATCAGACATGATACCATACTTTCAGGTAGTGTCATATGCCTTCTCAAGGTCAAAGAAAATTGCATAGACATGCTGCTTGTTGACAAAAGCATCTCGGATAAACGACTCAAAGCGGACTAGATGGTCAGTTGTACTACGGAAGCGCCGGAAACCGCACTGGAGGTCTGTGATGAGAGACTGCGACTCACGATGCCACACCAGGCGGGCGTTGACCAAGCGTTCTATATTTTTACATAAACACGATGTCAAAGCGATTGGCCGGTAGTTGCTCGGGTCGGAAGGATCCTTACCCGCCTTGGGGATTGGCACAACCACAGCCTGGCGCGAAGATGGCGGAAAATGACCGGTTATCCAGATATGGTTAAAGGCCTTGAGAAGTACAAGGAGGGAATCCTCAGGCAGATGTGTTAGGAGCTGATAGTGGATGGTATCTAATCCAGCAGCAGAGTCATTACATTTCTGCATGGCTTCCTGCAATTCTGAAAATGTAAAAGGGGCATTATAGTCTTCCGAGTTATCCGATATAAACTCACAAATACAAGACACCTTCTCTCTCTTTAAGTAAGGTGAATAATGCTCTGTGGAAGAATTATAGGCAATGGTGGAGGCAAGCAAATTGACCACAGCCTTTTATCCGTGACCAAACTGGCACCATCTCTAAGATGGCCGACAGAAGCCGAGCCACCCCTGCCCCTAATTCTTCGAACAGCCTTCCAGACGTTTTGGGACGGAGTTCTAGAAGATAAAAAGGATACGAAGCGTCTCCAGGAAGCACGGCGTTCACGTTTAAAAATGTAACGCCCGCCGTCTTTTAAAGGTTAAAATATTCTCTTGCGACGGATTACGAAAAGCACGTCGCTGAGCAGATTTGCGCGTTTTTGGGGCCTTTACTGCACTCTTCATTTAACCATGGTACTCTCGGCTTCCGATGGAGTGATGTGGGAGTTCTCGGGATGGTTTCACCTGCTACGGCCAACAAAATAGAAGTAAAGCAAGAAACAGGTTCTCCAGCTGACATGATCACCTCCTCTGTAAGACGAGACTGACAGAGGGAGGCGAACATAGGCCAGTGAGCTTTCTTGAATTTCCAGCGCCCCACTGGCGATTCCTCCTCACAGCTGACCGACGACAGGACTACTGGGAAGTGGTCACTACCACACAGGTCGTCGTGAACCTTCTAGTGCAAGTCCAGCATGAGAGAAGGATCACATACAGTGAGGCCTAGAACAGAACTAGATCCTGAACCTGAGTTAGAGTATGTAGGTGAGTCATCGTTAAAGACACGTAGGTTAAGTTGAGAAAAAAACATCTTCTAACATCTGACCTCTGCCATAATAGTGGTCACTACCCCAAAGGTGAGCGTGACCGTTAAAATCCCATATGAGAATAAATGGAGGGGGCAGTTGATCTACTAAGGTAAAAATATAATTACTACAGACCCGCATGGATAAATACTGCATATGGTTATGGTCTTCTTCAAGGTAACCCGAGCTGCGACAGTCTGTTGACAGGTGTCGATGGTAACGGGGTTACATAAAATTTGGCTTCTAATGAGAAGAGCTACTCCACCCGAGCGCCTCTCCGAATCTGAGCCTTTATGTATAACGTTAAAACCATTAAAGGACAAAGGTTCAGAAGTCTTCAGGTAAGTCTCCTGAAGCGATATTAATGAGGGGTTATAGAACTTGACTAAAAGACGTAATTCCTTAAAGTTAGCTTGAAAACCACGACAATTCCACTGAAGCAGAGAGTACATGATTATGTCTTATCTGGGGGTGAAGAGTTCCCCCTTTTTCCTTTCCTCTGCTTCTTCGGAAGGGAAGGGAGTGGAGCTGCCTCAGTATCAGCAACGACAACTTCCACCCCTTCCATCCGCTCCTTCTGTGCAGCATATTTGTTTTGAAGGGGGACATCAGTGTTCCTCTTTTGGGCCAGCGCTCACATCGGTTCCATAGATTTCTTAGACTTCTGGTCCTGGGCAGCGTTCCTGCCGCTAGAGTTAGCGGCCTTAGAAGGTCTTAGAAGGCTGACCAGAGCCAGAAGCCTTTGAAGTTGACAGACTAACAGGTATGGGTGGGGGCTGAGGCTTAGGGGCAACAGAAGGCGGCACAACCGGACCGGCAGTGTCCGACTTCTGCGTTCTCTGGCTCCTCGTCACCACCGGAGGAGGGTTACTCTCCAGGGGCGAGAGGAGCCGAGGTTCCGCCCCCAACCAAAATGTTGGGGTTTGACACGAAAAGTCTTTGGTGGGGCGCTTGCCTGCCACCGCTGCACTGAAAGTATACACGGAGGTGTTAGAGGTTGGGGCAGCCGCACCTGCTCGAGGGTCTTCAACCAGCTTTTTGGCATCAAGAAAGGACAACCCCTTCTCCACACGCACCTGCTGAATCTTGCACTCGGATATCCAACGAGGGCATTTCTTATCCGAAGCCATATGCGCCTCCTGGCAATTCACACACAGTGGGGTGGCTGTGCAGAGTGTCCGGGCTTAGTGCAACGAGCGCATGAAGCCTCTGTCTGGCGGCATGTCTTCTGCCCATGGCCATACTTTTGGCACTTAAAGCACCGGAGGGAGAGAGGGACGTACTTGTTCACTTTCAGGGAGTAGTAACCTCCCCAGATGGTAGTAGGAGGGGTGGGGGTGGCAAACATCAGCATGATGGTAGGGAGACGGATCTCCCCACCACCTCGTTTGGAAGCGAAGCGCCTGACGTAAGTCACCCCCTGAGACTTAAGTTTCCGTACAAGTTCATCTTCTGAAGTTCTGCCAAAGCTTGATCTTTGATTACTCCACTTGGCGAATTCATAGTTTTGTGGGGTGTAACCTCCACTGGAGTGTCTCCGATGGAAGAGAGCCTCAGCAGCCCGCTGGAGTGTGCCCGGGTACGGCACTCCACCAGCAAGTCACCAGACCTGAGGCTCTGGGCGTCAGGCCTACCAAAATGGCTCCTGAGGGTCTTAAACACCAGAAATGGATGTAGCTTGGAAACAGGTTTGTCTTTCATCTTGCTATGAACAATGAGGAAGCGAGGCCATACGGCCGACGCCTGAGGCGTCGCTTCCTCACTGTCATGTTCAATGTTGGTGGCTATGCACCGCTTCTGTGCAAGTTTAGTTTTTTTGTTTTTTTCCATATTATAATAGTAGAGATATTCATCCCCCGGGGATCCACGCCCGCTTCCGAGCCCAACAAGGGAAAGTACAACTGTCGGCGGGTCTCCAGCCGACGCACAATGGAGACTGCCCGAAAGATATACTCGAGGGGGTAAGCCCGATTGAACCGTTGAGCCACCGCCTTCTCTCACACGGATGAATGCAGAGGAATACAGGCGAAGAGCACCTAATCAGCAGCAGAGGCTATAGAATGGTGCTCCGTATATCAGCCTGCATGTCAGCAATGGGATAGGGCTCAACGTGACAAGAGCCGATTGACGAGGCCGGAAAGACTAGCCTCCCTTTTAGGCTGAAGTCAAGGCCAAAGTGGAGTGTTTCAGCCACCAGGATCCTCTTCTCCCCCGACACGGGTCTCCAAGCACGGCAAACACTTGGGATCTAAAGGACGAAAATCTCACGAGTATTTTTAAGGACCAATCCAACATGGTAGGACCTGGGTTAGCACAGCTCCTCAAAATCCGGACCAGTGAAAATGAAAAAGACTGAACAACATATCTGCTGACATCAAGCCCTAATCCTGGACAAAGATGGCACCCCTCTGCTAGCCCACTCAGTCAGGGACTGAGGGGACTACCCACCCACGCCACGTGGAGGCCGGTGCCCAATGGGCCTCTCTCTCTCTCTCTCTCTCTCTCTCTCTCTCTCTCTCTCTCTCTCTCTCTCTCTCTCTCTCTCTCTCTCTCCCTCTCCCTCTCTCTGTATGTATATTTTGTACTGAGTTAGTCGTAGTTGTAGCAACAGCAGGTACGAAAAATGACATAGTCACTGACTGTGTTAATATCTTTACCGTTGTAAAATAAAGATTCATTCACATTGATTCATTGATTGTCTGTCCCGTCCCGTCCCGTCCCGTCCCTCTCTCTCTCTCTCTCTCTCTCTCTCTCTCTCTCTCTCTCTCTGTGCGTGCGTGCGTGCGTGTGTGTGTGTGTGTGTGTGTGTGTGTGTGTGTGTGTGTGTGTGTGTGTGTGTGTGTGTGTGACCTAATGTACTTAAAAGTTGGTTTCAAACCATTTAACCCGAAAGACGTATTTCTCCAATTTTAGAGCTTTTGCCTAATACCTGTGTACCAGAAGATGGCCGGATAGACCACGAAAAAAAAAATAAAATAAAAAAAAATAAAGTAAACTGATTCTGTTCAAATTTCTGGACTTGCCTTTTGGGGATTTCGCCTCCATGCACATTACTCATGCCATCCGTGTGTCGTTGTGCTTTAGCCATGGAAATACACGCACCCATGAACTCTGAAAACTGCGAGTCGCAGCGGTGGTGCCACACACGGCCCAGAGGTATCATTTCTGATACTGTCGCTTGTTTATGGAGACGACGGTGTCGAAGTGCAACTTTCTTCTAAGCGATTATCATAGACGGTGCCGGATTGAAGAATCAGAAGCATTCCAGCTTCCTTTGCTTTTTGTCCGCCATTTACAACTTCGACAAGATCGAAAGTGAAACGCACCATGCGGTATCCCTTAATAGTATGAATGGTGACGTCACTGCAAGTAACGCGTCCAACATGTAGCGCGCACTTTGTAATAACATGCCGACACCACAGGTAAAACAACAGTTTGCCCGTCCAGTTACACTCGCACGGACCCCGGAGTCGGGGTGATTCTGAACGCAGCCGCGACCAAGCGAGCGGCTAAACGAACCAACTCGTCAATAAAAGTAGAACGACTGCACCGACCTCTATTAGGGTACGCACGGTGGTGCAAGGATGATACTCGCCCCCCTCCCCCCCCCCCCCCCCCCCCCCGCCGCCCTCAAGTAAAATCACTCCCCATGGCGAGTACATTACTCGCCATTTTCAGGGCTGTATGTCTGTTGACCTTTAATGGAGGTCATTCAAATTGGTATGTTTAAAAAAGTCTTGCCACAAAGTATCTTTGGGTCAAGTTTGTGGACTGTGGCTTGAATAATCTCCGAGAAAATGCCAACGTTAAATTTTGCCGAGGACAACGGACAACGGCTGTCGCTGGATGGATTACAGATGGACGACCACTGGCCCAGAACATAGACCTTTTTTCGCTTCGCACGTGAGCCAGAAATGGGCATATGTACCCATTCCATAAAGTTTTGCCTTCTTTGACACATGTATTGATATAGTTTATTGTATAACAAGCCAATTAATATTTACGAATTTGCGTGATATTCTTTCCTTCCCAAAATCCATTGCGCGCCAAAAAGACTCGATCTTGACGATACTTGCATGTTTAATACGGAAAAACAAAATATGCTCATACTGCAACATTAACAAGCTCCTTATGTATAGTAGTAATTAAACACTTTTTAGTGTGTATGAACGCTCGAAATGTATAACCTATACATACGCACGAACGGAGAAAAGTCGCCCGGAAATGTGCGCGTCCTTAGACTGACAAGTGAAATTGACGAGGTGTCTGGCGATATCGACAACCTGAGAATATATATATATATATATATATATATATATATATATATATATATATATTATATATATATATATATATATATATATATATATATATATATATAAACTGCTGGCATTATCCGCAGGTATGTGTGATCTAGTTACACAGTATTCAGTAACACGTTCGATTGGTTATACAATGCACTGACATCTTCAAAGTCAGACGAAATCTACACGAGTCGACAGCAATGTCTTTTGTCTGAACAACGCAATCAGCAGCAAGATTGGCTGCCAGTCAAAACAAGGAGTCTCGTACAAAATCGCCTGTCTGTACTACACAGCCATTAACTACTCTACCCCGCCTATCTCGCTGATCTTCTTCAACAATACACTCCCTCCCACTCTCTTCGTTCAATTCGTGACTTGCGCCTTATCGGAGTCCCGCTCTACAAATACAAAACCACAGGTGATCGTTGTTCTGCGCACGTTGGACCTGTTGTCTGGAACTCTCTACACATAGACATTAGACATTCTCCCTCATTCACTGCCTTTAATACTGCCCTTAAGACCCAACTGTTCGATGACCCAATGTAGCTCAGTTCCTCGTGATTATGTACCTGTGTGTTTGTCGTTGTGTGTGATGTGTATTGCAGAATCCTTTGTTTCTCAGATTTTATGACCCCCCTCCTCTCCCACCCTTTATTTGTAAAGCGCTTAGAGCTTGTTTTAGAATAAGCGCTATATGAGTAGCCGTTGTGGTTTGGTTGGTTGGTTGGTTGGTTGGTTGGTTGGTTGGTTGGTTGGTTGGTTGGTTGGGTTGGGTTGGGTTGGGTTGGGTTGGGTGGTTGGTTGGTTGGTTGGGTTTTTGTTGTTGGTTGGTTGGGATTTTGTTGTTGGTTGGTTGGGTTGTTGTTGTTGGTTGGTTGGGTGGTTGTTGTTGGTTGGTTGGGTTGTTGTTGTTGGTTGGTTGGGTTGTTGTTGTTGGTTGGTTGGGTTGTTGTTGTTGTTGTTGATGATGATGTCAGCGCAGTTTTGTTTTGCACTGGGTACATAAATTATATAGAGCAACAGTTTTGTTTGATATAGTGCCGATAAACAGGCAGATGTGATTATTGAATCGGATCGAAATGTCCTCGTCTTACGGCTCGGTCATTTTGATTGGGGTGTCATAATCACATCTGCCTGTTATCGGCACTATATCAAAGAAAATGTTGCTCAATATAATATAACATACATTGTCAACACATTTTCGTCGCTGTTTCGGCCAGCGTTGTCGGAAACATCAAGTGTTATTGCGTTTCTGCTTCTCTTTGAATTGCACTTCCCGTGTCTACAAGTTCCACGATTTATCTTTTTTCTTATGTGCTTTTGGGAAGTGATCGATCGTAGAGAATTTTGCCAGAAGCCAACCGTCGGAGTGGTGGTGCAACAAATAACGTGCGGTTACCTCATCATTTCTTTGTACAATCTGACAGCGGAAATGTAGTTTGCTTGAAAAAAATTGTGTGGTGTTTTCCCTGCATTTTCTTTGCATGACATTTGTGTGCTTAAGAAAATGTTTCAATATTCTCCTAAAGCTTGGAAAAAGGCTTGAAGTGAATACTGATACATTCCAAAAGCACACATGTTATGCAGAGCCATGACGGAGACAGCGCGACCGACACAGTCATGGAAATCCTCCGTGAAATTCAAGCAAGAGCTAGCGCCATGCCAGCTTTGCCCTGCAATTACAACATAATCTGACCACTCATAATGTTATATCGTACAATTAGCGTTTTAGTTAGAATATTCAAAGTACTCCAAAAAACTAAATGCCACCTAAAAGCAGTATCATTCAAATATTTGCCCACCTCGACCTACATGGGCAGTCTACATTAATCATGAACAGTAGGCTAAACGTCTCGTATATCTGTGCCACCCGATAATTATAACTAGTCCGCAAAGAAAAATGAAATGATAACCTTACGCAGGCAACCTGTTTGATTTATTGGATAAAATGATGATGGTGATGATGATGACGACTTTTACCGTCTTGGTCGCCGTCATTATCACCATCACCACCATTATCATCAATATGAATTTAAAAAAAAAAAAAACTTACATTTCTCTTGACGTCAGATTATAATGATGATGATGATGATGATGACCATCATGATCAATATGAATAAAAGAGCGCACCTGCTTCAGGTCGGTTTTCACGCTAAATCCTTTGAGGTAAGCGTTTCCGCCGGTGACCATGACATCACCCGTGAGCATCTTGAAAGTTGTGGTCTTGCCCGCCCCGTTCTGCCCAAGCAGCCCAAAGCACTCTTGCTCGGATATGCCCACACAAATGTTGTCCACGGCCAGGAAGCTGCCGTACTGCTTGTAGAGGTTGACAAGCAGCAGGGAATAGCTTTTGGACAGGACAGAGGCCGGAGCAGCGTTTATTTTCTTTTTCTCCTCGGCCACATCATCGTCTTCGGGAACGTCGCTCCGCTGGAAGAAAAGGAGAGACGATCTTGACAACACGTTTAGCCATAACACACTATAGAATCATTTTTATACAATGATGGCTCAAGAAAGGTGCCAGTCTCCTGTTCTAACATTAAGCATTAACACGCTCTCCAGAACATAACACGGCCACGATAGGTTAAAGACGGTGCCAGAATTTAAAAAAACAAATAAAACACACACACTAAAGTTGCAGCTGCTGGTTTAACTTATTCAGCCGGACGCACGTATTTCCCAAATTTTGGAGGCGTCAACTAACGACTATGCACCTGTTGTAGGAAATGGATCGACCATGATAATTCAAGAGTAGTGCCATTTTAGCATATCTGGCACTACCCTTGAATTATCAGTGTCGACCCATCTCCTGCTGTAGTGCGTCAGGGCTGAATGGGTTAACACACTCTCAAAAACATAACGCGGTCATGATAGTTCAGGAATAATGCCAAAATCAGAAAAAAAAACTAAAGTTGTAGCTGCTGATTTAAAGTACCAATATGCATAAATATGAAGACACGTTTCTGCACCATTTGTGTTTGTTATGTCTTGTCGAACACACTTTAACAACAGTTTGGTCACATGCAGCTAGAGCACATGCGTAATCGTACTTATTTATTATGTGCAGCCGTTAGTGTTTCAAACTATTTTTAGCTGTTTCTCGTACTGACAGCACTGTATTTATAGAAAGAAGTAGAGTCATTGTCAGGGTAATTGATATTAAGACGACATGTTCTGAACCGGATTCTCTTGTGTCTAAATGAACCATAAGTAGACCTGTGTGTAGCGTTTTATAACCGTTTGTTACAGAAATGTATCTTCGTAAAGTTACGGCGGTAGTGGGCCTGTAAAATAAATGACACTAAAGTGGTAGACCCCAGGGGAGGTCATAACGCCTCATTTTACCCGTCCCAGCCGTTTTAGATCGCGACAAAAGTGTTATGTACGTAAAGCCCTAACACACTAAAAGAGATACTGTAGATCGACCATGACAGCTCAAGGATGGTGCCAGAGCCCTGTAAAATTAACTCATTCAGCCCATCGACTGTATTTCCCAAATTTTGGAGGCGGCGTCTAATGACTATGCGCCAGTTGGAGGAGATTGATTGTCCATGATAATTCAACAAGCTAATCTGGCACTACCCTTGAATTATCATGGTCGACCCATCTCCTGCTGTAGTGCGTCAGGACTGAATATGTAAAGGTAATAGCACAGTGATTTCAAAACCATGAAAAGACTTTAGGAATGACTTCTGTAAGTTCTCTAGTGTCCCAGCACTTCACTAAACATAATTCCCACGCCGTTCTCTCAAGACTCGTTATTTCCATTTAGAGAACTGTGATGAAGCTCTATGCTCGTGCATAGTGCTCATACATTAGGGTTAGTACGGTACGGTTTTTGTTAACGGTTTTTTTGTGCCGATAGTCCGGGTGACATGAGGCTCCACGTGAAATCTGTAAGGCATGGTTAGCACGGAGTTTTGGTGAGTTCTGTATAGTGAGTTCTAGGCAAAAGTTTAGCCTGTCAGAGCAGTAATATATTAGTACGGGGCTTTATCGTCAGCTTGGACGGATGTATGCGAGACACCTAGCCCGTATTCCAAGACTCTGAAGCCTAGATTTCAGGTATGTTTCTATATATGTAGTATTGATAGTTGCTTAGTTAAAGACAGTATGCGCTGGTAAGAGTAATTTGCTTGTATAGTGTTGACCGGTTTGGTTTAGTTATGTTGGTTTAGAATTCAGTGAAGTAACCCGTGTTTTTGTATACAGTTGTTTACCGAGATAGATGACTAAAGGAATGTAAGGTGTGTATGCTTAAGTCGCTATGAAGGAGGTTGTACGTGGTTGGTTAAGCATAGTCTTTTCCAGTGTATAGAGTAGTGTATAGCAAGAGTGTTAGGCTATAGTCTGTTTCAAGATAGTAACAGAGATATGGGGGTGTTACGGAAGTTGACAGTTTATGAAGCACGTGTGTGTGTGTGTGAATGAACGTGCGTGTTATTTGTATCAGCCAGGTTACGTGACGTTTCTCATTGATCCAATATGTTGTGTGTTTAGCAAGTGTTACGTTGGGACTTTTGTTGTCGTATTCAGAGTGCTTGTAAAGAGGGAGAGACGGACGCCGAGACGTCGAGTCACCAGACCTAACGTGAGGTCATCACTCCTCCAGCTCTTCACTCAGAGTGAGTCTGACCGGGACCAAGACACCCGAGTCAAAGCGAGAACTGCGCTACAGTACGAGTACGAGGACGTCCGTGCCAAAGAGACAGGACGGCAAGAAGAAGCGTACAACGAAGGACTTTCACGCCTAGACGTGAGAAGGACCAACGTAACCAGGCAATAACATCAAACAGGTTGGAGACAGTGTGAAACTAAAGCCTAGCCTGGCCGAGATAGTGTGATGTGTATGTGATGTGGATGCTGGGTGTGGGGAAAGGAGTGATGTATATAGTTTGATAGTTGTGAGCGTTTTTTTTTTTCGTATATTTATCTTGTATAAAAGTCACTTTAGAAAGGGAGCCCGTGTGTTGAGTTTTACCGCATGAATGCGCCCGTATGAGTCAGTGGCGGTGTATGCGTCTGTTGCGTGAGAGTCTGTACGTGCGACTGTGGGCAAGTCTGCGTGCGTTACAAGAACATAAGTACAGATTAGTGTTTTGAGTTTCGGCAAAACGGTCTCTCTTGCGAACATTACACGAAGTGTGTGTCTGAAGGGCTACAAACAGTCACGGATTCGGATAGGCCAGCCATTGTTTTTTTTCTTGCACCAAACCGTCAAACGGTGATCGACCTGCTCTCGCCGTCATACAAAATGTAGCCTGATGCCATAACATTTGTTCTTTAAAATCCTTTACAGCCATTAACACTGAGAACACAAAAACCCATACATGGGATCAAAGGGCATTTTCTTTAGTATTGTCATTATTCTGGGAATGGTTTCCGCACCGATAATCAAACATCCAAGCTCTGCGTTTTCAGATTGCCTGTTCCAAATGACGGTTACAGGCATTCCTAATTTTGTGGATAGGCTCACTATATTAATGAACAAACTGGCTGATATTCTTGATGACTTAGTTAGTTAGTTATTTGGGTATAACGCCGAGCAGGCGACTAAGGTCATCTCACGGCGGGATGGTTAAATTCTGGTCAGCCAGACTAAAAGCAAGGTCTTAAGGCAAGATGTAAAAATATCTTTAAAAAATGTCAGGCTAAAAATGTCACACAAGTATTTAAAAGAAATGTCTACAACCTCTCAAAAAGGGCAAAATAAAAAAAATCGGTCTATAAATGCTCAGATCTTGTAAAAGATATTGCATTCTCTCAAGAAATTGAAGATTTTGTCCGGGGGAACATCCCGGAACAAAGCCTTCAAGGAGTCTGCTGTGAAGTGTTTATATCTCGTGTCAATTATATCGGCACAAGACAGCAAAAAGTGTCGAACAGAAAACTGCTCATCACAGGCAAAACACCACGGACGCTCATCCTGTTTAAGTAAGTAAGAGTGCGTAACATACGTGTGCCCGATGTGGAGCCGATTAAGGACAGTCCCCCCCACGGCGGCTGCCGCAGCGGAAAGGTAGACTGTCGGACACCGTTGGAACAGCTTCATGCAGCTTGTTCCCGTCCTCTTTGTTACACTCGAACTGCCACTCGCGAGCTATGTACGCATTAATCACAGGTTTAAAATCACTATAAACAGTCTGTGTGTCAGGGACAGGGTCACTGCGGGCATTGTTGGCAGCAGAATCTGCGATTCTGTTGCCTTCGATGCCCATATGGCCCGGGATCCAAATAAAAATGATGTCATAATTATTCCTTCATCAAGTCTGCGTAGAGCTCTATAATCTGCACCAGTAGTGGGTGGTCTGTTTCCGATGCCCTGAAGGGCCTGCAGGGCAGAAAGAGAGTCAGACAGAATCAGGAAGTTCCTTTTCCGAGACTGATAGGCATGCTTGAGTGCCAGCAGAATTGCCTGCAGTTCTGCACTAAATACAGAGGAATGGTCAAAGAGGCGGAGCTTAAATGGGCGTCTAGGATGGCGAGAGGACACTGCAGCCGCAGCCACTCTCCCATCCTCAGACTTGGACCCATCCGTATAAAGACGACAATAGCCAGGAAAAATTGAAAGCGAGTTCATTGAGGAACTGTTGGTATATGTCTGATGAGGCCGTCACAGGCTAGTGAGCCTCTACTACCATCAAAAATGTCAGATCGCCCGTTCCAGAAGATTCGAGTGGATCTTCTTGAAGTACGAGGACATTACCTTGTTTCAGTTGATTATTATTCAAGGTACATAGGCATAACAACTCTCCCAAACAACCAGACATCGAACTCAGTGATCGAGAAGTTAAAAGAGATCTTTGCCACCCATGGCATTCCAGAAACTGTGATCTCGGATAACAGACCACAGTTTGGTTCTTTCCAGTTCGCAAGATGCGCCAGAGACTGGAGGTTCCAGCACGTGACTAGCAGCCCGGGTTATCCACAAAGTAATGGTGAAGCAGAACGTGGAGTCCAAAATGCAAAGAACATTGTAAAGCAGGATGGTCAACACATGGCCCTGTCGATCTACCATACGACGCCTATCCCTTTTTTAGGTGTGAGTCCTGCAGAACTAGCGTTTGGTCGCAGGCTGCGTACGACTTTGCCTGTGCTACCTTCCACGCTAGCGCCAAAGACGGTTGATCCAAAAGTAGTACAACAGTGATGCGCAGAATCAAAGTTGTACCAGAAACAGTACTTTGTATCAGACAGCACGTCCCTTACCGGAGCTTTTACCAGTAGACCCTGTCCTTGTGAAGGATGAACGGGAGACCGGATGGAAGCGTCCAGGTGTGGTGATCCATCAAATCGCACAAAGTAAAAACTCCAAGCGGAGTACTGAGACGTAACCGTAAGCACCTTAGAAACAGTGTGCATACAGAGAGTCCAGCTGCTGCCAGTGAGCCAAGGCAGATGGTTGAGAACAAGGAGTTAACCAGCAGATCAACGACGCCCGACGAGATTCAACAGCCGCAGCAGTCCTAGATCGTCTTCAGCGCAAGACTCAGGCCAGACAGAAAGTCTACAGCCTCCATGCAGACCACCTGATCGACAAACTGCACAGCCATACACTACTAGATCTGCCAGGGTGGTGATCATGCCTGCAAGATTCCAGTAATTCGAGGACCTGATCTTCCTTGTTGTGTAGTTACCCATGTATGGTGAACATACATACAGAGTCGCATTTTTTTGGCGATATATAGGTTTGTGTAGAGTAAAATATGAGAGCGTGTGTGTTTAGGTTTAAGATTGTTCTTTTGTTATAATTAAACAGACGCTTTGCTGATCCAATCACGAACTTGCGCTTTGCGGACGACATTGATGGCCTTGCAGGAACAGAGAAGGAGCTAGCTCAGCTGGTGGAAAAGCTGGACAGTACAGCCATTGCGTATGGTATGGAAATCGGTGAAGAGAAGACCAAACTGATGAAAAATAACACCAGTGGCATTGGCACTGACGTCATGACTGGAAGCCAAAAACTAGAAACAGTAAATAAATTCAATTACTTAGTAGCCATTATGACAGATGAGGGATCAAAACTAGAAATACTGTCAAGGATTGTGCAGACAACAACAGCACTGACAAATTGAAGATGATATGGAAGGACAGAAACATCACGCTCTGCTCCAAGATCAGACTGATGCGCTCCTTAGTCATCTCAGTGTTCTTGTATGCCTGCGAGACACGGACCTCACAGCAGACCTTGAAAGGAGGACACAAGCCACTGAAATGAGATGTTTTCGAAGGCTGCTTGGCATTTCATACAGAGATCACACCACGAACTAGAAAGTGGGAAGCAGAATCAGGGAAGCCATCGGGTCTTATGAAGACCTATTAGCCATTGTGGAAAAAACGCATACTGCAGTGGTATGGGCATGTCATGCGTTCAGCAGGGCTTGCCAAAACAATCCTGCAAGGCACTGTGCAAGGAGGACGAAGGAGAGGAAGACAGAGGAATCGATGGGAGGACAATATCTCAAAGTGGACAGAACTGAGGCTGGGTGATACTTTAAGATTGGCAGAGAACAGAGAGGAATGGAGGGAGGTGGTTGCCAAGTCATCAGTGGTGCCCCAACGGTCGGCAAGACTACGGGATATAGATAGATAGATTTGCTGATCCTCTTATTACTAATGATAGAGACTCTTTGCTGGTCGTATGAAACTTGATCACGAATATTTACTTTTCGATCTCGGAAAGATTTGATTTCATTTGTTAGATAAGGATTTGATTTTGTTCAGTTTAGATAATTTTTAACTAAAACACGGAGGTGTCATATATAATGAAGCATATTGGTCTATGGGAGACAACTCCTGTATTGTGGTTATTTCTCCGATTATTATGTCCCTTAGACTGCGCATGCCCAGTAGTGAATAAATAGCGTGTATGCCGCCGAGTTAAGAAATGGCTTTCCTGTATTTTGTGAGAGCATCTTTGGTTTGAATTAAAGTCCATCCAGCCCACATAGAAGCGGTAACACGACATAGCCCTTTCAGTAGTTCACTGCAACATTGCTGACACAAGAAGCACAGGAGGAATCCACATAAGTTTATTTAAAATTATTTTATGATGCCAAGAATGTTACAAAGGTAACAATACGTCTGTTACAGTTCATTTCTTTAATTGAAATTTATGGGTTATTTAATTATTTCTATGAGTGAAGGATGATGCCAGGTGTTGTATGGGCAGACTGTGAATTTCCCCATGAGGGATTAAAAACGTATTATTATATTGTAGTTTATGTATTTTGAAACTAAACTGAGATGACATATTCCATCATAATTTTTTCATTTACATTACTGCTTATGAAATAATTTTAAAATCAGCACGCCCGTGCTAGATTTGTCATGAAGAATGTAATTGTATGATAATTTAGTCTACAGGGACGCGAATAATAATGGGATGGATTTCCACACTTCTTTAGCAAGAATACATGGCGTTATACGGTGATGCAATAATAAAATTTGATGTTTCACGTCACTTATCCGAAAGGCCCACAGCCTCTTGTAGGGCTGACTGTTTTGTTCCACACACCCTCTTCCAGGGCTGACTGTTTGATGGGTGTAAATTGTGGATCCAAAACTTTAAAAAAGGAATTAATTATTATTCAAAATGTTGAAGAGGTACAACGCTGGACCTACGCACTCGTTTAATATCGCCCTTTTATCTAGCTTTATGCAAAGTATCTAATTAGAATAACGGCCCTAATGCCTTCTTAATGTCGCCATTCACGAACATCATCCGCCTCTTCCATGATGGAATGGTAGGAGTTGTCCAGTAAAACGGCGACACATCCGCACCCTTCGACATTTCCAACGATGTGAAACAAGGTTGTGTTCTTGCCCCCGTGATGTTCAACCTGTTTTTCACGTGTGTCCTGACCCATGCAGTTCGCAACCTTGAGAAGGGAGTGTACCTGAAGTATAAACTAGACGGCTCTCCTTTCGACATCCGTCCACTGAACGCCAGGACCAAGACCATCGAGAGACTGATCCTTGAGGCGCTGTTTGCCGATGACTGTGCGCTGATGGCGCACACGGAGTCTGATCTCCAGACCATCGTCAACAGGTTCTCGGAAGCCTCTCGACTGTTTGACCTCACCATCAGTCTCAACAAGACTGAGGTCGTGCACCAGCCAGCCTCAGGCACAAGAGCCCCCCTCTCCCCCCCCCCTTCACCCACCAAAATGTATATTGAAGGCTCCGAGCTGGTCTTTTGACCAGTTCAGGTACCTTGGAAGCATCATCTCTTCTGACGGTACTATCGACAAGGAAATCGCAGCTCGCATCAGCAAAGCCAGCTAAGCCCTGCAAACAAGCACAAGACAGATCTGGCAGGCGTGATGTGCGATTACTGCCAAATGCCAGCGCCAATTATGTAGTATCATAAGAGAATTATACGAATTTTACAAATGGTTTCCATGCGCAGTAAGCTAAATTGTCAGCGAACAGCATATCCCTCATGAAAGCTTTGTGTATCCTCGTCTTGGCTTTGAGGCGGGAAAGGTTGAAAAGCCTGCCATCTGATCCGGTTTGCAGGTAGATCCCTTCTCCTGCATTATCAAAGGCATGCTTGAGCAGGACAGCGAAGTGGATCCCAAAGAGATTAGAGGCCAGGACACAGCCTTGTTTGACTCCGCTGCACACGTCCAAGGATTTGGATGAGCTGCCGTTAAACTGCACTGTCCCTTGCGTTTTGGTGTGGAAGGATTCTATCATACTCTGCAGTTTGGGCGGGCATCCAATCTTTGAGAGTATCTTGAAAGGCCGTCTCTACTGACCAGGTTGAATGCATTGGTGAGGTCGATAAAAGCGACACAAAGAGGCATGTGTTGTTCCCTTCACTTCGGCTGGAGTTGACGGAGGGAGAAGACCATGTCCACCGTTGACCCCTCAGCTTGAAAGGCACACTGTGACTCGGGATAGACACGTTTTGCCAGCTTCTGCAAGCGAATCAAGATGACCCGCGCAAAGACTTTGCCGACAATGCTGAGACGGGAGATGCCTCTGTAGTTGTTACATTCGCTTTTCTCGCCCTTGTTCTCGTAGAGGATGATGATCTTGGCATCCCTCATGTCTTGTGCTACCTCTCCTTCTGACAACACTCCGCCGTGAGATGGCCTCAGTCGCGTGGTCGGCGTTAAATCCCAATAGCTAATTAACTAACCTGACAGCACTGGAGTATGACCTCATGCAAGGGGAGAAGGAGGGTAGTCTTGCAGTTCTTGATCAAATCCGGGGTGGGGGTGGGGTGGGGTCCCATTTGCCTGTGGCATTGCCTGAAGCCAAGCTGTTAATGGCTTTGCTGAGCTTCTTTATTCTTGGCACTAAATCTAGCTAATCTATTACAGGCAGATACTCGATGGCGTCAAGAGCTGATGGAGTCACGACGTTATGTCTGGAGTAGAGGTCAGAATAGTGTTCCACCCATCTCTCCAGCTGCTGGCCTTTGTCCGTAATAACTTCCCCAGTGGAGGATTTGAGGAGGGGGGGGGGGGCGTCTTGTTTTGGGTTGGCCCTAATGCCTTCTTAATGCCGTCGTACATTTCTCTGATCTTACCTGTAACGGCAGCAATCTGGATGTTCTCACAGAGCTCCGTCCAGGACTCGTTGGCGCAACGCCTTCAGTCCGTTGACCGTGCTCATGGCTGTCCTGAGAACCTGCAGGTTCGTTTTGCTTGGTGACCGTTTGTACTCAGCAAGGAAAGTTCGTTTGGCTACGATGACAGAGGACATCTTGGTTGACTTAGCCTAGTACCAGTCGTTATTTTTAGGTCCTCTTCTTAAAGGTGGCCAAGGCTGTGCGGTGCATAGTGTCCTGCAGGGTTTTCCACTTCTCTGTGGCAGAGTCAGAGTCACCGGGCTGTGTGGTTTCACGTTCCTTCTGGAAGGCCTCTTCAAACTGCTCCACGAGGTCGGGCTGGGGCATCTTGCTGACATCGATGCGAGGTTTCCATAGCTGCTTGGTGCGATGGAACTTCTTTGGTTGCAGCCTGATCTTGCAACACACCAAAGGATGGTCTGTTTCGCAGTCCGCGCTATGGTAGGAGCGTGTGTAGAAAAAGTTCTTCAAGTTGGCGCACCTGACCAGGATCAGATCCAATTGGTGTCAGTGCTTGGAGCGCGGGTGTCTCCAGGAGACCTTGTGTTGAGTCTTGGTTTTGAAGTAGGAGTTAGTGATACACAGGCCGTGGTAGGTGCACAGTTGTCGTAACTCAGAACCCTGACCAGACCTTCCCCTGCAGCCACTGCGGTCGAACCTGCCTGTCCCGGATTGGCCTCCGCAGCCACGAAAATGCCTGCAGACGACGTGGGCAAGCCCTATAGAATCTTCGTTCGCGAAGTCAAGCCAAGAGGTGCACATCTCAAGCAGCCACTGCTCATTCGCTTTTATCTTGCCCACGCCAAACTGGCCAAGGCAGGAAAGCTAGGAGTCGTGGTCTGCACCAACTCTGACATTGAAGTCGCCAAAGATAACAAGGATTGCTTGGATCGCTCCTGATAATAGTTGCGATGTTTTCGTAAAACTCATCTTTGGCGTCTGGCGTGGCGAACAGTGTCGGTGCATATGTGCTGTCAAGGGTAACGGGATCCTCGGCGAAGTTGAGGCGAAGAGTGAGGAGTCGCTCTGAGCCCTTACTGCCTGGTTCAACCATACTCAGCATGCAGTTTCTCACTGTGATTCCCCTTGGTTTGAGTACAATTCTGCCAGCGCTAGCCTCACCTATCTGGTTTGTGAGTATCTATAACTCGAGGCAAATTTGTATCGTTACATTGTTGTGTAATGTTCTGTGCATCTACTGTGGGAAATCAGGGTATTTACCCGACCACATATAGTAGCGCACCTTCATGTTTGTGTATGTATGTTTCTCCTGCCTACTTCCTAAGTTCCGGAGAAAGACATGGGTTATATAAGAGACCTGATCCATTCTTTTAAGAGGATGGAAATGATCGTCTTGTTCTATACCTGCGTATTTCTCTGTGGGCTGGCGATTGGGTGCCTGATAGGCGGGGGCAGGGGATCTAACTGTTTGTCTGTCCCTGTGATTCCCCTTGGTTTGAGTACACCGAGTCTGTTCAGCTCGTCGTTGATGACAGCGGTTTTCCTGGCTTCGCATATGTTGTCAAGGTTTTCGGAAAGACCAGTCAATTTTGTCCGGACATTCCAACTTTGCAGTTTCAGAGCTGGCCTCTTTCTTCCCAGTTTTAGATTTCGTCTCCTTTCTGTACTGTTGCTGCCTGGTGCAAGGTTGCGATCTGCTGTTCAGATGGTTCCGAGTCCTAATCTCAATGCACTCAATGAAGAAAGCAGACCTGGCGGGACAGCACCTTACTGGCTGGAGGCTGCCCAGCTTGAGGCGGGCGGTAGCTGTCCAGTGAGATCCGGATATATCTCCCACCGACGGGAGCAACCCCTGGCGCCGCGCTTTACGCCAATTGAGGTATGGTTTATAACCGATATCTGCTGCTCTCCGTGTTGTGTCTACGCCAAAGACAAAGCTGGAGTGTCCTCTCCAAGTTGTGGTTGTGGCTAAACGCTTTTCGGATGCAAGCTGGGCGGTGTGATATGGAGGACAGGCTGTTGCCCATGCAGCACGTCCCCCCTCTCCACGACGCTGATGGATACAAGGGAACGGCAGATCCTTAACAGTTTGGCACCGTCGACGTCACACAATTGCCAAAACAAAGTTGAATCCAACGACGGACTGCCTTATGGGCTCCATCTCCGGAATTTTCCTCGAGGTTTACTCCTGAAGCCTGTTCCAAGTCAGGATATGACCACAAGGCAGCGGAGGTTCTGATTCAGAGTTTCCTTCTCCTAGATGGGCTGCAATCCAAACCTTACGAGCCCCATCTGCAGAAACTGTGGTAGGCGGGGACACCTCACTCCCCGATCAAGTCCTATGGACTTGCCCATTGCCCACCTGTCTAAAACAGACACTTGGAAAATACCTTTTCAAACGCGTGTCGGGTCACTAGATGCCGATTTTGTTTCGATAGGCGCTACATACTTATAGCAATAGACATGTTAGAGCTGATAGACAACAGCAAGCTAATAAATAGGTCTCTGTTTTCGGCTTCGCTAACGGAAAGTAGACAGGATTCTGAAGGTTTCCATTCAATAACATGCATGCCCAGTCAAAGAGTGCCCACTTGCTTTAAAGTGTAACACAACCACAACAGCTGCAGACGTGAATGAAAAATGTGCGATGGGCAACTGCGGGAGTGCAATGAGGGATGCTAGAGTGTCTTTTACGTTGGGGAATTAGGACATAAAGCCCTAGCACACCACAAGATATGACCTGATAGTTCAAAGATGGTGCCAAAATCGTGCTAAAACGTAATGCGATGTATGATCAGCCATGATAGATTATGTATGGTATTAGGATAGCTTGGCGCCCGTATCATCTGTGAACAGTAATGGCTGATCTTTCGCCTTAACTTTAATGTATTCCTCAGTGGCCAAGTCAACCGCAGAGTCAACTTAGGGCTACAAGAGTTAAACAAGACCGATAACTCATTTTTCTATCGCCGCACAAATTTACATTTCAAACTGTGTTCAAGTTCTTCCTGTGTAAGCTTTGTCGGTTAGACGACACATTGCATGTTACCCGCATGCTGTTCGTTTGTGACAGGAGTATACCTTTGTATATGTGAACGCAAAATACACATACAACACACTAACGCACTAACTAACTAACTAACTAACGAACTAACTAACTAACTAACTAAAATAAATGCATAATAAGTTTAACTCATTCAGCCCCAGCTCACCACAGCAAGACATGAATGTTCGCATTATAGTTCAAGGATGGATCCAGAATAGCTGGGCGCCCAGAGGAGCCAAACTATTCTGGCACTACCCTTGAACTAACATACTCGATCTGTATCTAGAATTATAACACAGTTCTTTGGAGGAACTTCAAAGTTTTCGGATTTTGGTCCTGGGGTAGAATGTGTTAAAGCCGCAAACCTTTAAGTTTGCGATTGCGCGCCTCGCTGCGCCGCAGCAACAATCCCAGAACATGTGCAGTACTCGATGCTCAAAGATCAATGTTAAGATCAGAAAGATGACGCCCTGCAGAGCCATGAAGGAGACAGGGCGGCCGACACCGGGGTATTCCCAGTCCAGGTAATTCTCCGTGAAATTAAAGCAATCGGATGTTCCGCAGCCTTTCCCTGCAACAGCACATAAAGTATCAGGATCCGCCATAAACAAAACACTCAAACAGGCTTGTCACACGGTAAACCCGGGATACGCTGTAATATAACTCTTTTTATTTGATCACACGACCCCTAAAAATCCGGGAGAAATACATGGCAGACAGTACAAACTTAAAACGGACTGAGTTTTGTGTAATCACACGACGGTGTTATCTCAAATTAAAATTCCAGTTATATTGGTCACACGACCAGCACAACCATACTCAGAGACTTTAACAACGCAAAAAATGTCGGTAAATATACCCCAAGCAAATATAAATCAATACAACAAAACGAGAAAATTATTTTTGTTCTTTACTTTAGATATGTCTGATCGAGCTACCTGCACATCACCCTTGACTGCCTGGGAAGATTTCAAAATAAGCACAACTGGACACACTGTGACCAGCAAGATTCCTTTGAGATATGTGAAAACCTATGTTTTGTGGATTGCTAATGAAGTTCTAAACTGCTCCAAAAAGATTTTAATAATAAAATTCACTAGAGACACATAACTTCTAGTGCTCAACATTTTCTCATGAAATCAATTTTTTTTGTCAATGTGAATCACTTTCCAGCCAGTTTTATGCTCCAGTGTTTGAAAAAAAAAAAAAAGAGGAACACACCCATATCTATATGATCAGGAAATTATTGCAGTTACCATAAAAATAAATGTTTGTTTTTCGTGTTCTAAGTCACGTTAATTTTGAAGTTTCTTTGACAAATGGTCAAAGTTTCTTAATACTGGTCCTATTGACATACACTTTGGTGGGTTTTCAGCTGTGATCTCTTCAGATGCTTCCCATTTAACTGTCAATATCCCATGCTGGTAGGGTCACTGATGACATCATAAGTCATCAATGTGAAAATTAAAAACTAATTACTCTCTTTACTTCAGACGCAATACACCCTTCAAAACATTTTCTAACAAATTGTAGCAAAACAAAGCGGAACAGAATATATTTACGAAGAAAAACGCGACAATGAAACAATCGCGTTCCTATTGCCTCATGGTTTACCTATATTTGAATTAAGGGGTGCCAACGAAGGTCAGTTAGCGACTTGTCTCAATTTGTCCATTTGGTAGGGTGCAGGGGAGGGGGGGGGGAGAGGGGGGCGTATGATAGATAATTGAGATTATCCTGCACATCTTGCTAGAAACTAACTCTGTGCTACACGAGGTACGATCGGAAAGTAATTACAGATGAGCCGCCATTTAAAATTATTTAACCCATTCATACCTAAGACACTACAGCAGGAGATGGGTTGACCATGATAATTCAAGGCTAGTGTCAGATTAGCTTGGCGCCTGTCGGCTCCAAGCTAACCTGGCGCTACCCTTGAATTATCATGGTCGATCTATCTCCTGCAACAGGTGCATGGTCGTTCGATGTCGCCTTCAAAATTTGGGAAATACGTGCGTCGGGCTGTATGAGGTGACACAATTAAAATTAATAACAAAACAAATTTCAGCCTTAACCCTTTATTTGTGCACAATATGGAGCTGGTATCTTTATCCATATGCCGCCGTGTGACGTATTAGAACAAGTGCTGTTATCATTTGTGCTTGAAAACAGTGGACTCTACAAGTTAATCAATTTATTTCTAAATTCTTGAGCATTTTTACTTTTTTGAAACTTTGATACAGTGCTGTGAAAATCCAAACAAATTTGAAAGTTGTTTGATATGGTTCTTGTGTATTGTCTTATTGTCTGGCGACTTTGAGAAGGGAGTGTACCTAAAGTACAAACTAGACGGTTCTCTCTTTGACGGGGGAGCTGGGTGGCTCGGTGGTAAAAGTGTTTGCCTATCGACCAAAAGTTCCCGGGTTCGAATCCAGCTTTGGTCAAAATTTGTTCAGACTCGTTTTCGGTGCCCCGTCTTTAAAATCACCTTCGTGGTGGAAGAAAAACGTTAAGTTAAGCCTTAATCATTTAACACTTTTCCTCTCTTCGACCTTCGTCGACTGAATGTCAGGACTAAGACCATCCTCGAGGCGCTGTTTGCCGATGACTGTGCGCTGATGGCGCACACGGAGTCTGACCTCCAGAACATCGTCAACAGATTTTCGGAAGCCTCTCTTCTGTCTGGTCTCACCATCAGTCTCAACAGGTCCTGCACCAACCAGCCCCAGGTACAAGAGCACCCCCACCCAAAGTGTATATTGAAGGCACTGAGCTGAAGACTGTCGACCAGTACAGGTACCTGGTGAGCATCATCTGTTCTGATGCACCTATCGACAAGGAATGCGCAGCTCGCATCAGCAAAGCCAGCCAAGTCCTGGGTCGTCTGTGCACTCGTGTGTTGAGTAAACAACAACGTCAAACTCTCCAAGATCAAAGTCTACATGGACAATTCTGGTTTAATGAGTGTGATGAAACTCAATGCTCACGCATAGGGTTCACACAGAGGGTTTAGAGCGGTACAGTTTTGTCTGCGGTTTGTTTTGTGACATATATCTTGTGTGTGGCACGAGGCCTACGTGAAATCGTAGAGAAACGTTTGGCACGGGTTCCTTTAGTGAGTTCAGGCAAACATAGCTGTAGGAACGTCAGTGCAGGCTAGACTGTCAGTAAGAACAGATGGCTGTCAGATACACTAACCGCATTCCAAGACTCTGAAACCTAGAATTCAGGTATGTTTTTATATGTATTATTAACAGCTATTGAGTTAAAGATAGTATGCGTTAGTAAGAGTTAAATCGTTTGTGATGAAACTCTATGCCCACGCATAGGGTTCACACAGTAGGTTTAATACGATACAGGTTTTTCAGCAGTTTGTTTTGTGCCGATATTTCGTGAGGCACGAGACCCACGTGGAATCTTTAAGGAACTTTTGGCACGGGGAGTCTTAGTGAGTTGAGGCGAGAACTCAGTATGTCAGAGGGAGAGATAGTAACTATGGGCGGAAATCGACAATTTATATCTATCCCAAAATTCCAGGATTTTTCGACCGCTTACTCCCACGCCCCCATTTTTTTAGCGCCTCAGCATGTTTGTCTAAATTTCCGTCCGCTACTAAACATGCCACTGCATTATTATTTGAACAGTCACCATTTTATGTACCTCTCAGCAGAGTAATACCATCAGGGGGTTAACACTTGAGTTAATTAATCCATCGATTATGTAAGTGTGTTCATTTTGCAACGCGTAGTTTATTGATTACTTAGCCAATTACAGGTATTTCCGATAGCACAGACAAAAGGGATGTAACGTTTGGTTATAAAGCAAAACGACAAACACAGTTACTTCCCTTAGACATGACCACGCACTAACCGCCGACGGCTCCTGGCAACGGTCACGTGTTAGTTTGTAAACACCAAGCCGGTCTGTTCTTTTCGCTAAGCGACTTTGTAAGAGACAGACGTGTTTTGAGGACTGACTTGATTCTCAGAGGTGATATTCAGTGATTGATAAATCTTGCGAATATATATACGACGGTAAGATCGATAGTTCATTGCCTATTTAACTGATTTGTCACATTTAGAAACAAGACAGGCCTCGCGGTTAGTCTGGATTGCGCTAAGTTTAATCTGCTATGGAGAGTGGCTAATCTAGGGTGCCGAAATCCATAAAATAGAAAATATGAAAAGAAACTGTGTGTTCTAGCCAGGTTGCTACGAGGGTACCCCACTGTCTTTCCAAAAGGTGTTTAGTTTGCGGGAGCAAATTGAACAAATGCTGAAAATACAGGAAATAGCCGATTTTTGGAAAAACCCCTGACGCTGGTCTGTAACCTTGTTTATTGTTTGTTTGTTTTGTTTGTGCAAAGGCTCTGGCGTGGCTTAAAAGGCCCGTAACCTACTGTTTTGAACGGTTCATAAACTTGTTCGGTACTGAAATTGAACAAAAGTTTTTGGCACGACCAAAAGAACCATAATATTGCTGTTTAAAACAAAGGCTCTGGCGCGGCTTTAAATGCTCGTAACCTTTTGTTTTAAACGGTCCGTAACCTTGTTCAGAACTGAAATTAAACAAAAAGGCTCTGGAGGACCATAATCTTATTTGTTGTTTGTGTTGTCACGTTGCACAAAGGCTCTGGCGTGGCCTTAACGGCCCGTAACCATGCTTTTTATGTTTGTATTATCCCAAATGTTATGGACCAAGTGTGAGGTGTTTTCGCCGCGCTCATGCAAGTAGCTTGCTTTTTGCAAGTGAATTGAAAACGGATTTTACATAGGTTTTAGTAACAAGACAGACGGTGGGGTATACCTGTAGCACACTGGCAAAGAAAGATGATTTTGGCTTTGTATCTGAATAATTGATTTACAAAACGGCACCCTGGTCAGCCCACTTGTAGCACGCTGTCAAAGAAATGTGTTTATTTGCATTGTATCTGAATAATTGATTTATAAATCACTCTGCGCCCTGGTCAAGCCTTCATATCGTGGTATCTAACGTAAACACATGACGTATGTCCTTAGCGATTCGTCCCCCACTGGGGACAGGTATCTAACGTAAACACATGACGTATGTCCTTAGCGATTCGTCCCCCACTGGGGACAGGTATCTAACGTAAACACATGACGTATGTCCTTAGCGATTCGTCCCCCACTGGGGACAGGTATCCAACGTAAACACATGACGCAGAGCCTTAGTGACGGGACGAAGTGCACAGTGTCGATTCGAGTACACAGGTTGTGTATCGCGTGTCATACGGCCCGCGGTGTTTTGTGGACGAGTCTACAATATTCATGCAGAATAAAGATTTTGTGTTTGTTTGTCTGTCTGTCTATGCGTGTGTGTGTTTGTAGGTATGTGTGAGTGCGTGTGTGTATGCGTGTGAGTGTTTGTGTGTATGCGTGTGAGTGTGTGTGTGTGTGTATGCGTGTGTATGTATGTGTGAATGCGTGTGTGTGTATGCGTGTGTATGTATGTATGCGTGCGTGTGTTCATCTGTGTAAATGCGTGCGTGTGTGTATGAGTGCATGTGTGTGTGTGTGTGAGTGCATGTGTATGCGTGTGAGTGTTTGTGTGTGTGTATGCGTGTGTATGTATGTGTGCGTGTCTGTATGTGTGCGTGAGTGCATGTGTTTGTCTGTGCGAGTGCGTACGTGTATGTGTGTGTTTGTCTGTGTGAGTGCATGTATGTTTGTACGTATGTGTGTTTGCGTGCATGTGTGCATGTGTTTATATGTGTATGTGCGTCCGTGTTTGCGTGCGTGCGTGTGTGTTTGTTTGTGTGCGTGTATATTATAAATTATGTGTGTTAGAAATATAAAATATAAGATTCCAAGAACATTTTTTTTTCATTGCCTCTGTGCCAATACCCCCCAAAACATAGTTATTTAAATAATAGCCACACACACACAAAAAAAAAACAAACTATTGCTATATGCACTTGATAACAAATTATTTAAGTTACCTACAAATACTTGATAACAAATTTTCCAAAGTCAATTATAACTGACAAATAACTTTACAGGTAACCTTTTAAGAACCTATAATTAGTTATTAAGTGACTTAAGTCAAGAACTTATAAGAACTTAAACACAACAAATTGTAAGTTCTTGACTCAAGTCACAACTTACTCGGACAGATTTGACAAGATACAAGGACAATGAAAAAACTTTTTTTTAGTAATAGTCAGGTGGTGGTGGTGGTGCTGATGGGGTTAAATAGTTAGGTGGCATGTCATTTTTCTGTGAAGTGTATGTCATTAATAAACGATTACCAAATCTGATTTTTATTTGTTTAAAAGATTGTGTAGTTTTTCTGTGGTTTCCTGAACACCGATCTGTTTTCCCATCTCTAAAAAACTGGCCTTAAGTTCTTCAACATTTAATGGGAGATTGACTACGCATTTTATTCTGTATTTCTGACTTCTGTTTCTTGTAATTATTTAAATCATCCTGGACGCGCTTAAATTCCTCGTCATCAATACAATTATCGTTTAATGCCTTACTGATAATAAGTTTCATACTGCTCAGCTTTGCACCAGCCAGCGTACTCAATGCTTCATGTTTCTGTAATTTTGTGTGAAACCTTTTGTTCAAGGCCTCCAAACCAAAGCATGCTAGGCATGTAGCAACGCTAACACCCTCAACTGCTATTCCAGCCAAACTCCCAATTCCTGTGGCGAACAGAACAATACCCCCCACAGAACATCCAGCTGAAACTGCACCAATAGCCATAGAAGTGTTTTGAACAGAATTGAAAACGGTCTTATACCGTCTTTTGCACCGTGAATATTTCGCTTCTTCTCCTTCCAAATATTTCAAAGCTTCTGTAATATTATTTAATCTGAATGCATCTGCCTGTAATGTTTTATCTGAAGCAATTGACACAGCTGTCACCTGTGTATCAGGCGCAAGTGTTGTTTTAGTCGTCACATTTGTTTCAGTCGGCTCAAGCGTCGGTAGTTGTGGATAGAAGTTTACCATTTTTTTTATTGACAAATATTTTTTTTTATTTAATCAGCAATTACATTTTGCAACTCTTCAAAAGTATACAATTTGTTAGCATAATAAAATGCAACAAGATCAATGTGTTCAAGGTTTATGTAAGTTAGACGAACAAAAGTTGTTTTGTCAACCACCACCTTGACAGCTGGAACACTGCTCGAAACATTAATAACATCATTATTTTTTGTAATAGCAATAAAGACCTTTGATGATTCTGATACTGTTTCATCCCATGTAAGTTTAATTCCTTGTGCAATTTGAGCCTCTTTAGCAGTAGTTACTGATCTCATGATAATTTCAAATACTATTGTCGCTTCTCTTGCGATGGGAAAGTTTATTGGTGCAAACACGACCTTCGCATCAGACCTACCCTTCCTGTGCGTAAGAAGATATCTCCGTTTCTCATAATTTTCAACTTTCAGTTTATCTCTGCTATTGTCATCTAAAGCAAAGCTTGGAACAAGACTTACAATAAGCGGCCCCGAGTTAACAACCTTCCTAAACACTAAGGCACCTTCGTCATCAGTGTATACATAAGGACTAATAAATTCCAACTTTATGTCCCAGTCAATTGTTGGCGGTGGTGCAGGCACAAGCGAAACCACCCACTTATTTCCCACATGTATTAAGTTGTAGGGCACATTATTTACTGGAACAGGAACAGTAACATCACGCAGCTGACCAAGTTTAGGTATAGGTCTCTCTGTTCCATCCTTCATGTCATCAATTACTTTTCGCTTGTACATGCCAGTTGAATCAAGTTCAAAACCATATATTTCTCCAATTTCCCCTTCCTTCTCAAAATCCTGTATGTCTGCCAAATCTTTCAACTCTGTTACCGGACACGCAACTGGTATGATTCTAGGCTTTGGACCAAGACCACTCATTTTTATAAACAAAAATAAAATTATTTAACTTCTAACACTACACTAAAATCATGCATAAGAACTGGTTTGTCATCCTGATTAGTTACAGATATGCTCAGTGACTCAAAGAAACTAGAACCTAATTTCTTAAACTGCAAATTAGGAAATCTAACAACCACACTTTCACAATACGGAGCAGTTCCAGTAGGTAAGCATCTCAACAAAGTTGAAGGCTTTCCATTGTGAACATTCTCAGATGTGTTTAGTTCTTTCAAATAAACATTTAGCGCTGTGTGTACTGACAAATTGACAGGACGTTTTCCAGTTATTTTTAGTTTTTTGGTCTTCATTGTTATAATACCAAACTTAAATTCATCAATATCATCTGATCTATACCAATCTTCGTCAATATAAAATCCAAGTAAATATGCAAATCTATCTGAAATTTTTAACCAATCTTGTTCCAGAAATTCTAATGTAACAAGTAGGTTAGCTGGATTTAAAGTTGCTTTAATTTTAAATTTACTTTGAAACCATTCAGCTATAGTACAAAAGTCATAATACCCGGGTGGTAAAGCTTCAGTCTTACCATCTAAATTTACTTTATTATATATATCATCCTCAACATTAAACCATTTTACTGTGTAGAACAATTCATGGATAGCTGCAGCCTTACTACCATCACGATTATCAATCCCATTAGTTAACCACACTGGTTTGCTTGTGTCAAGATTTGTTAATGTGATAAACATTTTTATTATCTCATATAAAAAAGGATGGAATTTAAATCACCAACCATTACCACAACGAACGCATTTCAATCCAATGTGGATGCCAAATACAATGTCGCACCTACTTATGAACAGAAAATAATTCAACTAAATCAACTCGACATAGCTGTATCAGAACAAGATTTATTCCAAGTCAAAGTACCAAACCCATTTGACCATTACCTAAACCCTCCAATAACAGATGACTCAACTGCAAGAAAGTGGTCTTCAAGTCCACTAAAGATGTTTCAAAACCAACTTAACTTTGCCATACTGTGTTCTACTACAGGCTGTGGTGTTTCATTTACAGACCACTTGAATCACTCAAACAAACTAATTAAGTCTGTGTATCGTTTCCATGTTTATTACCAGCTTAGACGTATTCTGTCAGAACTTCATACACCACTGCCAACTGAATCCAGTTTCAACAGGTTTAATAACCCTATGGATATGAAAGCATTTGAACGCATCTGTAATGAATTTAACATCAGTACAAAGTATGATTTCACACAAAAACTTGATGATCACCACGGCATTGGTACATTGTATTACGCTTTGAGTCACAGACAATACCCACAAGATTATTACCCTGGTTACACTTCATTCTCATCAAAATCACAAGTATGGTTAGGATCAATAGAACAGAAACAGTCTAACGCCTGGACCACATTTATTTTAGATAAATCTGACGGGATTACTCAAGCAGGAGTCGAGCGCGTCAATGAGTCTATCAGAACATATGTCTGGTGTTTACTAGGAGCACAATCACTAACAAAATCAAACATTTTGAATGGAAGTGGTAAATTTGAAGCACAAAAACAGTTTCTTGCAAATCTTGAAGATTCAATTAATTCAACAGTTGATCTCCCGTCAAGCATACAACGCTACCAAGACGTACTCAGATATGCCAGATCAAAAGTTGACTTTGTAGTTGGCATCGGGTTATACATGTTACCATCTGATCTTCAACTCCAAATGGGAACAATAACAAATTATAATAATGAAATCATTGTTGCAGGTCGTGATCAAAAACTAGGACTCAATCAATCTGTAAACTTGGGGGCCACAACCACACATGTTCAGTCATTAAAACCATTACAGACGGTAACACCCCCGGCCCCAACACCGGCACTCATACAACCAGTACAGTCAACCCCTGACACACATGAGTCTGAGAGAACTGCATTGGTAATAGGTCTAACAGGATTAGGGGTATTACTTCTTTTTCTGTTTCATTAAATAACCCACCATCAACCCTCCTACTGTAACCAAAAAGATCCACACATGCTCTGCCATAAACCCTACTGCCTTTGCTGCTGTAGTAATCAGCCAACTGACAACAGTGCCAATTATGCCAGGCAAAGCATCTATTGCTTTCAGAGCCAATTTTTTAAGTAGATCTGAAATATGAGACAGTTGTTTCTTTACCCACGTCTGTAAATCTTTTGGTTCTGTTGGAGCCGGGGTTGGTGGGCCCGGGGTTGGTGGTGCCGGTGCCGGGGGTGCACCACCACCACTGCCGGAGACAGCCAGCACTACAGTACTGATAATAAACCCAAGAGCAGTAATTAAACTAGCAATTGTAATACCCTGCTCTCTGAAAAGTGTTTTAAGTCTCTCAGCCAGAGTAGTGTCTTCGTGAAGTATTTTCTGAATAGTTTCTCTAATTCTGTTGACCTGTGATTTCAATTTTTGTCTTCCAATACTAATTGTTTCTAACCGTCCTGATCTTTCTATCTGCAAATCATTTAATCTGTGTTGAATTCTTTCTTTCATTTCTGTGTCAAGATTTCCATTGTCTGCTGTAGCCAGTTTCTCTTTTTCACGTTCTATGTGTTTATCAAGCTCACCTAGTTTGGCAACATTGTTTACCATCTCACCTCTTATCGTCTGCAATGATTTATCCAATCCCATAATCTCCCTCATTGACAAAGGTGGGTCATCTATTGTTTTCATAGCATCATTTATTTGTCCTTCAGTAAATGAGGTTTCTTGTATCACTGTGTTTGCTATTTCTGGTAGGCTTGTTACTGGTGCCATTTCAATCTCTTGCCCTGTTGGTAATTTTGTTTGTGTGTCGTGAAGAACACTAGCCAGTCTTGGCGTGACAGGATACCCTCCAATTCCAAGGTACCTTGCCAACCCAGAGTTACCACCGACTTCACCTTTAATTGTACTTAAAGCTCTAAACTTAGAAGAATTGTTTTTATGTGTTAGATATATTTTCCCTCTGTCTGTATTTACAAATAAATGTCCTTTATCATATTCAAACTGGTTAGGATCTATTACATCTGGGCGCGCACCAACACTGTCATAAAATGAGTTTACTTTGTCTTTTAACAGTTCATGATACAAAGGAGAAGTAGTTACCATTCCAGTCATATCTGTGATACTGGTATCTGAGACATTCATGTCATCCATTTCAACATCTTCATGATTAAATCCTCCCGCGGCCATTGTTTTATTAATTTATTATTTTTTATTGTGCATAATAAAAATGACACAGTCTTACGGATCAAAGTTAGACCCATACAGAAAACTACGTGAGCCTCTGGGTGTTAAGGGCATTAGACAATCGATAGTCATCACAAACAATCCAAGTACCATAGACCAGAATCAAACACTTACAGTCAAGTTTCCAAACCTAGGTCCCAGTGACGTTATTGTTCCTGGCACTGCACGCCTAGCATTTAATATTGAACTATCATCAGATGCAGACATAAACAGAACACTAGTTAACAATCTTGGTAGAGCAATTGTTAGAAATATTAAAGTAAAACTTGAAGGACAGGAAGTGTTTAGTCTTGATGACTCAGATGTGTTCTACTGTTACAAAGACCTTTGGCTCACAAGAGAAGAACGAGAAGATCGTATTTATCAAGGCATACAGCCAGATAATGTTGGTAAACTTCGAATCAATGCTGGAGATAAATCAACGTCAGCAGCCCAGGACGTTATTATAGCAGAAACATATGGAACCAGATTTTACATTCCACTTGAGTTTGAAATCCTCACAGCTCATTTGCCTTATTATCAAGGGGCACTGAATGACCGTCTGAGCTTTGAACTAACCTTCAATGACTACTCCAAAGTTATTAAATCATCTGATCTTAGTGCAACATATAAGATCTCTAACATTTCCTTGGAATATGAAATTGTCACACACACTGAACTAGCTAGACTCATTTAAAATCAGTATAATTCAAGACTTCCAATTTATTATGACAGGGTGATTAGACATAGTTTAATTCCCAAAGACAAGAGTGACCCAATGTGGAACATAAACTTAAACACGCCTGCCAGGTCACTTAAAGGTATTCTTATGTTGTTTGTTGAACCAGCAGATCCATACAAAAGAGATTCAGAAAAATTCTACAATCCTAAGATTACACATTTGTCCTGCACAATCGAAGGCCGTCCTAATCAAGTGTATGCTTCAGGTTTGTTACCTTATCAGCACTATGACGAAATCACAAAGTATTTTGCGGGTGGAAGGATTAGAGATAAACCAGCAAACATTGCGTGCAAAGATCTACATCTGTATGACGTTAGGATTGGACAATACCTGACAAACAAGTATGCACTGTGGCTAGACCTTCGTAGTACAGATGATGACTACCTTCATGGGTCAGGACGAACTGTCGAGAACGGTAGTGATGGGATTACAATTCAGATACAAAAGAAGGTTGAAACTGCTGCAGCCATAAACATATATTTGTACCTGATATATGACGCACAACTCAATATTGCAGAAAGCAGACTGAGTGGACACATATATTAAAATTATATTGTGTATTAAAATGAACCGTAGCTTAATGACATTAGACCCACACTGTGGCTTATTTGTTGGTGCCACAGGGTGTGGGAAAACTGAATTTGTACTTAACCTCTTACAAACAAGATACATCCACCATTTTGAAAACATTGTAATATTTTGTCCTACAATCAAACACAACAAAGCTTATCACAACCGTTTATTCATTTGGACTGACAACAACATATACTTAGTCGACCCTGAGAAAAAACTGAATGACTACCTACAATATTTTTACAAGCAATTTGAAGGACAGCCAACATTGTTTATTGTTGATGACTGTTCTGCAGAGAAAGACATTGTCAAGAAGAGAAACACATTAGCAGAACTTGCTTTCAGTGGCAGACATGCAAACATCAGTGTATGGATTCTCACTCAGAAATATAATGCTGTACTGAAAGATTTTCGAGAACAGTTAAAGTTTATCTGTTTGTTTTACTGTAAGGATCGTGACAGCTTTGAAGACTGTCTCAGAGAGAATGATGTCATCCCAAATAAGCATGAACGTGATGATGTAAAAAATAAACTGAAATCAACTAAGCATCTAAAGCTCATTTTAAAGACAGATCAGCCCACAGGGTATGGGTTAGTAAATTGATGTAAATTAATTTATACATTTGTTTGTCCAATAAAAATGACAGACGGACAAATCATACAGGTGCTTGATCTCACACACTGCTTCAAAGATGTTATGCACTTTACTGACTTAATATCACCCAAACAGACTTACATAAGCCTTTCAGCACCATCAGAAATATATGTTACATATAGTGTGACTTTGGATTATGTCGATGAGCATCCAAATGTGGAGTGCATGACAGTTGATTTAAAGACACCTACTTTTAAAGTTAATGATACCAACTATGGTTGGTTAGGGGAACTTTGTTATAGCATATTTAAGCAACTACGTAAACTAAATGTTCATATTAACAGTGTTACAGTTAATAAAGTGATATTACACAAGGTGAGCCAGCGGTAATATTTTTTCATTTATTATTTTGTCGGTCAAATAAAAATGACGGACAATTCACAAAGCCCTGGCTCATCAAACCCTGGCTCATCTGGTTTAAGAAACGTGTTTCACACAACAGACTTGCCTATATCTAATAGTAACAATGTCTATGAATCAATAGAAAACTCTTTTTCTGTCATACAACAAAATCTTCTTACAGGCAGTGTTAAGATTCAGTTTGTTGCAAAAATAGAATTCACTAGGGTGGACGGTGAGGTAATTGTATCGTATATATCAACAAGACAACACACTGTTAACACAAGAAGGGAACCGGAGGCGGAGAACGTGTTTAGAGACAGACTATTACCAGACTTTCTACAGGCAATTGACAGTGCAAAAATGAAAGGATCTGGCTGGCATGAAGGGCATGTGCATGAATTACAACTAAAGCAGTCTAGGTATCATCCTATATTAGGTAAATCGTGGTTGCCACTGCCAACAGAGGTTGCAAACAAAAAGGCTGTTGTTAATATTCAGAACAATGACAACTATTGTTTCATGTGGTGTGTGCTTGCTAAACTACACTTTGTAAAATCAAAGCCTGAACGTGTATCTAACTACACCAAATTTGTAAATGAACTCATCTTCAGTGGCATTGAGTTCCCTGTTAAAATAGAGGACATAGACATGTTTGAAAAACTAAATCCTGGTATATCTGTGAATGTGTTTGTGTGGGATAATGAATCTGAGAACAAGTTACAACCAATTAGAGTGTCCCCAATTGCCCCAACCTATGGACAGTCAGAAGATAAGCATGTTGACATGTTACTAATAAGCTCTGGTGATAACTTTCACTACACAATTATCAGAAATATGTCACGTCTAATTCATGGACATACAACAAAACACAATGGTAAACAGGAAGTTTGTAAAAGATGTTTACAGAGATTCTCCTCCATAAACGTAGCGCACAAACACGTCCTACACTGCAGATCAGCTGATGACATACAAACTGTACTTAAGTATCCAGATCCTGGCAGCAAGGTTTATTTTAAGAACTATGGGAATCAGCAAAAGTTGCCATTTGTAGTGTATGCAGATTTTGAATCATTGGTTGTACCATATGAGGGTCCTGTTCCAGAGTCATTACCAAAGACTATAAAACTGAGTGACCAAGTGGTGTGTTCTTTTGGATACATTCTTGTTAGGTCAGACGGTTTGCATTCAGAGCCTGTTATCTACAGAGGTGACAATGCAGCATGTTTGTTTTTAACAGAAATGAGACATCTGTATAGTCAGGTAGTACAGTATCTCACAACATGCAAGATGCCTTTGGTGATGACAGAAGAAGACAAACTGAAATTTGATACAGCTGAGACGTGTTGGATTTGTGAACAGCCTTTAGGTGGTGATAAAGTTTGTGACCACGATCACATAACTGGGTGTTACAGGGGTGCTGCACATAACAATTGTAACTTATTATTAAAAACAGATCCCAAGACATATAAGTTACCAATCTTTTTCCACAATATCAAAGGATATGATTCACACATTATCATGCAGGCTGTGGATGAATCTTACAAAAAAATTAGTTGTATTGCCCAGACAACTGAGAAATACTTGACTTTTAGATTGGACAACAAATTATCATTTTATGACTCCATGCAACATTTGTCTTTAGGATTGGCTAGTCTTGCAGAAGGACTGACTGAGTATCCAATAACAAGTAAATATTTTGAACCAGACTTGATTAAGAAAGGTGTCTATCCATATGAGTACATTGATCACTGGGTTGTGTTTGAGGAAACAAGACTGCCACCAAAAGAGAAATTTTATTCCACACTAACTGGCAAAGGTATTTCTGACTCTGAATACCAGCATGCACTTGATGCGTGGGGGAAGTTAGGATGCCAGACAATTGGTGACTACCATGACCAGTACTTGAAAGCAGACGTTTGTTTGCTAGCAGACGTATTTGAAAGTTACTGTGAAAAGGGTTTGTTACACTACAAGCTTGACCCTGCCTGTTACATAACTAGTCCTGGCATGACATGGGATGCATTTTTAAAATCCAGTAAGATATCTATAGACCTGTTGTCTGATCGTACGATGGGTGAAATGGTAGAACGCGGATTGAGAGGAGGGATTAGTATTGCAGCAAATAACTACGCCAGAGCCAACAATAAATATCTGGACGGTTATGGTGACCTTGGCCGGGGGTTTGACCCCTCGAGGTCAAGGTCATTCATTACCTATGTAGACGCTAACAATTTGTATGGCTGGGCAATGTGTGAGTTATTGCCCTTGAAAAACTTTTGTCTGCATGATTTGTCACAGTATGATGTAACAGAGTCAGGGTTAACTAACAATATTATGAATCTTGACCGAAACAACGCGAAGGGTTGGATCTTTGAAGTCGTCCTAGAGTACCCTCACCACCTACATGATTATCATAATGATTATCCATTAGCAGTTGAGAAAATGAGTATGACAGGGAAAAAAGAAGACACTAAGCTTGTGCCAAATCTAAATGATAAATTCAATTACGTTTGCCACTATCGCTTGTTACAGTTTTACATCAGACATGGGTTAGTACTAAAGAAAGTTCACAGAGGTATTCAATTTGATCAGAGTGCTTTCATGAAAGATTACATAATGAAGAACACAACCCTCCGTGCCAGAGACGGCAACACTGCATTTGACAAAGACTTCTTTAAGCTTATGAACAATGCCTGTTTTGGCAAGACAATGGAAAATCCTCATCACCGCAAAGATGTGAGACTAGTCACAACTGAATCAGGTGCAATTAAACTTACAGGCAAGCCTCAATACACAGGGTATAAAGAATTTCATTCATCATTGTATGCAGTGTCACTCAAAAAAAAGATTGTTAAACTGGACAAGCCAGTATTCATTGGTATGGCAATTCTGGAGTTGTCAAAACTGTTGATGCTTGAATTTTATTATGATTACTTCAAACCAAAATATCCTGAGTGTCGTCTGCTATACACTGACACTGACTCTATGATCATAGACGTGCCTACTGAAGACTTTTATGAAGACATGAAAACAGAGTTACACATGTATGACACATCTGACTACCCTAAAGATCACCCACTGTTTAGCACACAAAACAAGAAAGTGCCTGGTAAGTTTAAAGATGAACTGAATGGTGTGCCTATAGTTGAGTATGTTGGACTGAGGTCAAAAATGTATTCTATACTGCACCAGAAAGGTAGTCAGTCAAAAGCCAAAGGAATAAAAAAAAAAAAACAGCAATAAAAAATAAAGACATACCTCATGAACATTACAAGCAAGTGTTAGATGGTGCATTAATGCCTGACTATCCAAACAAGTCACTGAGATCAAACAAACATAATCTTGAAATAATTCAAACACATTAGAAGTCACTTGCAGTTGGAGACACGAAACGTGTTTTTCACAGTAAGGAAAAAGCTTATGCACCTGGACATTACAGGCTCAAGTTATCTGAAGAAATAGCTGATGAACTGGTTGATGAATTAATTGAGGACTTAGTTACTGAAATGAGTAACGGTGTCTGGGGGAATAATCTGTAATTCTTCTCTGACAAATGCCCTCTGGGGCGCAGGGTCGTACAGGTAATATATTGTTGCGTCTGCGCCGGGAATTATTTTTTTTATATTATGAACGGATGTTGACCAGATAGGGTCTGTTGCCCTGCGCTTTACATCATTTTCTGCTTCCCCTGGTTGATATAAATATCTCACCTGTTTAGTAAATAAACTTGTGTCTGGTGCAAGCGGTGCCTGGGTTGACATTGTTTTGGCTCTGTAATTGATTTCAATTTAATAGCATCAGCAGGCTTAGGATGTCCTTCATTGTTCATTGCTTTTATCACATGTGGTAATCTCTTAACCCACTCAGTGTTCCGGGTGTCATGCATGAGTTCCTTAGAATACTGGTAACTGAAAAGTCTTTCTGATAACTGTTTGTTAAAGTTCTCTACAATTGCCTGTGATCTGTGCACACCTGGAATGCCTCGTCTGACCAGTACGCCATGCTTCGCAAATAACTGATTAACAGCACCTTTGAATTCTGATCCGTCATCAACTTGTACAAGTCTGGGGTATCTTAAAGGGCCTCTTTTATAGATACTAGATAAAGCAGTAGCAACTGTACTGGCTGTTTTGTCAGATATGGGTTCAGCGTCTTTATACCTTGAAGCAATGTCTACAACAGTCAGTGCATACTTGTATCGTTTCTTTCTTATTGTATCATGTGGTAAAAACAGGAGGTCCATTTGGTGTGTGTCATTTGGGGTAGTGTTCTCAAAATGAGGTCTTGTTATCTTTCTTGGAGCAGGGAGATATATCTGCCAAATTGCCTGTCTCTGTAACCATTGCTTGACTTGATTGAGTGTTATATCTCCGCCCACAGCGGCATGTAATTTCTGAATAGCTGTTTGCCCTTTCCAATAGCCTGATGGCGAGTAAAATATTTTTGATAGTTTATTTTCGGCTGCCATTTTTTCTAGCAATGAAAACTCCTGTAAAATAAACAAATGTCATTCCCACTAGAACAAAGATTATCTCCCCGTTTCTTTGTTGTGTGCTTGGTTTGTAATAGTCACTTAGTTTTGGTTTTGGGATAGACATGTCTTCACCTGTGACTAAAAAATATTACCTGATTGCTTCGTCTGTATTTGAAAACGTATGTTGTGCGTGGCCTTCAAGCCTGATATTTTCATTGATGAAATCAAGTTTCTCAATTCTTTGCTTCTCATAATCCTGTTGGGCTTGAGCAAGTTTCTCTGTTGCCTCATTGTGACGTTTCATTTCTTCCGCTGATTCTTCTCTACCCATTTTAGAAAAGAGATAATTAGAGCCACTGAAAGCGAGGGCGTTAACAACTGCCCCACCAATCATAATAGCTATCGTCGCCATATTATTTTTATTTACATAGAAACATTTTCGGGAATAATTCCCTGCTTGACAAGAAAATCTTTTGTCGCAATCGACACTGTAACAACTACAATTAGCTTAGCGCTGTCTTCGAAATCGAGTCTACTGAGGTCTGCTGATTTCATTTTGAGTAGACTTTTTCCTAGCATAGAATAAGCTACTGCTAGTCCACTTATCACGGCAGAGTGATAGACAAGGTTCATCAAGTTCTTTGTGTCATTCATTTTTTAAGGCAAGAAAAATTAAAATAATATTTTTATTTACTGCATATAAAATGGGTCAACGGCTTTGGTTGTTACTGGTAATGTGGCGACTTCTGGTTTTGTTTTTGGAGTGTCTGATTTTTTGGTCACTGTACGAGTCTGTGGTTTGTATTTTTTGTATAATTGATAACCTACGTAGCCAAATCCGACAACAAATCCGGCAATTATATATTTTGTTGATTGAGGTTCGGGGTCAGACTTAGTTGTTTGTCTCTCACTTTGATGAGGGAGTGACGGCCCTGACGGTATTGGCACAGGTCCTGAAGATCCTGACGGTGGATCAGTTACATGAGTCTTTTCTGTTTGTGCCTTAAGCTGTAATTTTTTTTGCCTATTATATTCGGCTAATCTTTTTCCAGCCTCAACCCTGCCAGGACTTTTAGTCTTCGTCACAGTTTGAACCTGTGTCAAAACTGGACTGGGGTTTGGTTGTGGAGTCGTCTGGGTTTCGTCCATTTTCTTCTGCAGTAAAATTTATTTTTGAGAAATCAATATGACTTCCAGTAACAAGCAATGTTACAATGCAAGGTAATTTCCAAACTTGTAAAACATGACACATGCTAATTTGCCAATTGTACTTGAAACAATAGGATTGCTTTCAAGGTCGTGTGATAGGCTGTCACTATCCACAGGTAGAAAGTGACTCACTGCTTTTGTGTATAGACAAACAAGAGATCGACTCAAATCACGAGTCATTAGTGAAGCGATGTGGTTTTCATATTTTGAATGAAGCTTGATTAGTTCGTCAGAGCTTAGAGATTCAATATCCTCTGTCATGTATTGTTTTCCGAGATAAGTCTTTGATTTGCCTGACACAACTACAGAAAGAAGGCGCTGTTTTTTCGAGTCTAAGTCTTTGTTTTCTACAGCATTAATATCGTTTAGAAGAAGTAATTCGTCTTGATTCATTTTATAATTAAAAATATTAATTTTAATGTCATTGATTTTGGAAACCTTTATTTTACCAAAAAAAAAAGGAGAAAACCAAGAAAATTGGGCGGCGGAAAGGCGTGGAAATTTGTGGTCTCAAAATCCCGGAATTTTGGGATAGATATAAATTGTCGAAAAACACCCACAACTCCCCTCTCTGAGGGTGAAATAAGTTAGTACGGGGCTTTACTGTCAGTGAGGACAGACGTGTGTGAAATACCTTAGCCCGTCTTCCAAGACTCTGAAACCTAGAATTCAGAGTGCTTGTCGGAGTTTGGAGCGACAGACGCCGAGACGTCAGTCACCAGGGACCTAATACGAGGTCACCTCTCCATCTCTTCACTCAGGGAGTGAGCGACCGGTGCCGAGACACCCGGGTCACAGCGAGGACTGCGCTGTACGGTACGAGCTACAAGGACGTCCACGGTACGAGAGACGGGACGACTCGGGAGCATACGAGAAAGGACTTGCATGCCTAGACATGTGAAAAGGACTGAACGTAACTGGGCGAGAACACCAAACAGGTTGGAGTGTGAGATACTACTACCTAGCTCGGCATCGATATTGTGTATGTGGATGTGATGTTGAGTTGCTGGTAGTGGGGAAGGTGTGGTGTAAATAGCTGATAATCTTTTGAGCGTTTTCTTTAGTTTTCTTGTATAAAAGTCTCCGTTAGAAAGAAAGCCCATGAGTTGTGTTTTACCGCGTGAATGCGCCCGTCTGAGTCAGTGGCGATGTATGCGTCTGTTGTGCGAGAGTCTGTACGTACGACTGTGAGTAAGTGCGTTCGTTACAGTGGTGACCCTGCTTTAGCGGTATTTTAGAGTAGTACGGGTGTTAGTGGAGTAAGAGAGAGAACAATAGAGGATACAAGAGATTTTGTTTTTTATCTTCATTTATCCTAATTAAACTACCTTTATTTTACTATTTTTGCTAACATCGCTCATAATGATAGCATCGCTCACAAATTTCCAGATCCCCTTTATTTTACTCGGTAAAATAAAGATTTCCAAAATCAATGCCATTGACGACTAAAGCAAAATTAACACCTGAGCTAATTAATCTATCAATGATGTAAACATTTACATTCCCAAATGTACGCAATAAATAAGTTCCCTGGGCTTGTCTAGCCATGGCTGTTATTGATTGTCGCTAACACGGCACACACACGCGCGCGCGCGCCGCTGACGTCAATATCACCATGGGCAACAGTCATGTGACATTTTGCCAAACACGAATCGGCCGACCGGTTGCCCATTTCATAATGTGACTGTGTGTGAGACAGATGTGTGTTTCAGTGGCGGACTAAATCTCAGACTTGATATTCAGTGTTATAGCTAAATCTTGTGAAATATATACTACTGTGAGATCGATAGTTTGACTGTTAAATTCGTGGTATTTTGAAACAACAAATAGGCCTCGCAGTTAGCTTGCAGTGCGCTAAGAAAAGAAAAAATCTTTTCTGTTAGCTAGTGGAGTGTCATTTGTCTACACTAACACTGACCAGCTGCAGGTTATTAGAGGATACCGAACGGAAAAGCACGTCAGCCTCTATCCAGTATGGACAATTATTCTCGTCAGTTGTGCGAATTCAGCCTGGCTAGGCTGTGTCACGCAAGGGCCACTAAGCTGGCCTATCAATCTCGCTGCACAGTAATGACAGGATGTTTTAAGGATGTAAGCAGAAGATTGAGCCTTTTTGAACAGAGTCATTGCTATCACTTCCATGTCGTGACCAACTAAGAAATGAGAGGTAGAACACAATTAAACGCCTTTGTTTACAGGTACTTAGCAAAGGCGCTCACACCGTGAACGCGGTTACTAAGGAAGAACTAACTGAGCAGATCTTCAACCTGTGAGTTCTATGTGAGAGATACCTCCAGCACCAGCAGGACCTCTATCATGTCTTTGTGGATTTCAAGAAAGCGTTTGACAGGGTGTGGCATGCAGCCCTTTGGTCCACCATGAAGCTATACAACATCAATGCCAACCTGATCAAAGTCATAGCAAACCTTTACAACAAAGCCACTAGCGCAGTCTGCTTCAACGGCAAAATAGGAAACTGGTTTAGGACTACAGTTGGAGTCAGACAAGGCTGCTTGTTCTCACCTACTCTTTTCAACATCTTCCTGGAAAGAATCATGACGGACGCTCTGAAAGATCATGAAGGAACTGTCAGTATTGGAGGCAGAACAATCACGAACTTGCGCTTTGTGGACGACATTGATGGCCTTGCAGGAACAGACAAGGAGCTAGCTCAGCTGGTGGAAAAGCTGGATAGTACAGCCATTGCATATGGGATGAAAATCAGTGCAGAGAAGACCAAACTGATGACCAAAAACACCAGTGGCATTGGCACTGAAATCATGGTTGGAGGCCAAAAACTGGAAACAGTTACGAAATTCAAATACTTAGGAGCCATTGTGACAGATGAGGGATCAAAACCATAAATACTGTCCAGGATTGCGCAGACAACAACAGCACTGACAAGATTGAGGACCATATGGAAGGACAGAAACATCACACTCTGCTCCAAGATCAGACTGATGCTCTCCTTAGTCATCTGAGTGTTCTTGCATGCCTGCGAGTCATGAACCCTCACAGCAGACCTTGAAAGGAGGATACAAGCCACTGAAATGAGATGTTTTCGAAGGCTGCTTGGCATTTCATACAGAGATAACATCACAAACAAGGAAGTGGGAAGCAGAATCAGGCAAGCCATCGGGCCCTATAAAGCCATTGTGAGAAAACGCAAACTGAAGTGGTATGGGCATGTCATGTGTTCAGCAGGGCTTGCCAAAACAATCTGCAAGTCACTGTGCAAGGAGGATGAAGGAGAGGAAGACAGAGGAAAAGATAGGAGGACAATATCTCAGAGTGGACAGGACTGAAGCTGTGCGATACGCTGAGAATGGTAGAGAACAGAGAGGAATGGAAGGAGCTGGTTGCCAAGTCATCAGTGGTGCCCCAACGGTCGGCAAGACTACGTGATATAGATAGATAAATAGAACTGGTAGCGACAACCATACTGACTGCGTGTGCGCATGCGGCTTGGCTGTGTCACCAAGTGGGGCCACTAAGCCTATCGATCTCGTGGCGCAGTAATGAAAGGATGTGTTGAGGGTGTAAACAGAAGATTGAGCCTTCTCAAACAGAGTCATTTGCTATCACATCTGTGTAGTAGACAACTAAAAAATGAGAGGTAGAACACAGAGTTAAACAATTTTGTTTTTAGCAACCGCGGTAACGCCGTGAACGAGGTTGGTAAGGAAGACTTGCAAAATACGACAAGGCCATGTGTTAAGGGTGACTCTGTTTACAAGGGTTTTTGCATACTGTCTGCATGCATGCAGGCTTGGTGTTTTTTAGCCTCAGCGTGTTACATGCTACATGTCACAAACAACTAATCTGAAAGGGCGCCATCTTGTTTGTGCGACCTGCCACGTGTTTTTCGCTCCCAGTGTTTCAGTGGTTTTTCGTTGGATGCACTGTGTTTCGTGTGCTGAAAGTCTGCTGAGTATCGTATAAGAGTGCGCTGACGAGGATTATGGTTGTGTTTCGTCGGATCTGGTTCTGTTTGAGTGGTATCGTATTGAATTGTGTTTGTCATTTGAATTTTGTTTACGTCGCCATTTGCTTCTTCCGCAGCGTGGGTTCGCCGGGCCTTTCCGCCGCCCTGTTTTTATGTGCTGCGTGCTAGTGTGTGAAGTGTTTACTGTGTGAGTCTGTTTGCCACCCGTGGTTGCATCTGCTGCTTGGTTGTTGTAAACTCGTTCGTGTTCATACGGTTCTATAGGTTTATGTGTACTCTTCCGTCGACATCTCGCCCTCCCCACTTTCCGTGCCATTGCCGGATCTCGCCGCTGACCGACCGGAAATCAGGTCTCCCCCCCCCCCTATCGCACCGCTCACACACACACCGGCACACACACACACACACACACACACACACACACACACACACACACACACACACACACACACACACACACACACACACACACACTTACTCACACACACACACCCTACTGAACCCTCTTCTCGTCTTCCTCTTTCTTGTCCTCACAAACAATCATGCTCATCAAATACACACGCCAACAACTGCTATCTCTACGTCGCCACGCCACCTACTGCGCGGCCGGTGCAGCTGACAGTGTTGCAGATGCCTTACGCGGCATCCGATCGCGAAAGAGAGGCCACAGGGGCGGAATTAGCAAAAGGCGGGACTCACCACCACAAACACAACCACACACTTCTTCCCCTGTTCCTATGCCCTTCTACCCCTTCCGCCTCCCCCCGCCTCCTCGATTTCTCCACCTCCCTTCTTTCTTCTCCCATTTCTTTTCCTGTTTTGCTCATCTAACGCTCCCTGCTCTCCTCGGCCGCCCCCTCCTCTGCCCTCCTCCCCCTTCCTCCCCTCACCCCCTCCTCCTTCGCCTGCTCTTTCCTCCTCGTCCCCTCTCCCCCCTTTCTCCTCCCCTTTGCCCTCCCTCTACCTCAGCTTTTCTTACTTCCCTTCCTCCTCCTCCCCCTCACCCCCTCACCATCCTCTCGCATCCTCTTTCTTTCCCGGTTCTCCTTCCCCGTTGTCACGGTTAGTGACTGTTTTGACAGTGGTAGTCGAAAGTTACCCAAGCACCGGTCAGTGTAGGAATAGTGAGTTGTTTTCATGTTGGTAGACACGGGCTAGTGTTCTTTGTTTTGCACGTGCGAGGCGCGCTAGTGGATACGGTAGTGTGTTCACTGCCGAGTTTACCTTGTCGGTAGCAAGAGAATAATAGGTTAGTTTGCAGCTGTACTCGGTTAGACCAGGTTGTCTTGCCCAGCTGACTGTTTGTAGTCAGTGACTGACCGTTTGTGAGGGTCAGTAACACAGCGCCGATCCAATCCCGTGGTCGTTGGTGGCCGGAGACTGGGGGTTGTTTTGCCTACGGGTGACGGCGTTGTGACGGGTCGCAGAGGAGGTAAGTGCGTTAAAAATCCCGCGTGCGGATGTTTTGTCATGTTATGGTTGTTATAGGTGTTTTGTACTATGTGCTAGGTCTAGGGGTATCGTGGGGGGAAAAGGTAGAACACGATGTAAAGGGAAGTATTGTTTTGACGTTGTTGGTTTGGTTCTATTTCATTATTAGTTATTTTTAACTGTTTAGCGAAATGTGCATTGGTTAGTGGAATGTGTTGGTTAGTGAAATGTTGTATTGGCAGTTGTGAAAGCGCAGAGAATGTTAGGAAGGCTTTTATAATGTTTGAGAACTTTCATTGTTTTGGATTTTGTGTAATTTTTGGTTTGGAAAGCACGTGTCACATGGGTGAAGGTCGAGTGCTTGAACGGTTAGTGGTAGTGTTTTTGTAAACCAAGCAGGGTGGGTTCAATGCATAGTCTGTCTGCTAAGATGGCAAAGCCGACGTGATTTCAGGTTTCATTCTTGACAATGACCTAGATGTTGTCGTGATCACCGAAACGTGGCTCCGCTCAGCTGGCGATTAACCCATCATCGCCAGCGTCACTCCGAGTGGCTACCGCCTGGCCTCCTTCCCGCGTGCTTCCAGAGGGGGTGGCATTGCCATCATCTACAGGGACTGTCTTTCTGCTCACCTCTCCTTCTCTCAGTCTCTCCCTTTTGCTCATCCCTCCTTTGAATCTGTCGAGGCCGTGGCAACACTCCCTGGCCAGTCCCTGATCTTCTCATGTATCTATCGCCCCCCTCCAAGCTCTCAAAACAAACTCACAAACTCCATGTTCCTCACCGAGTTCGATCTCCTCCTCGACCACTACAGCACACGACCCGGAAAACACATCCTTCTTGGTGACTTTAACTTCCACTTCAACAAACCCGACCACCCTGACGCAAAACGCCTTTGCACGTCACTTTCAAACCACAATCTTACACAACACATCACTAAACCCACCCACCGACTCGGCCACACCCTCGACTGGATCATCACCTGCACCTCCGTTCAACTCTTCCTCGACTCTGACACCTCTTCTGTGCTTCCCTCCGACCACCTCGCTATTCTCGTCGCCCTCAACCTACCTCCCCCGAAAAACCCAAGCTCTTAGTCTCTCGTCGCAAACTAAAATCTGTCAACCGAGAGAACATGTTCGACGAAGCTGTCGACCTTCTCTGGACTCCGCCCCTCTCCCGATCTTGCATCCCATTTCGATTCCTCCCTTCGAAAAATTCTAGACACCCATGCCCCTGTCACCACCTGCTCCATACCCAACCAACTCCCCTCCCCCTGGCTCACTGACGACATAGCTAAGGCCAAGCGCGAGCGTCGACAAGCGGAACGCCACTGGCGCTCATCTGACCTCACCGTTCACAGAGAGATCTTCCAAACCACCAGATCCAAAGTCTGCAGAATGATCTCCGACTCCAAACGCAAACACCTTCAAAACAAAATCCTGGAGTCCACTTCTTCCAAAACCCTCTACGCTACCATGAACACACTCCTAGGCACTTCTAAAGACTCTCCTCTTCCCAACACACACACCAAAGAAGAACTTCCGTCCGCTTTTTCCTCCTATTTCTCCGACAAAATCCAAACTTTGCATAACACACTCGACACTCTGCCTTCTCCGCCTTGCCTTCCTGACACCCCCCCCCCCCTCTCCCCTTTTCCAGCACTCCCCTCTCGTCCTTCCGTCCCGTCTCTCAAGATGAAGTCCTCAAGACCATAAAGTTCATGCCTTTCAAAACCTACGAACTAGACCCCCTCCCAGCTTCTCTCTACCGGGACGGCCTCCCAAAACTTTTGCCCTTCAGGTCCGACATCATCAACACATCTCTAGAGTATGGCTCCGTCCCCGATATCTTCAAGTCCGCCATCGCCCGTCCTATCCTCAAAAAACACATCCTCGACCCCAAACGAACTCAAGAACTACCGCCCAGTATCCAATCTCTCTTTCCTGTCCAAGCTTCTTGAGAAGGTTGTCCTCAACCAACTCAACCTCCACCTCGCTGACAACAACCTCCTCAGTCCCTTCCAGTCTGCCTATCGCAAACATCACAGCACTGAAACAGCCCTTCTACATATCATAAACGACCTGCTTCTCTCCACTGACTCGGGCAACATCTCCCTTCTTACGCTACTCGGTCTCTCTGCCGCCTTCGACACCATAGACCACTCTATCCTCCTCCACCACCTTCACCACTCTTTTGGCATCACTGACTCTGCTCACTCCTGGTTTCTCTCCTACCTCTCCGACAGCGTCTCCATCGACGCGTCTCCTCCAACCCAGTCAGGCTCTCCTGCGGCGTTCCACAATGGTCCGTCCTGGGCCCGGTCCTTTTCACACTCTACACCTCTCCCCTGTCGAACATCATCCAGTCTCACCACATACACCACTACCTCTACGCTGACGACTCACAACTACTAGACAAAGACAAACTCGACAACACTCAGACACTACTGACTCGCACGGCTGACTGCTATGAAGACGTGAAAAACTGGATGACAGCAAACAAGCTCAAACTAAACGACGACAAAACGGAAGCCATGCTGGTAGGCACTCGCCAGCAACTTTCCCAGCTCCCTCCCTCTCTCCACCTTCAACTCGACAGCACCCCCATCTCCCTCTCTGACTCGGTCAAGAACCGTGGCGTTATCCTCGATTTCTCTCTTTCCATGACAAGCTTCGTCTGTGCCACGGCCCAGGCATGTTATTTCCACCTCCGCCGCATCAGTCAGATCAGAAAATACCTCTCTACCGAAGCTGCCACCAAACTCGCTGTCTCTCTCATCTTATCTCGCATCGACTACTGCAACTCTCTCCTTTCCGGCCTTCTTCACTCCACCACTCTCACTATCCAGCGCATCCAGAACAATGCTGCTCTCCTCGTCCTCAGAAAGAAAAAAATCCGACCACATCACTCCCCTGCTCAAGCTCCTTCACTGGCTCCCCATCCCCCAACGCATCCAATACAAGATTCTGTCTCTCTGCTACAAATCCCTAAACAACTACGCTCCTACCTATCTCTCCAACTTACTTCACCCCTACACTCCTCCCCGCTCCCTCCGCTCCGCCTCCGATCCTCTCCGCCTCCTCATCCCCCGCACCAAACTCAGCACTTTCGGCCCCCGCTCCTTCTCAGTATACGGTCCATCCACCTGGAACACTCTCCCACTCTCTCTCCATCAGAACCACTCTCTCTCCTCATTCCAGTCCGCCCTCTCACCTCTTTCAACAGTTCTAGCACTATATCACCACACTCCCCACCCCAAGCTGACCGTCGTAATGTATTTTCACTGTTTGTGGTACGCGTGTCATCGACTAAAGCGTGCGCATGCGTGTGCGAGTTGTGAGTGCGCGCTTAGAGTTATAATTATTATAAGATAAGCGCATTATAAATACCGTAATTATTATTATTAAACTGAAGTTTGGTGATGTGTTCTGCGGACTGGAGTCTACAATAAATATGCATAAATGTTGAATAAAGATTTTGTGTTTGTATGTGCGTAGTGTGTACCTGTGTTTGGATTTGCATATGTACGTGTGTTTGTATGTGCGTCTGTCTCTGTGTGCATTTGTCTGTGTGTGTGTGTCTATTTGTGTCTCTGTCTGTGCGTGTGTGTGTGTGTGTGTGTGTGTGTGTGTGTGTGTGTGTGTGTGTGTAAGAAATAAGAAAAAGGTAATCCTGGTCATTTTTATTATTATCTCTTATTATTATTAGCCAATACCCTAAAAACAAGAATATTTAAAAATAACAACACGCACACAACTCGCACACACAAAAAAACATTGTTATCAAGTACCTACAATATCTCTTATTATTATTAGCCAATACCCTAAAAACAAGAATATTTAAAAATAACAACACACACACAACTCGCACACACAAAAAAAAACATTGTTATCAAGTACCTACATGCACTTGATAACAAATTTCCAAAGTTATCTGCAACTACCAACTAACTTTACGGGTAACTTTAGAAATTCTTATAAATTAGTTGACATAAGAAGGTTACAAAGTAAAGTAGATAATAGCACTGTCAGGGGAGAGAAGTGTGCATGATTGACCAGTGATCATAGATCTACTGTGGCCAAAGCACACAAAAAAAAGATAGGAAAGAGAGGGGGCGCTAAAAAAGTGACTGAAAGCAATGCATATGGAAGCCCCACCTCCCCCCGAAGGGGGGCATATCACATATCCCACTGTTCCAGCCACTCAGTGCATGGAAATTTAAATCTAGGTCCCCCCAAGGGGGGTCCAGATATTTAGCCGGTGTGGACAGCTGTTTCGGTCTTGGCGACCTCTTCAGCACACCATCGGCGATACTGGAGGAGGCAGGAATTTCTGCCTACCTGCAATGACAACCACATTTTACTGTGGTGTCTGCAGGGGCATACATTCTATGCCACCACCTAGAGCCAAATTTCCATGCACCCTAAAAGAGAACCTACCAAAAGGGGGGAGGGGGTTGCAGTCGATATTGTAGTAGTAAATGAAAAGAAAAGGGGAGACTGCCAGTGCTAATATTTTAAGAAGGTTACAAAGTAAAGTAGATAATAGCACTGTCAGGGGAGAGAAGTGTGCATGATTGACCAGTGATCATAGATCTACTGTGGCCAAAGTAGATCTATGATCACTGGTCAATCATGCACACTTCTCTCCCCTGACAGTGCTATTATCTACTTTACTTTGTAACCTTCCTAAAATATTAGCACATCAACTGCAACCCCCTCCCCCCTTTTGGTAGGTTCTCTTTTAGGGTGCATGGAAATTTGGCTCTAGGTGGTGGCATGGAATGTATGCCCCTGCAGACACCACAGTAAAATGTGGTTGTCATTGCAGGTAGGCAGAAATTCCTGCCTCCTCCAGTATCGCCGATGGTGTGCTGAAGAGGTCGCCAAGACCGAAACAGCTTTCCACACCAGCTAAATATCTGGACCCCCCTTGGGGGGACCTAGATTTAAATTTCCATGCACTGAGTGGCTGGAACAGTGGGATATGTGATATGCCCCCCTTCGGGGGGGGGGGGGGGGGGCTTCCATATGCATTGCTTTCAGTCACTTTTTTAGCACCCCCTCTCTTTCCTATCTTTTTTTGTGCTTTGGCCACAGTAGATCTATGATCACTGGTCAATCATGCACACTTCTCTCCCCTGACAGTTCCCCACCCGGGTCTGCCCTGGGGGACTTGGGTGGGGTTAGGTATTTTTTAGTTCCCAGGGTCACCCTGGTCAGCCCCCACAGGGTGGGTTTTTCTCTCTATTCTGGGGCATGTGTTTCTGTCTACCCTTTGTCCATTCACCTGTATTTGCCTTTTTAAAACTCTCCCTACTGTCTGCACTGCCTGTAGCTCTTGATATTGGATGTGTGTTGCTAAATGGTCTTAGCTTTATTTATGCCCCATGTTGTAGGTTTATTTAATGTATTTGACCGGCTGGCGACATACATTCAATTTTCTGTTTAGTTTTTCTTCACAAGCAGTGCAGGCACGTCCTGAGAAAGCCTTGTTGCTGTCGGGACGTTAAGCAATGTACAATCAATCAATCAATCCCCTGACAGTGCTATTATCTACTTTACTTTGTAACCTTCCTAAAATATTAGCACTGGTAGTCTCCCCTTTTCTTTTCATTTAGTTGACATAAGTTCTCATAAGTTAGTTGTCATAAGAACTTATAACTGTCTTAAAATAAGAACTTATAAGTTTTATAAGAACCTAAACATAACAACTTGACTTAAGTCAACAAGATACTCAGACAATTTTTGTCAATAATAGTCTGGCGGTGGAGCTGATGGGGCTAAATAGATAGGCACAAAGCGTGGCGTGTCATCTCTCTGTGAAATGTATGACATAATATTAAACAATTGCCAAAACGGATTTTTATTTGCTTAAAAGATTTTGTAATTTTTCCATGGTTTCCTGTACCCTGATTTGTTTTCCATTCTCTAAAAAAGAAGCCTTTAGTTCTTCAACATTTACAGGAGATTGACTACGCATCTTATTCTGAATTTCAGACTTCTGTTGTTTGTAATTGCTCAAATCATCCTGCACTCTCTTAAATTCAATATCGTCAATAAAATTATCATCTAATGCTTTACTGATAATAAGTTTCATACTGCTCACCTTAGCCAAAGTATATCAGACCTGTGGCAATGCTAACTCTTTCAAGGCCAACTCCATTTATAGTACCAATTCCAGTTGATATCAAAACAATACCACCTACAGAACATCCAGCTGAAACCAAACCCACAGCCATAGATGTGTTTTGAACAGACTTAAAAACTGTTTTATACCATCTTTTAAACCTGGAGTATGTGGCCTCTTCTCCTTTTAAATACTTTAATGCTTCTGTAATATTTGTTAATCGGAATGTGTCTGTCTGTAATGTTTTATCAGATACAATTGGCTCAGTCGTCTTACTCGTCACAAGTGTCTCAGTCGATAGTTGTGGATACAAGTTTACCATTTTTTATTGACAAATAATTTTTATTATTTAATCTGCAATTACATTTTGCAACTCATCAAGACTATACAATTTGCTGGCATAGCAAAATGAAACAAGATCTATGTGTTCCAGTTTTATGTAACTTAGAAAAACAAAAGATGTTTTATTGACCACCACCTTAACAGCTGGAATACTGCTCGAAACATCTACCTTTTCTAATAGCAATAAAACATTTGTTGACTCTGCTACTGTGCCATCCCACGTTAGTTTGATTCCCTGTGCAATATCCGTTTCTTTTACAGAAGCCACAACCCTCATGATAATTTCAAATACACTTGTCGCTTCTTTTGCTATGGTAAAGTTTGCTGGTACAAACACAACAGAAGTATCTGATCTACCCTTTCTATTTGTATGAAGATACCTTTGTTTTTTATACTCTTGCACTTTTAGTTTTTCTCTGCTATTGTTGTCTAGGGCAAAGCTTGGAACAAGACTCACAAGCAATGGCCCAGAGTTAACAACTTTTCTAAATACTAAGGCGCCTTCATCATCAGTATATACATAAGGACTAATAAATTCAAACTGTATGTCCCAGTCAATTGATGGTGCTGGTGTAGGCACAGGTGAGGCACAGGTGAAACTACCCACTTATTACCAACATGTATTAATTTGTAGGGCATTTTATTTACAGGAATAGGAACAGTGACATCACAAAGCTGACCAAGTTTAGGAATCGGTCTCTCAGTGCCATCTTTCATGTCTTTGATTACTTTTCGCTTGTACTTTCCAAAAGAATCAAGTTCAAAACCATATACTTCTCCAATTCTCCTTCTTTTTTAAATCCTGCACACCAGCCAAATCTTTCAACTCTGTTACCGGACATGCAACTGGAATAATTTTCGGCTTTGGACCAAAACTCATTTTTTTTATAAACAAAAATACATTATTTAACTTCTCATCTCTTGGCTTGACTTCGCGAACGAATATTTTATATATGTTGCCCACGATGTCTGCAGGCCTCCTCATGGCTGTGGGACAGTCAGGTTCGACTGCAGTGGTTGCAGGGGAAGGTCTGGCCAGGCTTCTGAGTTGCGGCATCTCTGGTTTTTTTCTCCTGAGCCGCTTGTCCTTAAGGCTAGCTCTGCGAGAGTCCTCAAAGGAGACAGCTGGTGGAGTGACAGGTGTCACGGTCCGCAGCAATCGAAGACCACTGGCGGTGGTTGATTTGGCAGGCACTAAGTGACTTCTTGAGACAGTCTTTGTATCTCTTCTTTGGTGCCCCTCTGTCTCGGTGTCCAGTGGCAAGCTCGCCAAACAAGGTGATCTTGGGTAGGCGATGACCCTCCATCCTGGAGACATGCCCCGCCCAGTGGAGCTGCGTCCGCAGCAGCAAAGCCTCGATGCTCACAGTTTCTGCCTGTTCACGGACCTCGACGTTGGTGACATAGTCACTCCAGTGAATGCCCAGGAAGGTACGCTTGCAGCGCTGGTGGAAGCGTTCGAGAAGTTGTAGTTGGCTTTGGTACAGGGTCCAGGACTCAGAACTATACAGCAGGGTGGTGAGGACGACAGCTTTGTACACGCTGATCTTGGTGCCTGTTTTCAGCTGTTGATTGTGCCACACCCACTTGAATAGTCGCCCAAAAGCGCTGTTCGCTTTTGCCAGCCTGCTGTCAAGCTCCTTGTCCAGCTTGGCGTCCAACGTGATGATGCAGCCAAGGTAAGTAAACTGGTGCACTGACTTTAGTTCAGACTCGCCGATGGTGATGTGGGGAGGGCGATGCTCTACCATGGGTGCCGGCTGATGAAGGACCTCTGTCTTTTTCAGACTGACCTCGAGTCCAAAGCGATGGGCAGCATCTGCGAAGCAGGACGTGATGCGCTGCATGGCTCTCTCTGTGTGTGCAACAAGGGCAGCGTCATCAGCAAAAAGCAGCTCACGAATCAGTTGGTCTAGGGTTTTTGTGTGGGCCTGTAGTCATCTGAGGTTGAACAGGCTGCCATCGAGACGATACCTGATGTACACTGCATCATCATTGTCGGGGTCCACTGTGGCCTGCTTCAGCAACTGCCAGCACGCAACCCTGCTTTACACCGTTGAGAATAGGGAATGGTTATGAGAGGTCATTGTTGAGTCTGACCTGGCCTTGCTGGTCCTCGTGTAGCTGCACGATCATGCTAAGGAACTTTGGGGGACAGCCAAGTTGCTCCAGGATCTGCCACATGTCTTGCCTGCTTACAGTGTCGAACGCTTTTGTTAGGTCAATAAACGTTATGTACAGCCCTTTGTTCTGCTCGTGGCACTTCTCGTGAAGCTGTCTCAGCACAAAGACCATGTCGGTGGTGCTCCTTTTGGCTCTGAAGCCACATTGGCCCTCTGGGAGGTGGTCTTCAGTGATGGCAGGTACCACCTGATTCAGGAGCAGCCTTGCAAGAATTTTCTCGGCAATGGACAGCAGGGTAATTCCACGATAGTTGGAGCAGTCAGACTTCTCACCTTTGTTCTTGTACAGGGTGATGACAACTGCATCACAGAGATCCTTTGGTAGTGTTCCTTCCTCCCAAGCAGCATAGAAAGAGATCGTGGAGCTTGTTAGAAACATGGAGGCCCAGCACTGCACAACAAGCTCCAACAACAACAAGATTTAACTTCTAACACAACACTAAAATCATGCATCAGAACTGGTTTGCCATCCTAATTATTTACAGATATAACACAGTGATTCAAAGAAACTGGAAACTAATTTCTTAAACTGCACAGGAAATCTAACAACCACACTTTCACAATAGGGAGCAGTTCCAGTCAGCACACATCTTAACAAAGTTGAAGGCTTACCATTGTGCACATTTTCAGTCATGTTTAGTTCTTTTAAATGAACATTAAATACTTTATGGACAGCCAAATTGAAAGATACCTTCTAGTTACTTTAACTTTATTTGACTTCAATGTCCCTGTCCAATTCCCTGTATTAATTTTTACCATTGTCCATGTCCAATCCTTATCTGTTCCAGTTACACAATCGCCTACTAAACCAAGTAAAGATGCAAGTTTATTTAAAATTGAAAACATAGATCTCGGAAATTCTAATGTAACAAATAAATTAGCTGGATTCAAAGTTGCTTTAATTTTAAATTTGCTTTGAACCCATTCAGCTATAGTACAAAAGTCATAATACCCAGATGGTATAAAGTGCGTATCTTTGCCTGAACAACTAGCGACTTTATAACTTGCATAATAACTTGTATCATATGTTACATTAAACCACTTTACAATGTAAAACATTTCATGGATAGCTACAGCCTTGTTACCATCATGATTATCAATCCCATTAGTTAACCACACTGGTTTGCTTGTGTCAAGATTTGTTAAGGTAATAAACATTTTCATTATCTCATAAAAAAGCACAATGGAATTGAAATCACAAACAAGCGTAAGCACAAATGCATTTCAATTTAACGTAGTTGCCAAGTACAATGTTGTGCCAACTTATGAATAGAAAATAATTCAACTAATTCAGCTTGATATAGGTGTGTCTGAACAAGATTTATTTCAATTGAAAATACCCAACCCCTTTGACCATATTTTAAACCCACCAATTACAGATGGTGCAACGGCAAGAAAGTGGTCATCAAGCACACTACAGATGTTTCAAAACCAGCTTAACTTTGCTATACTATGTTCAACTACTGGCTGCGGTGTTTGTTTTACATACCACTTGAATCACCCAAACAAACTGATTAGATCTGTGTATCATTATCACACGTATTACCAGCTTAGAAGAATACAGTCAGAACTCCATGTCCCACTGCCCACTGAATCTAGTTTCAAATGTTTTAACAACCCCATGGATATGAAAGCATTTGAATGCATCTGTAATGAATTTAACATCAGCCCCCGTACCGGGTTTGACTTAACACAAAAACTTGATGATCACAACGGCATGTGTATATTGTATTATGCCATGAGTCACAGACAATACCCCCCAGATTACTACCCCAGTTACACTTCATTCTCGTCAAAATCACAAGTCTGGTTAGGTTCAATAGAAAAGAAACAGTCTAATGCCTGGACCACATTTGTCTTAGATAAAACTGACGGGTTTACTCAAGCTGGAGTCGAACGCATTAATGAATCTATCAGAATATATGTGTGGTGTTTACTAGGAGCACAATCACTAACAAATTAAACATTTTAAACGGGAGTGGTACATTTGAAGCACAAAAACAATTTCTTGCAAACCTGGAAGACTCGGTAAACTCAGTAGTAGATCTCCCATCAAGCATACAATGCTACCTAGACGTTCTCAGATTGCTAGATTGAAAGTTGACTTTGTAGCTGGCATTGGGTTATACTTGTTACCATCTGACCTTCAACTCCAAATGGGGACAATAAAAAATTATAATAACATAATAATTGTTGCAGGGCATGATCAGAAATTAGGACTCAACCAAGCAGTAAACTTGGGGGCATTAACCACACACTTACAGTCATTAAAACCATTAATAATGCCTTTACAGACACCGGCCCCAGCCCCCATACAGCCAGTAACCCCTGACTCAGCCCCTTCAGCTCCAGTCCTTTCGGTAAACACACATGAGTCAGAGAAAACTGCATTGGTAATAGGCCTAACTGGATTAATGATATTACTTCTTTACCTGTTTCATTAAATACCCAGCTATTAATCCTCCTATTATCACCAAAAAGACCCACACATGCTCCGCCAATAACCCTACTACGTTTACTGCAGTATTGATCAGCCAACTCACAACACTACCTATTATGCCTGGCAAAGCATCCATTGCTTTCACAGCCAATTTTTTAAGCAAGTCTGATATGTGTGTTAGTTGTTTCTTTACCCACGACTGTAAGTCTTTTGGGTCTGAAGGAACCAGACTTGGTGCCGGTGGAGGAGGGATGCTACCCCCGCCACCCACACCCCCCAAGACAGCCATTACAACAGTACTGATAATAAATCCAAGAGCAGTAAATAAACTTGCAATAGTGATACCCTGCTCTCTCAAAAGTGTTTTCAATCTCTCAGCCAATGTTGAGTTTTCATGAAGTATTTTTTGAATAGTTTCTCTAATCCTGTTGACCTGTGTTTTGAGTTTTTCTCTTCCTATACTAATCACTTTTAATCACCCTGATCTTTCTATCTGCAAGTCATTTAATCTGTGTTGTATTCTTTGTTTTATTTCTGTGTCAAGATTCCCATTGTCTGCTGTAGCCAGTTTTTCCTTTTCTCTTTCTATTTGATTATCAAGCTCACCTAGTTTGGCTACATTATTTAGCATCTCACCTCTGATTGACTGCAGTGATTTATGCAAGTCCATAATCTCTCACATTGACAAAGGCAGATCGTCTATTGTTTTCATAGCATCATTTATTTGTCCTTCAGTAAATGAGGTATCTTGTATTACTGTGTTTGCTATTTCTGGCAGGCTTGTTACTGCTGCCATTTCAATTTCTTGTCCTGTTGGTAACCCTGTTTGCACGACACAATTTGAGGTGTCAACTTCTTACTACTACCAACACCAAGGTAAAGCTGCACCACCTACATCAGTTTTGAGTTACTTAAAGCTTTAAACTTAGCAGCATTTCTTATATAAGTCAATTGTACTTTACTTTTGTCAACTGTATTTACAAATAAGTGACCTTTGTTATCAAGTTCAAACTGATTAGGATCTATAACTTCTGGGCGAGCACCAACATGATCATAAAATGAGTTCACTTTGCTTTGTAAAAGTTCCTGTTGCAAACTAGAAGTAATCCTTGTACCAGACATATCTGTTGTACTATTAACAGAGTCATCCATGGCATCCATTTCAAAATATTCATGACCAAATCCTCCTGCTGCCATTGTTTTTATTAATTTTTTAAAATGATTTTTGCATAATAAAAATGACATCATCTTACAGATCAAAGTTAGACCCATATAGAAAACTATGTGAGCCTCTTGATGTTAAGGGTATTAGACAATCAATTGTCATCACAGACAATCCAAGTACTATCAATTAAAAGCAAACACTTACTGTTAAGTTTCCGAACCTAGGGCCCAGTGGTGTTATGATTCCTGGCACTGCTCGCTTTGCTTTTAATATTGAACTTTCATCAGAATCAGATGTGAACAGAATGCTAGTTGACAATCTTGGCAAAGCAATTGTTAGAATAATCAAAGTTAAACTTGAAGGACAGGAAGTGTGTAGTCTTGATGACCCTGATGTATTCTACTGTTAAAAGATCTTTGGCTTAGAAGAGAAGACAGAGAAGACTGTATTTACCAAGGCATACAGGCTGATAACATTACTAAACTCAGAATTGATGCAGCTGATAAATCAACAACAGTAGTGAAAGATGTTACTGTGGCAGACACATACAGAACCAGATTTTACATTCCACTTGAATTTGAAATCCTGACAGCACATTTACCTTGTTACCAAGGAGCACTGAATGACCGTCTGAGTTTTGAACTAACTTTCAATGACAACTCCAAACTTATAAAATCATCGGATCTCAATGCAACATACAAGATCTCTAACATTTCTTTGGAATATGAAATTGTCATACATGCTCATCTAGCTACTCTCATTCAAAAATAGTACTAGTCAAGACTTCCAATTTATTATGATCGTGTGATAAGACACAGTTTAATGCACAAAGACTAAAGTGATCCAATGTAAAACATCAACTTGAACACATCTGCTATGTCACTGAAAGGCATTCTTATGTTGCTTGTTGAACCAGGAAGTCCATACAAACGGGATTAAGAAAAATGTTACAATCCAAAAATTATACATTTATCTTGTACTATTGAAGGTCATCCTAATCAAGTCTTTGCTTCAGGAATACAACCTTATCAGCACTATGATGAGATCACAAAGTATTTTGCAGGCGGGAGACTTAGAGAAAAACCAGCAAACATGGCATGCAAAGATCTACATCTGTATGATGTAAGGATCAGACAATACCTGACAAACAAATATGCACTTTGGTTAGACCTGTGTAGTACGGACGATGACTACCTACATGGGTTGGGTCGAACTGTTGAGAACGGTAGTGACGGAATTACAATCCAAATACAAAAAAAGATTGAAACTGCTGGAGCAATAAACATATATTTGTATCTGATTTATGACGCCCAACTCAATATTGCAGAAAGCATACTAAGTGGGCATGTGCATTACAATTATATAGTGTTTAAAATGAACTTGCTGACACTCGACCCAGACTGTGGTTTGTTTTGCGGTGCCACAGGCTGTGGGAAAACTGAATTTGTTCTTAATCTCTTACAAACAAGATACATCCACCATTTTGAAAACATTGTGATATTTTGTCCTACTGTCAAACTTAACAAAGCTTATTACAACCGTTTATTCATTTGGACTGACAACAACATTTATTTAGTCAACCCTGAGACAAAACTGAATGACTACCTGCAGTATTTTTACAAGCAATTTGAAGGACAGCCAACTTTGTTTATTGTTGATGATTGCTCTGCAGAAAAAGATATTGTTAAGAAAAGAAACACACTGGCAGAACTTGCCTTCAGTGGCAGACACGCAAACATCAGTGTATGGATTCTCACTCAAAAATATAATGCTGTACTAAAAGATTTTCGAGAGCACCTAAAGTTTATCTGTTTGTTTTACTGTAAGGATCGTGACAGCTTTGAAGACTGTCTCAGAGAAAATGATGTTATCCCAAATAAACATGAACGAGACATTGTAAAAAACAAACTGAAATCAACTAAGGGTCTAAAGCTTATTTTAAAGACAGATCAGCCTACTGGATATGGGTTAGTAAATACATTTATACTTTTGTTTTGTCCAAAAAAAAAGGCAGATGGACAAGGACAAACCATTGATATCACAGACTGCTTCAAAGATGTTGAGTACTTTTATGACTTAAAAACTCCCTTAAAAACTTTTTAAAAAAAAGTGACTTTGCTATATTCTAATGGGCTTCTATGCTATGAGCACAAGACTCTTGATCTTAAAACAGGTACCTTTAAAGTTAATTATGACAACTGTAACCACTTGCGCTGGTTTTAGACACTGTGTGAACACATGTACCATCAACTATGCAAACTAAATGTTTATATTGAGTGTGTTACAGTTAATAAGGTGATATTACACATACGGCACTAGTGGTGTCAGCGGTAATATTATTATTATTATTATTATTATTATTTGCCTGATGTAACAGACTGTTTTAATTATAACCAACACTTTGATTAGTTGAGAACAGATTTTTGACAGCTAGACATAACGCCGCTTGAGTCAGCAAAGATATATGTGTCATATCAAATGACCTTAGACAGATTTGAGGAGTTACCCATTTGTAGAGAACATGTCTGTTGATCTTAAGAAACATACCTTTGATGTTGATAACCGCCAGGGTTGGTTTGAGACCGTGTGTGTACACATATTCAGACAACTAAAAAATATTCTTATTATAGGTGTTACAGGTGTCACGACACGCCTGACGGAGTCAGGGCGCCGTGGACAATATGAGTGCAGACACTCGAGAAAACCCACCCACTCTAAATAAATAACCCAACGCCAGTGATAAACAACAAACAAATCCTTTATTACCTACCCTTACTCTAACTCCCACCCCAACCCACTAACGCCCCACACACTCACACATGCACTCATAACGTATTAACACATAAAAAAGGTTAACATATAAAAAATGACTAACAGGTGAATATGACTAACAGACGAAAATGACTAACAGGTGAATATGACTAACAGGTGATAATGACTAACAGACGAATATGACTAACAGGTGATAATGACTAATATGGCCAACGGCTATACAAGGCGGGTAACTTTGTCTCTGTACAGTGTCCTCTGTCCCACACTAGACAGGGTGGCTCATAACGTACGAGTACTACCCCTGCACCACAGAGCACCGTAGCCGCGCTTGCCCACGCACGCCTGTGACCGACGCTCAGAACGTAGAATCAGCCTGCTGTAGCCCAACGTACTTGTCCAACAGGACCGGCTAGCGAAGGCGTTCCGACTCCCGATGATGCGTCACCGTTGGTCGTGGATGATGAGATCGAAGAACGAAATCTTCGAAGCCAGTGATAGAAGCCAGTGCACTGGAAAAGGGCGCATTGTCAGTCAAAGTGCCAACACAGTTAATTCTGGCCTATTTGACACGCACCTACTCACAAACCACGTGAGTTGTGTCTCGTCTCACCCTAATACCTGCCTTGGCCATATTAAATATACAATCATGGATATGAAAGCTTCCTATGTACATTCAACATTCACCAGGTCTGCACTATTCTATTACACTAGCATTAAGCTAGCACAACCACTTTTGTATAATAACACTGCCACTGCTAAAACCAACATTATCAAAATATCCAGATGTACATACAAAGATATGAAATAATCACCAGCAACCACCCCACGTGACAATCTTATTACATTACATCTAGGACTTAATACCAATATGTTTGAAAGGATACCCACTTTAATTCGTTTTACAACATGGCCCTTTAAATATACTCACTCGGCGACAGCCGACATAAACTAAATCCGACACCCACCACATTACAACCCAACCTAAAAAACATGGTTAAAGACTCAATTAAAACATCACTAAAAAACTAGACGAACATACCCTTCCGCACCTATATACACATTCACACACCCGAGAGCACAGCAGCTAACTGAGGAAAATGGCATGAGTAAATACCTGTCACTGGTGAGTCCTCCGGCAGGACGAGACAAAACAAGACGAAGACGAACCGGAGGGGTCTTCTGGTGAGTAGCAGCCGTGGTCACAAGTCTCTCGGGACACCCACACCCAGGAACACTGGCCGTGGTCTTGCAGGGAGGGTAAAACAACCCTCACACAGCTTGTCAAGGGCTCCAAACGAGGACGCACCCTGACCCAGACTCTCACTTCGCTGGCTAACTCCGCTGACTGACTGTAATATCCTACTGCTACCTCGCAGGTTAACTTTACTTCTGAACACTGTTCGGTTAAAGCTACTTGACGAAAGCGTGCAACCGCTGTACTCGCTCACTGTTAAGCTTGCTGCACGGGCTTTACGATTACGCTCACACTACATTTATTAACTTCCCTAAACTAAGGCTATTTACAGAATTCGGCGATCTACATTTATTAACAAAAAAACGACTTGGCGAAAAAATGAAACAACATGTCACATCCGTTACGTGACAACAGGCAACAACCGTCTTTGGACAGGGTGGCTCCCAAGTACTTGAAGCTATTGACCTCTTCTAGCTTCTGGCCGTTCATGTGAATGTTGCTGCTGCTGTCGCTTGTGGTGTTGATCATCACTTTGCTTTTATCCGTACTGATCTCCATGCCATAAGACCCTGCGCTACTTGAAAGTTTGTCTGTCAGGTTTTGGAGCTCACTATTGCTGCCTGCCATGAGGTCAATATCGTCTGCGAATCGAAGATTGCACAGGGATCTGCCACCAATAGAGATTGAAGTATGGTGGTCGTGGAGGGTTTCCTGCATGATCTTCTCCAGGAATATGTTGAAAAGGACAGGAGAGAGCAGGCATCCTTGACGGACACCGATCGTCGTCCTGAAGAACTCACCTGACTGATTGTTAAGTAGAACCGCGCTGCAGGCGTTCTTGTAAAGCGCTTCTATCATTTGGATCAGTCCCTCCTCTATGTTGAACGATCTCATGACTTGCCAGAGTCCGTCGTGCCAGACGCGATCAAATGCTTTCCTGAAATCAATGAAGTTGTGGTAGAGTTCGCGCTGATGCTGCAGATGTTTCTCGATCAGGACGCGGCAGTTGAAAATCTGCTCTACAGTGCTTCTTCCAACTCTGAAGCCAGCCTGTTCTTCTGCCAGCAGTTCCTCGGCGAAAGTTTTGAGGCGGTTGAGAATGATTCTAAGCATTACTTTGCTAGGGTGACATATCAGACTGATAGTTCTGTAGTTCTGGCACTGTTTCATGTTTCTTTTCTTGGGGAGCGGGATCACTAGAGACTGTGTCCATTCTACTGGCCATTTCTTTTGCTCCCAGATCTTTTGACAGAGTGTAGTGAGGACCTTCGTTGTTACTTCTCCTCCATGTTTCAACAGTTCAGCAGGTATGTTGTCTACACCTGGAGACTTTCCTCCCTTCAGGCCACGTACGGCTGCTTCCACCTCTTCAGCTAACACTGGCAGGTCTTCAGCCTTCCTGGCCCCAGCCTGGTTGTTTTGGAGGATGCTGGTGTCTGGCTCAGCCTTGTAGTTATACAAGTCTCGGCAGTACTCAGTCCAGGATAGGTACAGCAACATCTGCAATGGCCAGGCTGGACAGGATATGGCAAAGTAACTCCATCAGCTTCACCATCAAGTACAGGCTTTACAAGTCCCTCGTAGTGTCTATTCTACTATACGGCTGTGAGACTTGGACACTGCTTGCAGACTCAGAAAAGAAAATCCAGGCCTTTGAGAACAAGTGCCTGAGGAAGTTGCTCCGCATCTCGTACCGCGAGCACAAGACCAACGAATATGTACGGAGCATCGTCACTTCCCTGGTGGGCCCACATGAACCCCTTCTGGCAACCGTGAAACGGCGCAAGCTTGCTTGGTTTGGCCACGTGACCCGACACAACACCTTGTCCAAGAATATCCTCCAAGGCACTCTCGAAGGAAGTCGTCGGCGAGGTCGTCAGAGAAAGAGTTGGGTCGCAAACATAAAAGAATGGACCGAACTCGAGATGCCAGACTTGCTTGCCACCGCCCAAAATAGAACTCAGTGGAGAACACTGTCTGTTGCTGCTGCCTTTCAGTCCCCCCAACGCCCAGTTCGGGCAAGGGACTGATGATGATGATGATGACAGGCAACAAAGTTATCCAGACCAAAAAGGTGACTGCCAAGCGTGTAATATGCAAAGAAGTACCCAACGGAGAAAGAAACATGCTTAGAAAAGATGGGTACAACACAATTTATTAATATTTCGGGTAAATACCCTTTGTCAAAATAGACAAACAAACAAACAGAGAGATTAGCCACTACTTATCTTCATTGGCAGAAGGAATGTGGCAACTCCTTCTGCCAATGAAGATTCATTCATTCATTCAATCCTCTCTGCGCCGTCTGGTGCTTGAGGCGACGGCAAGGGAGCGCCACTTTTGTCTGTCAGCTGCTATTTCGGGTGCTGTTTGCAGAGTAAGGCCTCTGTTCTTGAGCTCTCGCTCCACGGTTCGGCGCCACGTCTCCTTTGGTCGCCCACGGTTTCTCTTCCCCTGTGGTGTCCATCTCAGTGCCACCCTTGGTAATAAGTCGGGTGACATTCTGCAAACGTGGCCTAGCCATCTCCATCTCCGTGTGGCGATGGTTTCAGCGATGCTGTCTGCGCCTGCTCTCTTCCGTAGTTCCTCGTTTGTAATCATGTTTGGCCAGAAGACCTTCATGATCCGTCGCAGGCACTTGTTCTGGAAGACTTCCAGCTTGCGTTCCGTAGCAGTAGTGGATTTCCAGCACTCTGACCCATAGAGAAGGACACTCAGCACGTTACTCTTAAAAATACGAAGCTTGGTGTGGATGCTCAGGTTTGTTGTCCTCCAGATGGGTTTCAGCATTGCGAAGGCTTGGTTGGCTTTGCTGATTCTTGTGGTGATCTCCCTTGTGCAGTCTCCATCTGTGGTAACCTTGCTGCCCAGGTACGTGAACTCGTCCACCTCTTGCAGAGGTTGGTCATTGATGGTGATTGGGTCGCCCACTATGGTGTTCTTCCTCATGACTTGAGTCTTCCTAATGTTGACCCCGAGACCTATGGAGCTTGCTGACTGTGTCAACTGTTGTGTCTTCTGTTGCATGTCCTGGTTTCTGCTTGCCAGCAGCCCGATATCATCGGCGTAGTCGAGGTCATCCAGCATTGAGGTCAGCGTCCACTGAATTCCCTGCCTCCTTCCCTCTGTGGTGCGGCGCATGATCCAGTCAATTGCCATTGAGAAGAGGATCGGCGAAAGAATACATCCTTGTTTCACTCCGGTTTCCACCTTAAACGGTTTGGTGAGCTGGTTGTTGTGGACGACTCTGCACTCAAAATTCTTGTACAGGGACCTGATGACGTTGACAAGTTTCTGGGGAATTCCATAGTATCGCAGGATTTTCCAAAGGGAGTCTCGATGCAGACTGTCGAAGGCCTTCTCAAAGTCCACAAAGACCACATAGAGGGATCCATTCCATTCGTTAGACTGTTCAAGGATCTGTCTCAGGACGAAAATATGGTCAATGCAGGACTTGCCTTTCCTAAAGCCTGCCTGCTCCTGGCGAAGGATGCCATCCACTGCTGTCGTAATGCGTTCAAGGAGAATGCGGCTGAAGATCTTGCTGGTGAGGGATAGTAAGGTGATGCCTCGCCAGTTGTTACAGTTCCCCAGGTCTCCTTTCTTCGGAAGTTTGACGATGGTGCCGGTCTTCCAATCGCTCGGCGCTTCTTCAGTGTCCCAGATCTTTTGAAAAATCTGACAAAGAAGCTGCGGCGTTACCGTATCTTCTACTTTCAGCATCTCGGGGCACACTCCGTCATCGCCAGGTGCCTTCCCGTTCTTCAGCTTTTGAATGGCCTGCTTGACTTCCGCAATAGTAATGTTGCCGAGGTTAATGTCCAGGTCCTCCTCCGCTTCAGGAATGTCAGTGAGGGTTGGTGGGTCTGAGCGGTTCAGGATGGACTCGAAGTGTTGCTTCCATCTCTTCAGCTTCTCTTCCTCTACTGTGACATGAGTTCCATCTTCAGCTCTCACTGGAAGGTCGTGGTACTGTCCGTAATCGCCCTTCAGCTTCTTGGTGTTCTGGTATACTGTCTTCATGTCTCTCTGTTTTGCAGCTGCCTCCGCTTCTTCTGCCAGCCTTTCTGTGTGCATTCTCTTGTCTCTTCTCGCTGATGTCTTCACCGCTTGATCTTTCTCTCTGTATTCTCTTGATATTCTTTCCTTCAGTCTTGGTGATTTGGTGTCCAAAAGTTTCTTCTTGATCTGTCTTCTCTCTTCTATGCGAGCCCACGTGTCTTCTGATATCCACTCTGTCTTCCTGCTCTTTCTGTATCCTAAAACTTCCTCTCCTGTTTCCTTCATGGCTCTGTTGAAATCTTCAATAGTCAGCGCTGTCTCATCTTCCAAAACACTAAATCTATTCCTGAGGGCCAACCTAAACTCTTCTTTCACTTTTGGGTCTTTCAACTTGGCCACGTCGTAGCGCTGATTTCTGGTGTCTCCTATCTTTACTTTCCTAAGCTTCAATGTCACCTTCCCCACCAGAAGACTATGGTCGCTGCCAATGTCAGCATGTCACATCACTCGCACATCCTGCAGAGAGTGCCTCCAGCGACCGTTAATGATGATGTGGTCGATCTGGTTCTGGGTCTTGCCGTCTGGTGATTCCATGTGAGTTTGTGGATCTCCCTATGCGCAAACAGGGTCCCTCCTATGACTAAGTCATTTTCCTCGCAGAAATTGACCAGCCTCTCCCCGTTGTCGTTGATCACACCCGCTCCATGTCGTCCCATGGTCCTCTCTCTGTCTTCATTGTCGCAGCCAACCTTAGCGTTGAAGTCACCGATCAGCATCAGCACGTCATGTCGAGGGATGTCTTCCAAAACAGCTTGGAGGGCGTCGTAGAATGCATCCTTATCCTCTTCTTCCGCGTCGTCTATCGGTGCGTAGCCCACAACAATAGACAGCTTTGCATATTTGGAATTCATCCTGACGTACAGCAGGCGCTCGTTCACAGGTTTCCACTGGAGGACGGTGTTGGCCTTGCTCTTATTGATGATGACAGCAACTCCTTCTCGGTGTTCGTTGTCTGTTCTTCCAGACCAGATGATGACTTCTCCGGAGCTCAACCTCTGTTTGCCAGCACCAGTCCATCTTGCTTCTGTTACTCCCATGAGGGTTAGTTTGTAGCAGTTCAGTTCACTTACTGCTTGCGCCAGCTTTCCAGTCTGGTAGAGCGTTCTCACATTCCAGCATCCAATTCTGATCCATCGTTTTGGCGTCAGGAGTTCCGCTATCGGGGTGGAGACGTCCTTGCGGCTTTGGTCCCCATCCGTCATAAGTCCAGTTTCCTGGTCTGCTTCGCTCCCAGCGCCGGTTGTCGCTTTTTCCCTTGTTGTCGTTTCCGTAGCAAGTTTCTTTTTACAGGGTGGAGTCGCTAGCCCCACGCCTAACCCTCCTCCTTTATCCTGACTTGGGACAGGCAGTTAAGCCACCAAAGGGGCCTCCCTGGTGGAGTTGCCAATGAAGATACGTAGCGGCTAATGTCTCTGTTTGTTGGTTTGTCTATTTTGACAAAGGGTATTTACCCAAAATATTAATAAATTGTGTTGTACCCGTCTTTTCTAAGCGTGTTTCTTTCTCCGTTTGGTACTTCTAGTCAACAAAGTTGTATTACTTAAGGTGTGTCAGCATTATTTTTTTTATAATGATTATTTTGTTGGATAAAAAAAAAATGACGGGCAATGCACAAAGCCTTGACTTAAGAATTGTGTTTCACACAACAGACTTGCCTATATCTAATAGTAACAATGTCTATGAATCGATAGAAAACTATTTTTTTCTGTCATACAAGCTAATCTTCTTACAGGAAGTGTAAAGATTCAGGCTGTTGCTAAAATACAGTGGAGTCCAGTTAACATGAACTCGCTTTACACGTATTTCCAGTTAACACGAACCGTTTTTGCATTCCCAGCCAATGGCCTTCTTATTCTGTATTAAAAATTCACTGTTAACACAAAATGTAACACAAAATTTCGCTTTACATGAAGCTTGTTTCGGTTCTCAACCAGGGCAATTTCACTATTATTCACCTGTTTAACACAAACACAGATTCCAATCACAGAAAACCAATTCACGTGTCACTCTCGCAGCGCTGTACAATCTGTGTAGTTCACATGACAGGTCAGAGTGAACTTTATTCTGTGATTGGCTGAATAGCCTTCGGCTGTTGTAATCCGTCTTCTCATTGGCTAGCGTTTGTGACCTGCATTCATGTTGTATCATTCATGTACCAACACAACCCTTTTACCGATGCGGGCTTGTACTTCAGCCTGTGTTGCTTTTATCTCATGAATTTTAACTTGCTATGGATTTTACCTGATGGATTTTACATTAAATACGTGAGCTAAACACGTTTCCTTGTGTTTTCCTAGCGAGCTGAAGGTATGCATATAAAGTACAAAAATGTGCACTTTTAACCTCATACTCATTCACGCACACATCTCTTGCACACGTTCTCCTTGGGGGCCATGATCAAATCTGAGGCCATATTGGTTAACACAAAATACGTTTAACACGAAGGGATTTTCCGTGTCCCCAGAAATTCGTGTTAAGCGGACTCCACTGTAGAATTTAACAGGTGGATGGTGAAGTGATTGTATCGTATATCTCGACAAAACAACACACAGTTAACACAAGAAGAGAGCCGGAGCTAGAGAACATCTTTAGAGAACGACTGTTGCCTGACCTCCTCAAAGCAATTGACAGTGCAAAAATAAAGGAGTCAGGTTGGCGCAAAGGATATGTACATGAACTACAATTAAAACAGTTAAGATATCATCCTATATTAGGAAAATCATGGTTGCCACTACCAACAACGGTTGCAAACAAAAAGGCTGTTGTCAATATTCAGAACAAAGATATTTTTTGTTTCATGTGGTGTGTGCTTGATAAACTACACTTGTAAAAACAAGACCTGATCGCGTAACTCATTTTAAGAAATTTGTAAATGAACTCAACTTTAGTGGTATAGATTTTCCTGTTAAGGTAGAGGACATAGACTTGTTTGAAAAACTAAATCCTGAAATGTCTGTAAAGGAAAATCATGGTTGCCACTACCAAAAGCGGTTGCAAACAAAAAGGCTGTTGTCAATATTCAGAACAAAGATATTTTTTGTTTCATGTGGTGTGTGCTTGATAAACTACACTTGTAAAAACAAGACCTGATCGCGTAACTCATTTTAAGAAATTTGTAAATGAACTCAACTTCAGTGGTATAGATTTTCCTGTTAAGGTAGAGGACATAGACTTGTTTGAAAAACTAAATCCTGAAATGTCTGTAAATGTATATGTATGGGATATTGAGTCTGTTGACAAGTTACAACCAATTAGAGTATCACCACTTGCTCCAACCTATGGACAGCCAGAAGATAAACATGTTGACCTTTTGCTAATAGGTGATAAAAATAACTTTCACTACATAATTATCAGGAGTATGTCACGACTAATTCATGATCATGTATCCAAACATAATGGCAAAAGGAATTTTGTAAAAGATGTTTACAAAGGTTTTCTTCCATTAAAATGACATTCAAACATTACTTAGGTATTCAGATGCTGGGTGTCATGTATATTTTAAAAAACTAAGGGAATCAGTAAAAACGCTGCCATTTGTAGTGTATGCTGATTTTGAATCACTGGTTATACCTTATGATGGTCCTGTTCTAGAATCATTACCAAAGACAATAAAGTTGAGTGACCAAGTGGTGTGTTCTTTTGGATACATTCTTGTTAGGTCAGACAGTGAGCATACCAAACCTGTTATCTACAGGGGTGAAAATGCAGCATGTCCGTTTTTAACACAATGAGACAACTGTATAGTCAGGTAGTACAGTATCTCACAATATGTCAGATGCCTTTGGTGATGACAGAAGAAGACAAACTAAATTTTGATGCAGCAGAGACGTGTTGGATTTGTGAACAACCACTGGGGCGTGATAAAGTTTACGACCATAACCACATAACTGAGAGTTACAGAGGTGCGCACATAACAATTGTAACTTGTTATTAAAAACAGATCATATGACATACAAACTGCCAATCTTTTTCCACAATCTCAAAGGGTATGATTCACACTTTATCATGCGTGCTGTAGATGAGTCTTACAAAAACAATAGCTGTATTGCTCAGACAACTGAAAAGTAGTTGACTTTTAGGCTGGACAACAAATTAGCATTTTATGACTCCATGCAACATTTGTCTTTAGGGCTTGCTAGTCTGGCAGAAAGTCTGTCATCATTTCCAATAACAAGAAAATATTTTGAGCCAGAGTTAATTAAGAAAGATGCCTACCCCTACGAGTACATTGATCACTGGGTTGCGTTTGAGGAAAGGAGACTGCCTCCCAAAAAAACATTTTATTCTACACTAAATGGTAAAGGTATTTCTGACGCTGAATACCAACATGCTCTCGATGCATAGGGCAAATTAGGGTGTAAAACGATTGGTGATTACCAAAATCAGTACTTGAAAGCTGACGTTTGTTTGCTCGCCGATGTATTTGAAAGTTATCATGAAAAGGGTTTGTTACACTATGGTCTTGACACAGCTTGTTACATAACTAGTCCTGGCATGACATGGGATGCATTTTTGAAATCCAGTAAGATATCTATAGACCTGTTGTCTGATCGCAAGATGGGTGAAATGGGGGAACGTGGATGGAGGGGAGTCACAAGTATAGCCGCAAACAACTATACCAATCTATCTATCTATCTATCTACATCCCGTATCTTGCCGACCGTTGGGGCACCACTGATGACTTGGCAACCAGCTCCCTCCATTCCTCTCTGTTCTCTGACACCTAGAAGTAGAAGTGGTGCGAATTTTCCTCATATCTTTGCCTGAAAGGCTTCCGCTACCTCTGGGTCTTTCAGCTTCTCAAGGTCAAACTGATTCTGGTGGGACCCTGCTTGTTGACCTTCTTTAGGCGGAGTCGGAAGGTCATCATCACTAAGTCATGGTCGCTTCCAATGTCTGCTCCTGGAAACATCTTGTCTTGGAAATGTTCACACTGGTTTGGAAGCGTCTCTTCACCATGATGTAGTCAATTTGGTTATGGTGCTCTCTGTTCGGGCTGTGCCATGTCCACCTTCTGGATGCTTTGTGCGGACCAAACGTGTTCATCAGCTTTGGATCATTTGAACTGGCAGATTCCAGGAGCCTTAAGCTTCTGTCGTTGGTCTCTGCATTGCAGTAGCGTCCGCATGTGCCTTTCCAATTCCTAGCAGCATTCTCTCCTATTTTTGGCATTCCAATCTCCCTGCGCCACAAGAATGTCTTTCTTGGGGGTCTGGTCCAGAACTTAGTTAGTTTGAAAACCACGACAATTCCACTGAAGCAGAGAGTACATGATTATGTCTTATCTGGAGATGAAGAGTTTTTTCCCCTTTTCCTTTGCCTTGGAAGGAGTTGAAGAAACAGAGGGGGGGGGGGGGGGGGGCGGCTCCCGGGCTTCCTCTGGTTCTTCAGAGAGGAAGAGAGTGGAGCTGCCGCAGCATCAGCAACAACTTCCACCCCCTCCAACCGCTCCTCCAGTGCAGCATATTTGTTTTGAAGGGGGACATCAGTGTTCCCTTCTGGGCCCGCGCGCACAGCGGTCCCATAGATTTCTTAGACTTCTGGTCCTGGTCAGCGTTCCTGCCACTAGAGTTAACAGCCTTAGAAGGCTGACCAGAGCCAGAAGCCTTTGCAGTTGACAGACTAACATGTTTGGGTGGGGACTGAGGCTTAGGGGCAACAGAAGGCAGCACAACCGGACCGGCAGTGTCCGCCTTCTGCGTTCCCTGTCTCCTCGTGACCACAGGAGAAGGGTTACTCTCCAGGGGCGAGAGTAGCCGAGGTTCCGCCCCCAACCAGGAAGTTGGGTTTGACAGGAAACGTCTTTGGTGGGGTGCTTGCCTGCCACCGCTGCTCTAAAAGTATACACGGAGCTGTTAGACGTTGGGGCAGCCGCAGCTGCACCAGGGCCTTCAACCAGTTTGTTTGGCATCCAGAAAGGACAGCCCCTTCTCCACTCGCACCTGCTGAATCTTGCACTCGGATATTCAACGAGGGCATTTCTTATCCGAAGCCATATGCGCCCCTGGCAATTCACACACAAGGGGGGGGGGGGGTTGGGGGGTGGGTGGGGGGGGGGGAGAGGGGGTGGCTGTGCAGGACTCAGCAGAGTGTCCGGGCTTAGTGCAACGGGCGCATGAAGCATCTGCCTGGCGGCATGTCTTCTGCCTATGGCCATACTTTTGGCACTTAAAGCTCCGGAGGAGGAGAGGGACGTACTTTTTCACTTTCAGGGAGTAGTAACCTCCCCAGATGTTTTTTTTTTTTTTTTTTTTTTTTTTTTTTTAATAAATTTTTTATTTGCATAACACACACACCTCGCCAGATGGTAGTAGGAAGGGTGGGGGTGCCAAACGTCAGGATGATGGTAGGGAGACGGATCTCCCCACCACCTCGTTTGGAAGCAAAGCGCCTGACGTAAGTCACCCCCTGAGACTTAAGGTTCCGTACAAGTTCATCTTCTGACAGTTCTGCCAAAGCTTGATCTTTGAATACTCCTCTTCACAAAATTCATAGTTTTGTGGGGTGTAACCTCCACTGTCTCCAATGGAAGAGAGCCTCAGCAGCCCGCTGGAGTGTGCCCGAGTACGGCACTCCACCAGCAAGTCACCAGACCTGAGGCTCTGGGCGACAGGCCTGCCAACATGGCTTCTGAGTGTCTACCCCACCAGAAATGGATGTAACTTGGAAACAGGTTTGTTTTTCATCTTGCTATGAACAATGAGGAAGCGAGGATATACAGCCGACGCCTGAGGCGTCGCTTCCTCACAGTCCGAGTCACTGTCATGTTCAATGTTGGTGGCTATGCGCCGCTTCTGTGGAAGTTTAAGGTTTTTTGTTGTTGTTTTAATAGTAAAGATATTCATCCCCCGGGGGTTCCCGCCCGTCACCGAGCCAAACAAGGGAAAGTGAAACTGTCGGCGGGTCTCCAGCCGACGCACAATGGAGACTGCCCGAAAGATATACTCAAGGGGGTAAGCCCGATTGAACCGTCTGAGCCACCGCCTTCTATCACACAGTTGAATGCAGGGAAATACAGGCGTAGCAGAGGCTACAGCATGGTGCTCCGTATATCAGCCTGCATGTCAACAATGGGATAGGGCTCAACGTGACAAGATCCGATTGACTAGGCCAGTACGACTAACCTCCCGTTTAGGCAGAAGTCAAGGCCAAAGTGGAATGTTTTAGCTAGCTACCAGGATCCTCTTCTCCCCCGACACGGGTCTCCAAGCACGGCAAACACTTGGGATCCAAAGGACCAAAAGCTCACGAGTATTTTTAAGGACCAATCCAACATAGTAGGACCTGGGTTAGCACAGCTCCTTAAAAACCGGACCAGTGAAAAAGACTGATCAACATATCTATCAATCTATCTATCTGTATCCCGTAGTCTTGCCGACAGTTGGGGCACCACTGATGACTTGGCAACCAGCTCCCTTCATTCCTGTCTGTTCTCTGCCATTCTGAGCGTATCACCCAGCCTCATTCCTGTCCACTCTGAGATATTGTCCTCCCATCTTTTCCTCTGTCTTCCTCTCCTTCGTCCTCCTTGCACAGTGCCTTGCAGGATTGTTTTGGCAAGCCCTACTGAACGCGTGACATGCCCATACCACTTCAGTTTGTGTTTTGTCACAATGACTAATAAGTCTTCATAGGGCCCGATGGCTTGCCTGATTCTGCTTCCCACTTCCTCGTTCGTGATGTGATCTCTGTATGAAATGCCAAGCATCCTTCGAAAGCATCGCATTTCAGTGGCTTGTATTCTCCTTTCAAGGTCTGCTGTGAGGGTCCATGACTCGCAGGCATACAAAAACACTGAGATGACTAAGGAGCGCATTAGTCTGATCTTGGAGCAGAGCGTGATGTTTCTGTCCTTCCATATGGTCTTCAATCTTGTTAGTGCTGTTGTTGTCTGCGCAATCTTGGACAGTATTTCTGGTTTTGATCCCTCATCTGTCACAATGGCTCCTAAGTATTTGAATTTATTAACAGTTTCTAGTTTTTGGCTTCCAATCATGACGTCAGTGCCAATGCCACTGGTGTTATTTGTCATCAGTTTGGTCTTCTCTGCACTGATTTCTATCCCATACGCAATGGCTGTACTGTCCAGCTTCTACACCAGCTGAGCTAGCTCTTTCTCTGTTCCTGCAAGGCCATCGATGTCGTCCGCAAAGCGCAAGTTCGTGATTGTTCTGCCTCCAATACTGACAGTTCCTTCATGATCTTTCAGAGCGTCCGTCATGATTCTTTCCAGGAAGATGTTGAAAAGAGTAGGTGAGAGCAACATATCTGCTGACATCAAATCCGAATCCTGGACAAAGATGTCACTCCTCTGCTAGCCCACTCAGTCAGGGACTGAGGCAACTACCCACCCACGTAACGTGGAGGCTGGTGTCTCTTCGGGAAATTCACATTTTTGCCACTACAGGTGCTGCTTACATTCACTCACTCGCTCATTCCACCAATTACAATAACAGAGCTACAAAATGAACAATGACTCGGGACGGGTGAAGCCCGTCGCCAAGGCATCTAATGGCCAGCGCGAGTCGCCTCATCCCGACCCGAACCTCCCTAACAAAAACAGAATACTAAGACAGCCCTATGTCTCTTGAACACACTATTATAATGATGTTCTTTATTAAGTTCCTACTTGACTAAAGCTAGTACATAAAAACAAGTTAACAACAGAAACAAAACTAGTACCCGCGTCGATACGGAGATGATCCCCGATATAGGCAACATAAAAACTGAACAACGGTCAAACAGCACCTGGGGGCCCGTCGCCGCCATAGTACAGCGCCGGTGTTTAAACAGTCGCTCCGGCATAAACAGTCACCACCTTAATTATACTGAACTGAACTAGTATATAACTTCATAGTCATTTAAAAAGCAAAAGTAGTAGAACTACCCCATTAACGTGAAAGCAGTCCAAAATGGTTTCTAAAGAGTACGGCACACGCGGCTGTCCGTAAGAAACACAATCACTGCGTCTGGGAGGTGTCTGTCATAACATCTTTGGGCTGGAATGTGGGGCCCAGTGAAGTTTGCTGGTACTCGCTTCGTACTAGCGCAGGCAGTGATGTTGAGCGTAGCGTGCCGGAAGAGCCACTCCTGAGATGCGGAGATGATGAAAGGGGAGGAAAGCACGTTGGTTGTATTGCCACAGCATACCGCGCGATGTCCCTTTGATATCCGCTTGGTACAACAAGAATAGCGTGTATCAATTCCCAGCATAGCGGCACAGCGGAGAAAAATATAAAATCCAATTAACAGTCATAGCACATAAAATTGCCAAAAGTCATCAACAAGAAATACCGGTCGTGATGCAGCATTGCAGGGCCTGACATCGTATATCAAACGAAGGTACAATGTCTGCTAGAATACTGCCGGTGGTCGGACCATTTCTGCCGGTGCGGGCGGCCAGGAGGTGTTGCATGGCCGCCATCTTGTCTAATGAGAAGGAGCGAGCCTTGAGAGAGAAAGAACTAGAGTATCTGAGAGAGGAAAAAGAGAAAGATAGGGAGTCGAAGGAGAGAGATAGAGTTGCAGCTGCAGTTAGCTCGAGATGCGGGGTCTAGAGCAGCTTCAGAGGGTGATTCAGTAGGCCGGGGCATACGTTATGTCCCTAGATTGCCGATGTTTAAGGTGTCTGTTGACTCCATTGACGCTTTTTTGTGTCGTTTCGAGGCTCACGCGCAGGCGTTGAGTTCGCCTTTTGCGAACTGGCCCGTTTTGCTTTCGTCGGTGCTAGAAGGTCAGGCCTTGAGTCTTTTCCATAGTTTGAACGTTTCGGGGAACGTAGATTACGAGACTTTGAAGGAGTGTCTCTTACAGAAGTTCCAGTGTAGTGCGGAGGGATTCAGAGAACGCTTGAGAGCTTGTCGGCCAGAGACAGGGGAATCGTTTGTGTCGTTTGGCAAGCGATTGTCCCATTTGCTCGTGCGTAGAGTCAAACTGTCCAAGATCGACCACACGTACGAGGATTTGTTTGATCTCGTGTTGGCGGAACAGTTTCTTGGTAGCGGTTCCAAGGATCTAGCGGTATTCTTGAGGGAGCGTAACCTCAAGAGTACAGAAGAGTTAGTTCAGAACGCGGAGGCTTTTCGGCTGGCGCATCCGACGAAAAACCTGGCGCGTAGGACCGAGTCACCGCCAGTCGGGTTGGTCGCCGCTAACACGACTGGGAGAGACCGAGGCGTCAATACCTTGCGTGGGGCCCAACTATTTAACGGGAGAGGTTCTTTCCGGTTTCGACGGGGGGATAGAGGTAACAGCAATGGTGGTCGCGATCCTTACGCACGAGGAGAGAAATCTGGGCGTGAGTACGGACGTCGTCGTATGGCTAATTCGGACACTCAGTGTTTTGGGTGTCATGAGTACGGGCATTTTAGTCGTGACTGTCCTAGCAGTAGTTCAGGGGCTCAGTGTTTCACCTGTCAGGGGTACGGCTATTTGGCCCATCAATGTCCTATCGATACTGGTATGGTGGAGGGAGCAGAGCAGCCCACTCACATGGTCAGTTTTGCAGTCCCAGTCGGACAGGAACCACAGCTGGGCGGAGTGTGTTCAGCTGAGGGAGGTGGTTGCCTGCCACTGGTGGACGGTGTTGTAAATGGATGTCTATTTTCCGTGACTCAGGTACAACGACCGCAGGGGTCAGACGTAGCCTTGTTAGAAAAGATCAGTTCACAGAGGAGACGCAAAAAGTCATTTCGTTCGGAGGGAAGGTAGAAGTTTTTCCTTTGGCTAAGATAGAGGTTGACACGGAGTTTTTCTCAGGTAATCTGATTTCTTGTGTCATAGACGAGCCAGTAGTTGATTTAGTTCTCGGTAATATGAAGGGTGTGCAGCCAGTCATCGGTAGGGTTGGCGCGATAAAGCGAGCTCACGTTCCTTGCGGTTCAGTCGCATCGGGCGCGACGGGAGCTCGAAGCAAGCGTAAATGTGATCAGAGGGACCGTGTTATTGCCGTCCGGAGTCAGGGGATCGGTCCGCGGGTTTGGCCAACCAGTCGGGTTGGGCAGAGACGGCATAGTTCTGTTGCGGACAGAAATGCCGCTCACCACCCTGTCTTTAGGTAGAACGGAGACTGTTGAGTTTCGCGATAGTGTGAGCCAGCGTTGGATCGTTTTCATTTCTGGTGGTATTGGCGCGCTAGCTGTTTTCGCGTTCGCAGTGCGATCAGAAAGTGTACGTTGAATTTTTAGGCTGTTGTTTAGTTCTTTTGTTAGTAGTAATAGCATCTTGCGTCCAGTTGTCTTAAAAAGAAACTCGGTCGTTTCTTTTTTTTTCACGAGGAAGGGGAATTGTGATGAAACTCTATGCCCACGCATAGGGTTCACACAGTAGGTTTAATACGATACAGTTTTGTTAACAGTTTGTTTTGTGCCGATATTTCGTGAGGCACAAGATCCACGTGGAATCTTTAAGGAACGTTTGGCACGGGGAGTTTTAGTGAGTTTAGACGAGAACTTAGTCTGTCAGAGGGTGAAATAATTTAGTACGGAGCTTTACTGTCAGTGAGACAGACGTGTGTGAGATACCTTAGCCTGTATTCCAAGACTCTGAAACCTGGAATTCAGACTGCTTGTCGGAGTTTGGAACGACGGACGCCGAGACGTCATTCACCAGGGACCTAATGCGAGGTCATCTCTCCATCTCTTCACTCAGGGAGTGAGCGGCCGGTGCCGAGACACCCGGGTCACAGCGAGGACTGCGCTGTACGGTACGAGCTATGAGGACGTCACGGTACGAGAGACGGGACGACTCGGGAGCGTACGAGAAAGGACTTGCACGCCTAGACGTGAAAAGGACTGAACGTAACAGGGCGAGAACACCAAACAGGTTGGAGTGTGAGATACTACGAGTGAATTGTGCAATAGAACTCTGAAAGAGAGGACTTTGAAGACGAGTACCGGTATGACTATCAAATTTCAACTGGGAACGAGTGAACCTTCCTCTCTATTTACAAATTGACAGGAAAATACGCATATATACTCAGGGGCAATAAAAATGCGAAATGTGTCGGTAAATGTACTCGCATGCGAAGCTCCATCTATATGTGTTTAAAAAAAAAAAAAACAAGACAAGAAAGGCAAAGACCTAATTGCTCACGCGTATGACCGATCTCATGGGTGACCTTTGTGACAGTAAGTAAAGGGACAGTTTCTGCACCAGCAACATTCATGTTTTCTCACAATTTAATCAGTTTTCACACATCTGCAAAACCCCCGTAACACTTGACTTTTTTGCGATGAGTCGACTAAATTAGTTTACATAGGAACGTCATCATCAGCTACCATTTTGCCAAATCTGAGTTAACAGTTGAAAAACTATTTTTAATAACTACAAGTCTATCAAAACTTGTCATTTTACGCACATTTACTGACCTCTTGTGCCCCTTGACCTTTCCTAGGTGTCACATAAAGTATTATGCATATATAGGTCTTACCATCGGGTATCTCTGTACCAAGTGTGGGTTTGAAGTTGTGAATAGTACTTGAGAAAAAAATTCTTTTGTCAATATATGGCTATATTTGACCTATTGCCTGACCTCTTGTGACCCTTGACCTTTCCGAGGGGTCATCCAAATTAGTATGCATAGATATGTCTTACCATCAGATATCTCTGTGAAAGGTTTGGGTTTGAAGTTGTGAATAATACAATAATAATTGTGCTAAATACATAATTGTCAGAAGAAAAAAATATTTATTTTATTGTCAAATTATGGCTTGTTACCTATTCTATTAAAAACTTTTATTTTATAAAATATGGATTGGCCTACACTATACTTCCGTGCCCAATTTCATAAGTCTAGGACACATTTGCAGTATAGTTGGCGTTTTTATATTAAACTATTATATACTTAGTTCAGTACACAACGTCCATACACAGTCTCTAGAAGAACGTATTTAAGCACTGTTATGTTTTGGCACACACGTAACATACTTATTTCAGGTATCAGAGTTGTGTTTAGGCGACGCAACCTATTTCAGAAGTAACCCGAGCTGTACCCCCGGGGACTTAAATCGAATAGGTTCCGGTCATTTGAACTCACCGATTTTTTTGCAGCAAGGCCCGACTTTCTCCTCACAAGTCACAGTGTAGTTTTCCTTTATACACTGGTCGAGCGTGTAGTGATTCATAATGATGTCGTTCAGGGAGATGGTCATGCAGAAGTTTGGGAACAGTGCCCCGAAATAAATACTGAGCTTTTCGGACTTGTCGTTCATGTGTAGCAATCGTGTTATCTTCACTGCCATCGGCAGCGTCAGGCCTGCACAGAAGAGAGAAATTTTCACTTTCGCTTCTGAAGCTCCATAACCCTTTGTACTTGTGGATGCAGGGGCGGATCTGAGGGGGGTGGGCGGGGAGGGGGGGGTTCCAGGAATTCCGGACCCCCTCCCAGGAGTTCCGGACCTCCTCCCTCCAACCACCCCTTCCCTCCCCCGGCCCGCCCCACCATCCCCCCTCCTCTCCCGCTTTCTGATTTTTCAGCCCCCTTGAAGCAAGGTCGCGCGCCAGGGAGTCTTTTTGTATGAGGTTGAAAGTTAACAAAAAACCGTTGGAACCTCCTCCCCCATCCCTGGAGGTAACTGATTCGCCCCTGGCCTGCATGCAATATGGCGGGTTTAAGTGGGTGGGTGGGTGGGGGGGGGGGGGATAGGATAACATTCAACCCCGATGCACCACAAGATGTGGACTGACAACAAATCCCAGGTAATCTGTAGGCGAGGGGGAAAAATACCTATTTTTTTTCCTTAACTCATTCAGCCCGACGCACGTATTTTCCAAATTTTAGGGGCGTCATCTAATGACTATGCACCAGTTGCAGGAGATGAATCGATCATGATAATTCAAGGGCAGTGCCAGATTCGCTTGGTGCCAAGCTAATCTGACACTACCCTTGAAATATCATGGTCGAGCGATCCTTTTCCTGTAGTGCGTCAGGGCTGAATGGGTTAAAAGTTTAGAAGTCCGCATTTCCCTACGAAATCAAACAACGCATCGGAAACACGAGTCTCAGAAACCAGAGACTACTAATTAAACCTGGAAATAAATTGACGTTTGACAAACCAATAACGCGTATGCACTGCGAGCGCCCCTTATAGAGTTCACTGTGACCCACTAGCACATCCGAGAGGCTTTCTCGTAAGGAAAATTTCAACATCAGAATCGTCATGACGTATTTATTTTGTTTTTATGTAATTTTATATTTAACGTGATATGAGTTTCGCTTTCCCTTCAAGACTGAGGAAAATGGTGACAAAACTAGAATTTCACGGTACAATTTCAGTCTTGCTATAATTTGTGTGAAATCAGGTTGACTTTACCTAGCTACATTCTATACTAAGTACACCTGCATGCTTATCTGAAAGCGCGTTGATGTCTGTGTGTGTGTGTGTGTGTGTGTGTGTGTGTGTGTGTGTGTGTGCGCGTGCGCGCGCGCGTACACTGCGTGAGCTGCAAACATCCTCAAGAGGTATAGATGTTCATGCGCCCTCCAGGGCACATGAGGATCTATGCCTCTTGGTGATGTGCGCATAATTATGCGTCATTGGTTTGTCAAACGTTATTTGTCATGATGTATAGCGCTGAAGAAGAGTTTTCTAATTGGTGAATTTGTAAAATAAATAAGTTTTTTTTAAGGATAAATAGCTTTCTGGACACAATTTGGAACACACTATTTACATGCGCTTACCATGTCATTTGATCGTCCATAATGACGCTTAACAGCCGGTGCTCCTTAACTTGTTTAATCGACTCACAGCTAAGGGAAAGGCCAAGTGGCGGTGGGTTTAGCTGATGCTTTTGAAGTGTTGTGAATAACATGCACTTGTTTTTGATGGGTTAGACATCATGTAGTTGTCTCGGCACCAATTTGAAACGTCTAATAGACTATGTTGCAATGAAGGGTTAATTGTAGATATTTCTGATGCCTCCGTGACCTTGATCTTTGTGAGGCTGTGACTAAATTAGCATGCATACAAAGATGTTTTCTTCAGCTACCTTTATGCCAATTATGATTGAACATTTTGCAAGAAAACTTTGATAAACACTTTGATACATTACTACAATTATATGAAAAAGGCATTTTTTTACACACTTGCTGACCCCATGTGACACTTGACCTTTCCGAGGTGTCATCCAAATTTGTTTGCTTAGTAAGACCTTATCATCAGGTATCTCTATTTCAAGTTTGGTGTGAAGCTGAAAATAGTATCTGAGGAAATAAAAGTTTTTGTCAAAATATGGCTTCTTTTTAAAACCTATTTCCGGACCCTATCCCCACTCCCCCTCCCCCCTCCCCCCCCCCCCATCACCCTTTATCATTGAGAGAGGACCACTAAGTTAGTATGCATAGAAAGGTCTTATCATCAGCTAGCTTTTTGCCAATAATAACTGCAGAGTTGGCAAACACTTTGATAAAACTACGTCTATCATTTTTCACACATTTGCCGATCTCTCGTGACCCTTGAACTTTCCGAGGGTTCATCGAGATTAATACACGCAGAAGGCCTTATCATCAGGCATCTATGTACCAAGTTTGGGTTTTGAAGTTAAACATAGTATTTGTTATAAAACAATTCGTGACAAAATATGGCTATTTTTGACACTTTTTGCACCCCCTGTGACCTTAACGTTTGAGAGCGGTCACTAAAATTGGTATGTTTAGAAAGGGTTTACAACAAAGTACCCTTTAGCCAAGTCTGAAGTCTGAGGCTTTAATAGTCACCGAGAAAATGCCAACGTTAATAAATTTATCACGGAGCCGGACAGGCGACTGATGGTCCATTACATAGACTAACTTTTGCTATCGCACATGAGTTAAAAAAAATAATCCGAACAAAGAGGGCAACTCATCTTCTCTTACTGGTGATTATGGTTAAGATGAGGACAAGAATGGTGCCGGTGGGTGCAGAATGGAAGAAGAAGTGGAGGAGGTACATGAGCGGTAAACTGGCCCACCCGGATAAAGCTAGCACGAGACCGACCACCAGGAGATTGCTGCCGTCCGTAAAGGGCGCTATTTGGTAGATTGAGATCGCTACAAGTACGAGGACACAAGGCAGAAGGTAGGCGAGAAAATCCCACACCAGGTTAGCCAGCCAGAACACCTCAGGCCTCACGCCGCTGACCACCTTGACATGAACACAAAAAGCAAGATTAAGGATTCACTAATACTTACAAGTTACATAAAAACAGATGCAATGTGGAAACAATTCAGCCAAAATGCGCGTTGAAATGATATCATTTGGTCTACCTATTTTCGAAACTGTCTTCAAACTTTCTTTGGTCTTAAAAAAAAATAAATTCACAGCCCAATTTAGAACTCCAGCCAGTAAGGTACGTGAATGCAAAGTGGGATCAGCTAGAGACACAGACTATCATAAGCCCCAACACATACAGGGGTTAATGACGACCAATGCCTCTTGCAACTGCGTTGCATTTTCCTCTCCCGTCAGTTTCACGCGAAAATAATAACCTGCATATGTCTGGTTCCCGAAATCCTCTCCTTTATCACTGAGAAGATGGACAACGAGGGAAGGAAAGCCATGCCGAAAGCGATAGAAAAAGTCACGGCTATTGAAATGAAAAGCATTCTTCCTACCTGGGAAAAGAAAGAACAAAACAACAGGTTATAACATTATTTCTACATTATCAATGTTTAATCACCTCACTGACGGAACATTGCAAAAACATTAATGGCAAGCCCTTATTGCCACATGTATGACTGAGCCACATGTGTGCTCTGTGAACTTGACCTTTCGCGCATGCCATACAAATAAGCAAGCGTCTTAAAATAAGCAAAGGGCTGGCTTTTGTATCTGCGAATGCATGTTTCTGAAAATGTACGCATTTTCTGCAAATTTGTCAACCCTACGTGAACCGCGTCCCTTGTGATGGATTAACTATATTATAGAGGAACGGTTGGTTGGTTGTACATTGCTTAACGTCCCGACAGCAACAAGACTTTCTCAGGGCGTGTTTATAGAGGAAAGAAAGGTCTTGTCATCAGCTATTTTTACGTCAAACCTGATTGAAAAACTTTGCAAACACTTTGATAAAAGCTATAATTCTAATCCAGATTGGCATTTTTCACACATGCTTCGACCTGTTGTGATCCTTGACCTTCCCGAGGGGTCATCAAAGTTAGTATACATAGATAGATCTTACCATCAGGTGTCTCTGTACCAAGTTTGGGTTTGAAGTTTAAAATAGTATTTGTCAAAACGGTTTTTGACAAAATATGGCTATTTCCTTTATATATTTATGAATCACGCCGACAAAAATGTCAACGTTAAAGTTTACGACGGACGCCGGACAATGTACGAATGACCGATGGCCCAAAACATACTCACTTTGCTTCGTACGTGAGCCCAAAAAAGAGGCTTAGAATAACGCAAGAGGCATCAATCCTCATAAGCCGCCGCAAATCTCCAGGGCGGTCGACGTGACTGCTCTGTGTCAGTCCAGACCAAGAGACGACGGCCCAGCGCGTAGCATGAAAATAAATTCCCAATGAAAATGAGGCGAAGTTAATCTGGCACTACCCCTGAATTATCATGTTCGACCCATCTCCTGCTGTAGTGTATCAAGGCTGAATGGGTTAAAAATAATAATTTGCTGACCTCTTGTGATCCTCGGCCTTTGCCAAATCTATCTAGTTATCTATATCTCGTAGTCTTGCCGACCGTTGGGGCGCCACTGATGACTTGGCAACCAGCTCCTTCCATTCCTCTCTGTTCTCTGCCATTATTAGTGTATCGCTTAGCTTTAGTCCTGTCCATTCTGAGATACTGTCCTCTCATCTCTTCCTCTGTCTTCCTCTCCTTCGTCCTCCATGAACAGTGCCTGACAGGATTGTTTTGGCAAGACTTCTTGAACGCGTGACATGCTTATACCACTTCAGTTTGTGGTTTTATTTTCACAATAGCTAATAGGTCTTCATAAGGCCCGATGGCTTGCCTGACTCTGCTTCCCACTCCCTCGTTCGTGATGTGATCTCTTTATGAAATGCTGAGCAGTCTTCGAAAACATATCAGTTCAGTGGCTTCTATCCTCCTCGCAAAGTCTGCTGTGTGAGTTCATGACTCACATGCATATATGAACACTGAGATGACAAAGGAGCGCATCAGTCTGATCTTGGAGCAGAGTGTGATGTTTTGTCCTTCCATATGGTCTTCAATCTAGTCAGTGTCGTTGTTGTCTGCGCAATCGTGGACAGTATTTTCTGGTTTTGATCCCTCATCTGTCACAATGGCTCCTAAGTATTTGAATTTATTAACTGTTTCCAGTTTTTGGCCTGCAGTCATGATGTCAAGTGCCAATGCCACTGGTGTTATTGGTCATCACTTTGGTCATCTCTTCCATCCCAAGCGCAATGGCTGTACTGTCCAGCTTTTTCACCAGTTGGAGAGCTCCTTTTCTGTTCATGCAAGGCCATCAATGTCGTCCGCAAAGCGCAAGTTCGTGATTGTCCTGCCTCCAATACTGACAGTTCATTCATGATCTTTCATGATTTATTCGTTAAAGTCAGGTTTTACACCCCTACACTCATGCCACCTAACAAATACTTGGCTTACTTCCATGAACAATGCTAAAATGACCTGTACGGTATTTTTAGATTTTTCTAAAGCTTTTGACTTAGTCAACCAAGAACTGTTTCTACAAAAGATGTTGGCATACCACATAGACACAGATTCCGCTTCCTTCTTTAAATCTTATCTAAGCGATAGATCGCAGTACGTTTTTGTCAACGGTAAGGTGCGATTAAGCATGGAGTGCCCCAGCGGTCTATTTTAGGCCCTCTTTTATTTTTAATCTATATTAATGACTTGCTTTATGTATAGCGCAACCAAATATGCGATGCAGTTTGTTTGCAGACGACGCGACTGTCGACGTGTCGTTGGCAAACATGTCTACAATTAACTAGTCTTTGCAACATTGTCTATTAGACGTCTCAAACTGGTGCTGAGACAACTACATGATGCATAATCCGTCTAAAACAGAGTGTATGTTAATCTCTACACGTCAAAAGCATCAGCTAAACTCTCTTCCAAATAGCCTTTCCATTAACCGTGAGCATCGGTTGCTAGGCGTCATTATAGACAAGCAGTTGTCTTGGCATGAACATGTAAACAGTGTATGCAAAACTGTGTCCAGAAATCTGTTTCTGCTTTCAAAACCTACTTATTTTACAGATTCACAGACGAGAAAATTGTTTTTCACCGCTCACATTCAGTCTCACATTGATTATGCATCTACAGTCTGGGACGGGTGTAGTGATGCATGCTTAAGGAGGCTTAAATCCCTGCACCGGAGGTCAGCCAAGCTAATCTTTTCTAACAGCAGGGAAGGCACTAAAGAGCGACTGAAAGAACTTTACATACTTTCGTTACGTAACCTCCTTACGTACAACAAGTGCGTGTTAATGTTTAAAGTCAGCATCTCTAGAACACCACCGCGTCCTATTAGAACCATAACCTGATATCTCAAGATATGCTAAAATTGGATTTTTATGTAAACATCTTAAGAAATCGCTGCTCTATCACTTATCAAAATCTTGGACTTGTGACCACGACATTGGTGAAGTTATTCATCATTGTTGGTTTTAGAATTAAAAAACTTCTGTGTTTTTTTCCAGACAGATCCACACATCACGCTATGTGCACGTCTGGCATAAAATTATTCCATCTGTTTGGGGGTTTAATACTATGCCAAACCAGATGACAGAGAAGATGTATAGGTCTGGCATAAAATTATTCACCTGTATTCAGAGAAGAATTTTAGGTCAAACCAGATTAAAAGTCAGATGTACAGTTTTGGCATAAATTTGTGACTATGAAACTTGTCACATAATTTTATGCCAAAACAAGATATGTCTAAGATATGCAGATATGGTATGGAAAAACATTACATTTATCCTACATTTAAATCTTGCCAAAACCAGACAATTATCAGATATACAGAGAGAAATGCCTTTTCAGTTCGACCAGACACAGATATGTTGATGTTTGGCCCCATGTAGCAGCGGACCAAAACCAGACACCTGGACATGACAGGTCTGTTTATACCGGCCAGTACCAAGGCAGTGGGAGCTGTGGGAAAGTTTACTTCCCTGAGAAGTTCACACGCCACAGTTCCAGTCACAAGCCGATAGTATGCTTACATAGTCATGAACATTTTGAGACACAGAGGAAAATTAGTTAATGAGTTGTTGCTGTTGAAACCTAACAAGGCTTTTTTGTTCTTGCACAGCTCTGTGATGTGAACTTTACTAGTTAACTGGATCTGGAATATTCTTTCTTTTCCATTTGTACAAAATGTTTTACATCAGTTTGCCGAGAGGAAAGGACAGGCACAGTTGTTTTTCGTGAACCAGCAAAGTCCAGGGTTGCTGATTATAAGGGTAAGTGACTTTTCATTTGGAAACGTTTTAGGATCATAATTTATGCAGCCGGGCAGTATAATTTATGTGTCCCTTCCTAGAATTATGTACTGACATGTAATAATAATTATATTCTCTGTCCCTACAGTCGTAATTACAGAGATTTGGAGTACCTTTGTTCTGTAAAGGGATGATGTGTAACTTGTACGAATGTGCACATACACGTTGTTTGTCTGCGTGTGCGTGTGTTTGTTTGTGTGTGTGTGTGTGTGTGTGCGTGTGTGTGTGTATGTGTGTGTGTGTGTGTGTGTGTGTGTGTGTGTGTGTGTGTGTGTGTGTGTGTGTGTGTGTGTGTGTGTGAAGTGATTTTAACATGATTCATAAAAGGTATAAAGATGTCTCCATAATTACAGAATATACCAGCCAGCATGGATGCTGAATGCCGGTCAGACATCGATGAGCAAGCCATGGCGGACACTCTCATTGATTCCTCTGATGAGCTACAATATGAAAGGACCACAAACAACCCATCTGATAGAAGAGACGGCCCCGAACAAGTTCTTTTCTGACTACACACCTGAGAGAGAGGGGCATAAAGAAACAGATGCTGAGGAAACCTGTCAAACTCCACCTCAGAAAAACGATTACCGTAATGGTGACTTGTTTTCTGTCCCCGAGTCACTCTGTGAAGGTACTTCAGCAGCTTAATTTGTCTGCTCATACACTTTGTTTTCGTTTAAGTGTTATGCTAATTTCGATTCTAGAGATTTTCACTGTGAAACGAGTAATCAAAACAATATCATTAAAAGGCACGCCTCACGTTTTGTATGTCATACGTGTCGCAGTGTTTAAAGTGATATATGATTTCTGCTTTTCTGAAGGTAACGACAGCAGGCATGATGACGACCTTTCTGGTAAAGATGCTGATTATACATACACCCGGGACAACACACATTGCGAGCAGTGTGACTCAGACCTAAAGACTGTGGACACATCAGACAGCAGATCTCACAGGGGCGATGATTCCACTAGCAAGTTGTGATGACAGACTCTATACCAGCAGATGAAGCAGATCAAGATAGTGAAGGTACACGTTTACATACATTTCTTTTGATTAGTCAAGCCTGTCCCTGCCCAAGATACAGAGGTGGGGAGGGATGAGGGGTAATAGGGGCGTGGCTATAAGAGATTCACTGGGTGTGTGCACGCTTGTGTTTGAATCAGCTTGTGTGCACGTGCGTGTGTTATGCTATTATGTCCCCTGACGTTAATGTATATTTCCGTTTACAATGAGCAAACTTTTTTGCTGATTTGTTAATTGAAAAGTCTACTGAACAGTTTGTGCTTGCACAATTATCATCTAGCTTTCTATCACTTATTCATTGCTTCTTCCTCTATCAACAGGTCACATGACTGACGACAGTGCACATGACCCGGACTATATGCCGCAAAGGGATTACGTTAATTCGGACAATTCAGATGTACACAACGACATGGAAGAAGATCATTTTGATTTTAATGAACTCTTTCAGTCACACCGTACACAGCCGGCGCATGCTGAATCACACAGTCTTATTGACATAGCCATTCGAGTTCACACAAAGAGACTGAATGAGCTAATGAAATCAAATTCTCTTGAACGCAAACCAGTCAATGGTAATGGGAACTTTAAAAAAAATGCAGCACTGTATCATGTCAATTTTCTGGATGCCAAGTCTGTTAGACAAGCTCTCTGCACTCATACCGAAGAGAATTTTTCTGCATATTTTGATTTCTTTCTCGTAAACAGCAGAATCTGAGAATGATGGGTACCTGGATGCTTTAGGTAGCTTACAGGAGCTGTACAAGCCTGGAGTTTGGAGCGCCGATGCAAGTGACCTGTTCCCACTGGCTCTGGCAAACTTCACCAGAAGAAGGGTCAGGATATTTCACAGCAAAACGTCCAGGCCAATCATCGATATACACCCAAGTCTGGTGGCGTCTGATATATTCAACCCCATATGCCTGGTTCTCTTTGTTCCGCCCAGTTTGCCTGAGCATTAAGATGGATGTGTGCCAGTGAGGCGTGCACATTCAGCGTTTTGTAATGTGACGGAGAATGGACCTTCTGAGGCAGCAGAGTCGTGGTCGAAGTCAAATGATGATCTGCCAAATGACTGCTCCAACCACTCACCTCCAGCTTCAGCCCAGACTTCTCACCACGAAACCCCAACAAAAATGACAGACAGGAGCCGGCACAGGCAGACTTCTTTTTTATAACACCAGGAAAAAGAAAGTGGGGTAGAAAAGCAACTGCGTAGCCTTCACAATGGAAGAAAAACGTCCGAAAGAGATTGAAGCTTGCTGGCCAGGAGTACTGTACAAGCAAAGGAAAGGTACAGAGAAAGAGGGCAGTCAAGCCGGTTTACTGCTCCAAGTGCAAGCGCAAGTGCACAGAAGAAATAAATGAAAGCATGCGGGAAGATAACTTTCAGAGTTTTGACATGCTGTCTAGTAGACACGTGACAGAAGAAGAAACAAGAACATACCTGGACAAAGACAAGAACCCAGTCAAGAAAACACGAAATGTTCAGCGACATTTCAGTTTTACTGTAGACGACAAGCAATTCCTGTCTGCAAAGCATTCTTCATGAAGACCCTGGGTATCGGTCATTTCTACATACATCATGCCCTTGAAAACAGCAAAGATGGCGCCTTCACCGGACCCAATAGAACAGAGGGAGGCAGGCCCCTAGTAACAAAGTGCCGGCGCGTCAACGGGTAGAAGTAAAAGAGCACATTGAATCATTTCCAGCAGTGGATTCACAATACTGTCGAAAAAGAACAGCAAGAAAGTACCTAGACGCGGAACTTTCGGTCAACAAAATGTACCAGCTGTACTGGAACAATGTACTGACAGAGGCAGGTCTGCTGTATCCAGCGCATACTACCGAGACGTCTTTGTTTCGGACTACAATTATGGGTTCCATAAGCCGAAAACATACTTGTGCTTCACGTGCACACAGTTCTTGAATGATCAGAAGGAGGATAACGTGACCGAGAAGGCAGACGAGGAGTACAGAAAACACCAAGAGAGGAAGAAGAAGGCTAGAAAAGAAAAGGAAGACGACAAAAATGCAGCCAGAGCCGACCCAGGTGTACATGTAGCAAAGTTTGATATGCAGGCAGTGCTGTCAACTCCCCTTTCGAAGGTCAGCACAACATACTACAAACGCAAACTTGCAGTTTATAACCTGACATTGTTTTCACTCGAGGACAAACACGGATGCTGCTACATCTGGAATGAGACCGAGGTCAGAAGGATCATGTGAAGTGGGCGCATGCCCCCTGCTCTACCTTCAGTCACTGCCTGTATGTGTCAAGCATGTCATCTTATGTTCAGACACATGTGGTGGTCAAAACCGAAATCAATTTGTGGCCAAAGCTCTCCATCATGCCGTCCAGACCATCAACCACATTGAGATGATTGCCCAGAAATTCCTAGAGCCAGGGCACACTCAGATGGAGTGCGATGCTATGCACTCCACAATTGAAAGGGCAAAAGCAAAAGCTACCATCAGTGTCCCGAGCGTGTGGCATACCATCATACAGACATCGCTGCGAGCCACAGCTCCCTACCTGCTCATTGCACTCAACATGAAGACATATGACTTTAAAGAAGTGGCAAGTAGAGGTCTTAGACACACAGAGATGACCGGAGAACGGGTCAACTGGATGGACATCAAATTGCTCAGATTCATGAAGACAGAGCCAGACACCTTTTATTAAAAGTACAGAATGTTTGAAGACTTCAGGATACTGAAGATCAGAGGAACTAGTCGCAGAAAGTCATCAAAGCGCATCTCCTTTGACGACATTCTTCCTAACCGCTACTCTGCCAGAATACCTATCTCTGACAAGAAGAAGAAGGATCTGTTTGACCTCAGGGGTTGTTTTAAGAGACTGCCTTAGCTACTATGAGAATCTGCCAAGCAACAAATCTGTTACAGACCATCTCCTAGAATCTGAGGATGAAAATGCTACAGATGATGACTAATCTGTTTATTTGTTTGTCTCTGTTACTGACCTGATAACAGTGCTGCCATTTTGTTTTTCTGTGACCATGCAGATGAATTTGATATATTAAAACTCAGCCTTCACATACAATTTAGACGCTTAGATTCGTATGATGTTTAATCGTTGTAATGTTATGTGATTCATCGTTGCATACACAGAGAAAAACAGCTTGGAGAACTGTAATAATGAATCACATAATACAATATTTTTTTCTTTTTTTATGTAAATGTATTGGACAACGTAAACAAAGATGTACCAGTAGGTCTACAGTTATGACAAAGTTTTAAAATGATGTACTGCTTTGAGATTTGATCGTTCTTTTATTTTCTGTGTCCATACAATGAGATGGACAGTACTCAACAACCACATTTGCAACATACAGATTCATGCCTTGCGTGTTGTGGTGTGTTCTTTTTCCATACACGACTTTTCAAGACTGCCGTCATCACTATGGTATGGTATGGTACGGTGTCTCCAAGGCGCCGCCGTAGGGATGGAAGCTGGAGCTTTGAAAGCCTGCTGCTACTAAGCGCTACTTTATGTGCAAACCTCCACCCGTCTATTAACTTCAGTGCATGCGAAATATTTCTGTTTCCATTTCACCGGTCCTACCGGGCCTTCTCTTTTCGTCTTGTACATGAAAGTATATGCCGGCCACATACACACTGCCGCCGGTTTCATTATTGCACTGACGTGGAAAGCGCTCTCTGGTACGCTACAAGGGAACGGCAGAACTAAATAAAATGGGCAGGCAGAGTTAAATCACTGAAGATATTTTACCTTACGAAGACTCATTTAGGTATATGCCGCAGATATTTACCCTGCAGCTCTGTACAGTTTTCCATCCTGCTCCGCTTTGCGCGAAAGGAATAGATTCACATTAGCCTCTGATGTTGGATGGGCTCGTGAGATCTGCTGTCCCTTTCAATGCGGGAGATTTAGGGAGGGGATGGGTGGCGGTTGTGGATGGCTTACAGTTTTCCGTCCTGCCCCGCTATGCCCGAAAGGAATAGATTCACATTAGCCTCTGATGTCAAAGGGGCTCGTGAGATCCAGCTGTTTATGACAAACGTTCTTTTCAATGCGCGAGCTGCAGGTTGTGGACAGCTTTAAGATTTCTTTGTTTATTTTTCTGCCCCAGTTAGTGACCATTACAGTTTAGTAAGTTTTTAAAAAAAAGTTCTCTGGCTATTTGGCCCTACTAGGAAAGTAATATTATTACCATGGTCTGCGAATATGATTGGGTGGCTGCAAGTTTCATCAAAGGTAAATTTCCTGTACTAAAATTTCCTGTACTACGGCTGGTCACATCAAGCCATCGTTGTGCGATGTACAGACATCTTTAAAAAAAAAAGCAAGCAAACAAACAAACAAACAAACAAACAAACAAACAAACAAACAAACAAACAAACAAACAAACAAACAAACAAACAAACAAACAAACAAACAAACAAACAAACAAACAAACAAAACAAAGACAAATATCTCAGTGCAGTAGTAGAGCCGAGTTCATAACTTGTACAAGGGCTGTACAACTAAGGAGGCAGTCCAAAACCGCGCTTTCTATATTTCGCTGTTGTAGGTGGATAGTCGTCAGTGCGCGCACTTAGAGCATTGACCGGATCCAACCACTTTAACTACTCATGGGAATCTTGGAAGAAGTCTGATCAACACCAAGAACATTTATAAGCAAATCGCAAGACAGAAGATCTTGTCGAAATATTCTTTAATGGGTCATCTCAGTCCCGACCAAGCGATGGAGTGACTTACATCAAAGGCGTAGGAACAGCTTGCGCATTGTATTGAGAGGTGGCCCATGTGATCATGAACCAGACTCTGGGAACCCCGAATACCTTAACGAGATTGGCTATAGTGGACGACGCGGCTATTGGGTACTGAGGTATCGGGTAGGTGTCAGACGTTGCGCAATTAACGGCCGGCCGGGATATCGTGACTGACAGGCCAGAGGGGTTCTGTATGAAATGAGGAATCACTGAGGAGTGACTGAAAAGCGCGAGTAACGGGATGTGGTGAGGATCGGATCAAGGATGGGGAGGGGGTGGTGGTGTGGTGGTGGTGGTGGTGGTGGTGGGGGGGGGGGGGGGGGGGTGGAGGAGGAGGGATTTGTTGTGAAACATTAAACTGGCAAGATATGATCTTTGTGCTCCGTGACAACGCCCAGGCTACTTGCGTGAGACGTGAAAAAAGTCTGTCCAGTCACTGTGTATTCTACCACGGGCCAGCTCTCCGCCCCAAGCGATTCATTTTCCGACCAGTTTTTACGTGAACTAATTTAATTTGTCGGTGTAACAATTCTAATTCATTCTGTGCACATACACAGTCAATCAGAGCAGTGCTTACAAAGCAACCCGTCGCCATACCTTCACCCCCCCCCCCCCCCAAGTGATTTTATGCAATCAGGGTATTGGACGCCGGTCCACATGACGCGGAGGGGGCTGCCTAAGTGGCTGGCATTCAGTGTATTGCCGCTAAGTTTACATTTTTAACAGCCTAGTGATTGGCCCCTTATTTACATCTACAGCCTTTATACTGAGGATTCCAGTCCTTTGTGCACTGAAGGAGTTCTATGAAACATAGACAGTAATCAAATCAACGAGCGGCAGAGCATGGAGAGCCACGCTATAGCACGAGCGGTTTAAGGATAAGCTGTGCACGCTTTTTCAAGTATTTATCACTGTAATAAATGCAATGAATCAGAATATTGGTGCTAAGCATGCGGTTTAGTGAGGGGAAATGGGGGAGGGGCGGGCGGGACGGGAAATGGGTCCCTTTCTATGTATGATACATCTACAGCCGGTTCGCACACAGAGAACAAATTGAACTCTGCACGTTGTGTGGCACTCCACACTAAAATGGTAAATGGAGTCTGATAAGTGATAATTAATGTCAGTGATCACGTTCTACTGCTGAGACCTGTACCTACAGCATAGACTGAGAAAGCTTAATGCATCCTTATGGACGTTTAACTTTATCAATAAAAAATATGTACAAGGCACATATACTTATGAGCCCTTGTTATTTAATTTGCGGAAATTCTGATCACTTGTATTTTAAACTAGGGTTCAATTGAGAATAAACCCACATGTGTATAATTATGTATTCTTGTGTTCACATTCCTACCACTTAGTCTAGCACATTTAAGCTAAGTTACAAGCAAATGTGCAACTTCAACGTCGTGCATCTCACAGATGCAGCAGCAATGATAATCTAACTGAAGTTAGCAATGTAAAAGTGCCTCAGGTACAAGAGATGTACTGTAGGTAACATTTAACCCCTTCACTGACAGTGCATCCTGATTATGTTTCTGAAATTTTTGCTAATTCAACATCAAAGAGCACCAGCCATTCGCGGAACATTGATACACAGTCGTGTCCTAAAGACGTATAGAACTTCATAAATAATAAATAATAATTATGCGCTTATCTTATAATAATTATAACTCTAAGCGCGCACTCACAACTTGCGCACGCATGCGCACGCTTTAGACAACGACTCACATACCACAAATAGTGAAATGCAATACGACAGTCTGCTTGGGGTGGTGAGTGTGGTGGTGTAGTGCTAGAACTGTTGAAAGTGGTGAGTTTTGAGGGCGGCCTGAAAGGAGGAGAGAGAGAGAGTGTTTCTGACGAAGAGAGAGTGGGAGAGTGTTCCAGGTGTATGGACCGTATACTGGGAAGGAGCGGAGGCCGAAAGTGCTGAGTTTGGTGCGGGGGATGTGGAGGCAGAGAGGGTCGGAGGCGGAGCGGAGAGAGCGGGGAGGAGTGTAGGGATGAAGTAAGTTTGAGAGATAGACATGAGCGCAGTTGTTCAGGGATTTGTAGCAGACAGAGTCTTGTATTGGATGCGTTGGTGGATGGAAAGCCAGTGAAGGAGTTTGAGCAGGGGTGTGATGTTTTTTCTTTCTGAGGACGAGGCGGGCAGCATTGTTCTGGACGCGCTGGAGAGTGAAAGTGGTGGAGTGAGGGAGGCCGGAAAGGAGAGAGTTGCAGTAGTCGATGCGAGATAAGATGAGAGAGACAGCAAGTTTGGTGGCGGCTTCGGTAGTGAGGTATTTTCCGATCTGACTGATGCGGCAGAGGTGGAAGTAGCATGCTTGGGCCGTGACGGAGACGAAGCTGGTCATGGAAAGAGAGGAATCGAGAATAACGCCGAGGTTCTTGGACGATTCGGAGAGGGAGATGGGGGTGTTGTCGAGTTGAAGGTGAAGGGAGGGAGGGAGCTGGGAAAGTTTCTGGCTAGTGCCTACCAGCATGGCTTCCGTTTTGTCTTCATTTAGTTTAATCTTGTTTGCTGTCATCCAGTTTTTCACATCTTCGTTGCAGTCAGCCGTGCGAGTCAGTAGTGACTGAGTGTTGTCGAGTTTGTCTTTGTCTAGTAGTTGTGAGTCGTCAGCGTAGAGGTGGTGGTGTATGTGGTGAGACTGGATGATGTTGGACAGGGGAGAGGAGTAGAGTGTGAAAAGGACCGGGCCCAGGACGGACCCTTGTGGAACTCCGCAGGAGAGCGTGACTGGGTTAGAGGAGACGCCGTCGATGGTGACGGACTGCTGTCTGTCATGAGCCCCAGTAACGTTGAGACTCATCTGTGTTTCTTGCAGTTGGACCATGTTCACTTTTTCTTAGCATTGAAGGGGTAACATAGAAGTGTAACTAAGTTGCTCACTTAGATGTGTACTTTAGGTGTGACTGTGTTAGAGGTGTAATTGAGGTGCTCACATAGAGATGTACTTTAGGTGCAGTTAATGTTAGAGTTGTAATTGAGATGCTCACAGAAATGTACTTTAGGTGTGGTTATGTTAGTGATGTAAATGGGGTGCTCAGATAGAGATGTATTTTAGGTGTAGTTAATGTTAGAGGTGTAATTTAGGTGCTCACATAGAGATGTGTTTTAAGTTGTGATTAGCCACTTTCTATGATATATCTACAGTTCTCACACAGAGGACAAATTGAACTCAGCATGTTGGGCGGCACTCACTGAAATTGTAAATGGAATTTGATAGGTAATAATTAATGTCAGTGATCATGTTCTACTCCTGAGACCTGTACATGCTACATAGACTCAGAAAGTTCAATGCATCCTTTTTGTCGTAAAACTTTATCATTAAACAAGATGGCATGAATCATAACACACAAATTCCCTTCAACACCAACGAGCACCAGCCATTCACGGAACATTGATACACAGTCGTGTCCTAAAGACGCATAGAGCCTCATGAGCCCCAGTAACTTTGGGGACTCATCTGTGTCTCCTTTCAGTTGGACCATGTTTATTTTTTTTCTTAGCATTGAAGGGGTAAGACAAGTGTAACTGAGGTGCTCACTTAGAGGTGTACTTTAGGTGTGGCTGTGCTAGAGGTGTAATTGATGTGCTCACATAGAGATGCACTTTAGGTGTGGCTATGTTACTGGCGTAATTAAGGTGCTTAGATAGAGGTGTACTTTAGGAGTAGTTAATGTTAGAGAGGTAATTTTGGTGCTACTTTGCATAGAGTATTCCATATATGGTGCTACTTTACATAGAGGTCAAACTGAGGTGTACACCTCGACCCAGACACTGAGGTGTATGCACCTCCCGTTGGTACGGGATACTATCATCGTGTATGCGATCGGTCCGGGGGAAAAAATTCTTCTGCGGAGGGCGTCTCCGCCATTCGCTCTACAACCATGCAACTACACAGATCTACTGAAAATTAAATGATGTTTACGTTGAGTCCCAGGACATGTTTTATTTTCAGCGGATTTTATGATATTCTGAAAAAGATCGCGAAAAATCGCTAAAAACGCACGTTCTGCAGCGTAACTTTTGAAGCCCTGAAATGTTAAAAAAATGCAGCGAGCTGCTTCTAGCCAAGAATATGACATTTCCAATGGTGTAAAAATAAAATCTGTAGGTTGAATGGCGGAGACGCCCTCGGCTGTAGAAACGAGTATGTGTTTTCAGCGTAAATTGTGCGTACGCGATCTGCCCACAAAATGTGGGCCACGAGATGAAAAACACGTAGACACTCACTGTCTTCCACACAGTGGTGTTAATGACTTAGTGCACTAAGAACGAAACTAAAAACATCTTTGAAACAAGGAGAAGACAAACTTTATAACCACGTAAAAGGTTTCCTTTTAAAGTCAGATTATTTGCATTTGGATCAAGTTGAAAAAACAGGTAAATATGGCACAGCGTTGGACCCGCACAGAAACAACATGTACCGTGAATATGCACAAACACATGTATATGTACAGCCTCACACTTTGCTTCTGCATTACGTTAACATTATAAACTACATGGACATGTTCAAACGGTACATGTGGGTGAGTGTTAGAAGATGGCACGCTGTATCAATGCTTTTGTAGAATATAATTTTAAGCTAACCCTTGTTACATACAAAAATAAAGTGAAGATGTTTTGAGCGCGCGCACGCGCACGCACGCACAAGCACACACACATCGACGCGCTTTCAAAAGAGCCTATGTCGGTGTACTTAGTATATCATGTAGCTAGAAAATGTCAACCCGACTTCACACAAATTATAGCAAGACTGAAATTCGTACCATGAAATTCTAATTTTGCCACGATTTTTTCAAAGTCTTGAAGCAAAAGTGAAACTCGTATCACGTAAAATATAAAATCAAGTACAAACAAACAAACAAAATACGTCATGACAAAATGACATTTGACAAACCAATGACGAGTATGCGATGAGCCCTTTATACAGCTCACTGACGCATTGGCAGATGTGCGAGACTTTTACAATAGGAGATATTTCAACACCATAATCAAGTCAAAGACAAAATGTAGAGGGCCTTAACTGCGAGGACAGCTCTCATATATATATATATATATATATATATATATATATATATATATATATATATATATATATATATATATATATATATATATATATATATATATATATATATATATATATATATTCTTTACTTTTAACAAAGGCGTCGCCCAAAGCCAAACAAATGCACTCAGAGTAGCTCCAAGGGACGTAATATATATATATATATATATATATATATATATATATATATATATATATATATATATATATATATATATATATATATATATATATATATATATATATATATACACTTAAAATGTGAAGAAAGGATCCACAGACACCACGTAGTTTAGAAGGAGTTACACTTTTATTCTTAGCACAAATTTTTGCCCCCTAGGCGAGGGCTTCTACAGGGGAATGCCCAGGAAACAGGTAACTAGGTTACAAAACATAATTTACGTGTGAGAATGTAGTGCGTCAAAATAGATACAGAATGTACACGCATGCACATTCAAATTCTAAAGTATCGTAATACTTTTACATATGTAGACTAAGGTACAAAAGCACGTGCACAAGTTCGTGATCTCTCTCTCTCTCTCTCTCTCTCTCTCTCTCTCTCTCTCTCTCTCTCTCTCTCTCTCTCTCTCTCTCTCTCTCTCTCTCTCTCTCTCAGTCTGGGTTTCGTCCGAAGTATTCCTGTCATACAGCGCTAAGCAGACTTGCAGATAAGTGGTTATCTAACGTAAACAATTCGCAACTGACGGGTGTTATTTACCTTGACTTTAAGAAGGCGTTTGACCTGGTTAACCACGACACTCTGATAAGCAAACTTAGTCATTATTTAAAAAACGTCTCAGCAGTTTCCTTCTTTAGTTCATATCTAAAGGGAAGAAAGCAAAAGGTTGTAGTTAATGGATCACACTCTGAAGTGAATGAGGTTAAGTTTGGAGTACCTCAAGGGTCAGTGTTAGGCCCTATTCTATTTTGTTTATACATCAACGATCTGCCTCTTCACCTAACGTCAGAATCTGTCGAATGTGACTTGTTTGCTGACGATACGTCAATCCACACGGCAAATAAAAACCTTAATGTGGTTGCAGATGACTTACAACAGAGCCTTGATGAGGTGTCCGCCTGGTGTGAACGTAATTTGATGAGTATCCATCCAGCAAAAACCAAGTCAATGGTAATTGCGACACGCCAAAAACACCAATTAAGCCCCCTTTCACTTGATTTGTCCTTCGAAGGCAATTCTATTGAGCATGTGTCTGAACACCGCCTCCTTGGAATTATCATAGATGATCAGCTCAAATGGCAGGCACACACACATAAAGTGTGTAAAACTGTTTCAAGAAACATTTTCATGCTGTCCAAACTGAAGCACTTCACTGACTTTGAAACCAGAAAATTATTTTATTATGCACATATTCAGTCCCACATTAATTATGCTTCGACGGTGTGGGATGGCTGCAGAGATGTACATTTAAAAAGACTGAACTCCTTACACAGAAGAGCAGCGAAATTAATTTTACCTGATCCTACTTTGACAACGGATGATAAGATTTACAAAGCGGGACTTCTTTCTCTCAAAAAGCAGTTTGCATTCAACAAAGGTGTTCTCCTTTTTAAGATTCGGAATGACAACACTCCGGAATATCTAACCCAGCTGCTAGTCCGGTCACAGTCCCGCTATGGCGATACAAAAAGCCTATATGTAGTACCCAAAACCAGAATAGACTTATTTAAAACCAGTCTAGCATTCTCGGGGGCGACTTTGTGGAATTCCCTTCCATCCCACACGAAGACCACTCCAACGGTATCATGTTTCAAGAAAAGTCTTTTTGAACATTTATCTTCGCAGCCATAACTATCTTCAAGCTTTGCTTTCTATACGTAGATATCATTGTTAGTAATGTACCCATTCTACTGCTGTGTATGTATAGTGCTGCTGTGTTGTTGCTCTTTTTTTTTTTTTTTTTTCCCTTACCATTGCTCCAACTCCCCCAACACACCGTAGGCGTTTGTCCTATACATGTATTAATGTAATGTAATTGTTGTGTTTGTAGATGTAGCAACGGCAGATTTGAAAAATGACATTGCCTCTGGCATTGTTAATATCTTTACCGTTGTAAAATAAAGATTCATTGATTCATTGATTCATTGATTCATTGATTCTCTCTCTCTCTCTCTCTCTCTCTCTCCTCTCTCTCTCTCTCTCTCTCTCTCTGTCTCTCTCTCTCGACCAGCTTCTCGTCCACCTGAGATAACCAACAGCAGCGACCCAGGTATGACCCAGGCAGCCGCTCATGTTACCTCCATAAACACCGTGCTCCCTCTCCGACATCTTGCCGCTCTACCAGCACTACAGAATTCATCACAGTTGTACTCCCGCCTACACGATGCTCTTAATATCATCGCGGGTCTTCGTGCTGATGTAGACAGGGCTGTCAGCGGCTCTCGTCAAGATTGATAAAACTTGACAGCCACATTCGCGATGAAGCAGTGAGGAGAGCCAAGGATCTGCAAGCCACAGAGTCCTGCATGGGTGAGATGTTGTCTAGTCTCGACGAAAGGATAAATAGTGTCGAATCAGCTCAGCACGCTATGGACAGCACTGTAAACGGTTTATCCACGGCTAAACAGAATCACAAGCAGCGCCTCCGAGATCTGCAAAAGAAACTGAACAAAGCATCAGCCCATACAAACAGTCGATCAGTGACTGATAACTCTGACAGTACACCTACACCTCTGTCTGCTGCCCTTGACAGCAGTACCTCTCAGAGGTGTGCAATGTACATAGAAACAGTTGCATTCTCACTCTCCGCCCCTCCGCTTCTTACACAAGACGACATCATGGCTGTGTCCCTCCAGGCTATGAGAGTGGGTGAGAACGAAAGCCGGGAACGCCGCATTCCTGTCCGGATAACCGCCGGCCAGCCCGAGATCATCAACCAAACTACTGAAGCCAGCGGCGAACAGCAGCAAAACAACAGACCGTCTCACAGGCTGTCTCCGGAGGAACAGATACTTCAACACTCGGTATTCGCCGACACCAATACTCTAGTTATCGGAGACTCCGTTGTTCACTACATCAAGGCGGAGAAGATGTCTACGTACCCAGAGGAAAAGGTACAGGTCATATCTGTGTCTGGCATGAAAACTCCCCACCTGATTGGCTGGCTCCGGAGTCAAGAACCCTCTCACACAGTCTCTCTTGTGACCTTCCATGTCGGAGTGAACGACTGTAAGCAGGCAGAAGTGACCAGCGCTGTGTGAGACCAGCTTGCCCGGCAATGTCGGCGGGTATTCCCCAGCGCATGCATCCAAGCTTCCTCCATTCTGCCAGCCCAGCGGGGGCAACAGCTGAACAGGTCTATTACTGCCTCCAACGGAAACCTATACCACATGTGCAAAAAGCGTGGGGTAACATTTGTGGACAACACGCTGATTTTCTCTACTACAGATGGATTTCCGCGAAAAAGGCTCTACAGGCGCAGTGACCCAATCCACCCTAGCCGGCAGGGCACAATTAGCTTGGCCATTAACGTGAAAAGGGGTGGGGTGCCTCCTGACACCTCCACAGCCATCCATGCTCCGAGCAGTGGCCGGGACCGTGGTGAGAGGCGTAGCGGCAACTCTCCAGGACTGTATTCTGAAATTGTGGCAGGGACTGCGTCCTCTACATCTACGTCCTACCCAGGATCACAGTATGATGCAAATAGCCACCAGATAACAGGAGATTGTTTCAACAGCACATCTCAACAGCAACAGCGATGGGCCTGTTCGGCTTTTGTCCCCTCTGGGCTGGCGGAAGGGAGGCAAGCCAGACACATGCTGATACAAGACATGTCACTCCCGAGGCAACAGGAGGCACCAGATCAACAGTTCGTGACTATGTGGCAGTCACCTAACATATTGCAGTTCCCGACAGTTCCTACAATGTACCCGCAGTATCGTGCGGCGCCAACGGACCACTTTTCAGGGAACACTATGGCGCAACCCTACCCATTTAACGTCACCGCACCGGCACACACTCCGTATACACACCACGACGTCTGGGCTCAGTACAATCGCCCAGCTTGTGTTTACTGAGACTATAACCAGAGCATCCTATATACATCTATTAAACATTATATTCTATGAATTGTCTGTTGGGCCAGTTGTTCAGCAGAATTTCAGTGACTAGACATTTCTTCCTAAGTGATCTCTTACATCATACACATTGCTTCCTAAGTGATCTCCTACATCATAGACATTGCTTCCTAATTAATCTCTTATATCGTGTGCGCACTGTAACGGTATTTCCTATCCTTCGTCTATAACTACATCAGTAACATTATCACTACGAGAATACATAATTTACATTTCGAGCGATTTGGGACGCTGGTTAGGTATCTTTGTGTAAGCGTACCACACATCGAGTGCACTGTGACACTATTTTTTCCTTGTGTGTTTCTCAGCACACCATCAGTCATAAGCGATTATTGACGCTGTTTGGAAAACTTCAAGTAACTCTTCATCTACTCGACAATTGGTCAAGACACATTGAACTTGTAGTGTGTCAACGTATAGACTGCCTTGTTTTTCCTCGTCTGCACTGAAAAACAACACACGTCTATACAATAATATATATCTTTTGCTCTTGGTTCATAGGTGTTGATTTATTGTTATCTTTCTACATCAGTTATGTCTACAGACAAGCCTGATACGCATCATTTGCTTATAGGACATTTAAATATATATCATTTGTATAACAAAGTTCCAGATTTATGTGTGATGTTGAGTCAACCAAACGCTTTCCACGTGTTTGGAATAACTGAATCACGACTGTGCTCTAACATCAGTGATGAAGCCATTTCTATCCCGGGTTTTCATGTATTTCGTCGCGATCCTGTTTCCCCTAAACACACGGGTATAGCCGTGTATTTAAACAATTCAATTAGGGATTGCGCTCGAAGAAGGACAGATCTAGAATCAGACCTAGTGGAAAGCGTTTGGATTGAACTAAAAGCAAGCAAAGCCACCCCATTATTAATCTGCTTTGTTTATCAAAATCCCTCAGCCACTTTTGAATGGTATGATACATTTACGGAAATGATGGACAATGCAACCAAATGTACTTCTGATCTATTAATCTTAGGCGACTTTAACATTAATTTGTTTTCATCCAATCCTGCTTGGGAAACCACTCTTACTTTGTTTGGTCTCAAACAGTTGGTCACTAAAGCAACAAGAGTAACTGCCAATTCCTCAACATTGATCGACCATATTTACACAAACAACAAGACTAGAGTATTAGGGGTGCAGGTGCCCGAGGTTGCTATTAGTGACCATTACCCCGTCTGTTGTAGCTGGGCTCTGAAAGGTGACCGACGCCCAAAATATCACCAACACATCACTATTAAATTCAGATCTTATAAACACTTTAACAAAGATGTTTTCCTATCGGATCTCTGTCAAGTATGTTTCAGTCACGTTTATAATTACACGGATCCCAATTCTGCGCTTGCAGAATGGTATGAGCTTTTTCTAAGTGTACTGGATAAACATGCACCATACCGAGAAAAACGTGTAAAAAGTGCACAGCCTCCCTTGTGGTAAATAAAGATATCAAGGATGCTATGTCACTTCGTAATGAACTTAAAAAACACAAGGAATTTGATGCCTATCGTAAACAGCGAAATAAGGTAAAATATCTTGTTCGTGAAGCCCAAAAGTGTCACTTTAAAAGGATCATTGATGAGAAAAGGGACACAGTTACAGTGTGGCGCGCCCTGAACACATTTACAAAATCTAAACAAAAACCGACATGCACCAGTATTTCAGCAGATACATTTAATAAACATTTCCTATCTGCTGCTGATGTCCTATTACAAAGTTGTCCAAACATGTCACAAATATCAGACGTACTTGATAAATTCTGTGCCGAAAAGCTCAAGTCAAGTATTTTCAACATTCCTGTTATAACGGTTTATGACGTTGGTAAAACGATATCTCAGCTAAAAAGTAAGAGATCAACTGGTCATGACGGCATTAGTACTGCAATACTAAAACTAGCTCTCCCATATGTCGTTGATTCTCTGACGTATATTTACAATCTTTGCATTCGACAGGGAACGTTTCCGTCCAGCCTAAAGAAAGCAAAAGTCATTCCTTTGCCCAAAACTAAAGATCTTTCTGAGCCAAATAACTTTAGGCCCATTTCCTTACTTTCAACTTTGTCGAAACCAATAGAAAAACATATTCACCATCATTTACAACAGTTCCTGGAAAATCATCAAGTTTTACACCCCTTGCAATCAGGCTTTCGACAACGCCATTCTTGTCATACAGCATTGATTCATCTGATTGATAGATGGCTCGATGCAATGAACAAACTGCAAACGACAGGGACAGTATTCTTAGATTTTAGCAAAGCTTTCGACTTAGTCAATCATAATCTACTTATACAGAAACTTAGAGCATACAGGCTTAGTAGCAACGCTGTGGCGTTTTTTCAGTCATACCTAGAGAATAGAACTCAATTTGTTCTTGTAAATGGCAAACAATCTGCAGAGGGTATAATTCGTCATGGTGTGCCACAGGGATCAATACTCGGCCCCTTATTTGTATGCGAATGCGTGAGTATGTGTGCGTCTGTGTGTGTGGGTGCGTGCGTGCGTGATTGTAACGCATCACTTGAGTAATAGGCACCATGCGTTACCCTTGTGCTGCCTTACATCTGACTGAAAGTGTGTGTGTGTGTGTGTGTGTGTGTGTGTGTGTGTGTGTGTGTTTGTGTGTGTGTGTGCGCGCGCGCGCGAAATATTTCTGTTTATTATTATTATTATTATTATTATCCTCTCTTCTTTTTATTTTTATTTATTTGTCATGTTATCTTTTATGTTCTTATATTTATTTAAAATGTTATTAAAGACAGACGTGTAAAAAGGCCTGCGTGCCTACTGTCTTCATCCTTAGAAAATAAAAGAAGTACCCAACGGAGAAAGAAACACGCTTAGAAAAGACGGGTACAACACAATTTATTAACCCGTCTTTTCTAAGCGTATGACCTGTGTGGTAGTGACCACTTCCCAGTAATCCTGTCATCGGTCAGCTGTGGGGAGGATCCGCCAGTGGGGCGCTGGAATCTTAAGAAAGCTAACTGGCCTCTGTTCGCCTCTCTCTGTCAGTCTCGTATTACAGAGGAGGTGGTCATGTCATCTGAAGAACCTATTTCTTCTTTTACTACTATTTTGTTGGACGTAGCGGGTGAAACCATCCCTAAAACTTCCGCACCAGTCCCTGAAAAGCCGAGAGTACCATGGTTCAACGAAGAGTGCCGCAAGGCCCAAATAGCGCGCAAATCTGCTCAGCGACGTGCTTTCCGTAATCCGTCGCAAGTGAATATTTTAACCTTTAAAAGACAGAGGGCGAAAGCTCGTTACATTTTTAAACGTGAACGCCGTGCTTCCTGGAGACGCTTCGTCTCGTCTTTAACTTCTCGGACTCCGTCCCAGAAAGTATGGAAGGCTGTTCGGAGAATTGGGGGCAGGGGTGGCTCGGCTTCTGTTGGCCATCTTAGAGATGGTGCCAGCTTGGTTACAGATAAAAAAGCTGTGGCCAATTTGCTTGCCTCCACCATTGCCCATAATTCTTCAACGGAGCACTATTCACCTTTCTTCCAGAGAGAGAAGGAGAAGCGAGAGTCTCGTATTTGTGATTTTAAGTCCAATAACTCAGAAGACTATAATGTCCCATTTTCATTATCAGAATTGCAGCAGGCCTTGCAGAAATGTAATGACTCTGCTGTGGGCCTAGATACCGTCCACTATCAATTCCTAACGCATCTGCCTGAGAGGTCACTCCTTGTACTTCTCAAGGCCTTTAACCATATCTGGAGAACTGGTCACTTTCCGCCGTCTTGGCGCCAGGCTGTGGTTGTACCGATCCCCAAGCCGGGTAAGGATCCTTCCGACCCGGGCAACTACCGGCCTATCGCTTTGACATCATGTTTATGTAAAACTATGGAGCGCCTGGTCAACGCCCGCCTGGTGTGGCATCTTGAGTCACAGGGTCTCCTCACAGACCTCCAGTGCGGTTTCCGGCGCTTCCGTAGTACAACTGACCATTTAGTCCGCTTTGAATCATTTATTCGAGATGCTTTTGTCAACAAGCAGCATGTCTATGCAATTTTCTTCGATCTTGAGAAGGCATATGACACTACCTGGAAGTATGGCATAATGTCTGACTTGTTGGACATGGGTTTTAAAGGGCACCTGCCCGTTTTTATTGACAATTTTTTGACTAACCGGTCGTTCCATGTCCGTGTGGGCTCCACCCTCTCCGACTCCTTTGAACAGGAGATGGGTGTCCCACAGGGCAGCATTCTATCTCCTGTTTTATTTAGTATTAAAATTAATAACATTGTAAAGGCCGTCAAGGATGATTCTGAATGCTCTTTGTTTGTTGATGACTTTGCTTTGTGCGCACGTGGTCGAGGACTTGCGTCCCTTGAGAGGCGCTTGCAGCTGTGCGTTGATCGCATCCAGGGGTGGGTGTCTCTCAATGGATTCAAGTTCTCGCCCTCCAAGACTGTCTGTGTGCATTTTACTAACCAGACAAAATTTTTTCCAGAACCTAGCCTGAGCATTGCTGGAGTGCCAATTAAGGTGGCCGAGGAGGCAAAGTTTCTGGGGGTCATTTTTGACAAAAGACTTACCTTCCGCAACCATATTAATTACCTTAGAACCTCTTGTCAGAAGGCTCTCGACATTCTTCGTGTCGTCGGTCGTACTGACTGGCGTGCGGACCGTACTGTCTTACTTCGTCTGTACCGGGCCCTTGTTCGGTCCAAACTGGATTACGGCTCTGTGGTGTATGGCTCAGCTTCCAAGTCTGTGCTACAGCGTCTGAACACAATTCACCATCAGGGTCTGCGGATATGTCTTGGGGCCTTCAGGACGTCTCCAGTTCCTAGTCTGTATGCCGAGGCAGGGGAGCCTTCTCTCAAGCTCCGCCGCATCCGCCTCATGCTCAGCTACGTTCTGAAACTGAAGGCCCATCCAGACAATCCTGCCTATGATTGTGTTTTTAAACCATCGTTTGCAGAGATTTACGATGCCCATCCGGGAGCTGTCCGTCCACTCTCTTTCCGTGTCCGACCTCATCTGCAGGCGGCCGGATTGGACCTGGACAGAGTTTCGGAATCCCTGCAACACATCACTCCACCTTGGCTCTTACCAGTTCCTGACATCTTGCTGGACTTGACTGCCCACAAGAAAGACTCTACTCCACCAGCCATATACCAACAGAGCCTCAAAGAACTGCTTTCAATTTTTCCTGGCTATTGTCGCATCTATACCGATGGGTCAAAGTCTGAGGATGGGAGAGTGGCTGCGGCCGCAGTGTCCTCTCGCCATCCTAGACGCCCATTTAAGCACCGCCTCCCAGACCACTCATCTGTATTTAGTGCGGAACTGCAGGCGGTTCTGCTGGCACTCAGGCATGCTTATCGATCTAGAGAAAGGAACTTCCTGATTCTGTCTGACTCTCTCTCTGCCCTGCAGGCCCTTCAGGGCACCGGAAATGACCACCCACTGCTGGTGCAGATCAGAGAGCTCCACTCGGACCTGATGAAGGAACATTATGATATCATTTTTATTTGGGTGCCAGGGCATGTGGGCATCGAAGGCAACAGGATCGCAGATTCTGCTGCCAACGATGCCCGCAATGACCCTGTCCCTGACACACAGACTGTTTATAGTGATTTTAGACATGTGGCTAGTGCGTACATAGCCCGTGAGTGGCAATCCGAGTGGGACAAAGAGGAAGCTAACAAGCTGCATGAAGCTCTTCCTAAGTTGTCCGACGGTCTACCTTATCGCTGCGGCAGCCGCCGTGAGGAGACTGTCCTGGCTCGGCTCCACATCGGGCACACGTATGTTACGCATTCTTATTTACTTAAACAGGAGGAGCGTCCATGGTGTTATGCCTGCGACGAGCAGTACTCTGTTCAACACTTTTTGTTGTCTTGTGCTGATCTAATCGACACAAGGTATAAACATTTCACGGCAGACTCCTTGAAGGTTTTGTTCCGGGATGTGCCCCCGGACAAGATCTTCAGTTTTCTGAGAGAGTGCCATATTTTTAATAAGATTTGAGCGTTTATAGATTATGATGTTTCTATTGTTTTGACCTTTTTGAGAGTCTTTCGACGTTTTCTTTAAAGACCTGTGCGACATTTTAGCCTGACATTTTTAAGGTATATTTACATCATGTCTTAAGACCTTTCTTTTAGTCTGGCTGACCAGATTTTTACCCTTCCCGCCGTGAGATGGCCTTAGTTGCCTGCTCGGCGTTAAACCCAAATAACTAACTAACTAACTTTTCTAAGCGTGTTTCTTTCTCCGTTGGGTACTTCTTTGCATATTACACGCTTGGCAGTCACCTTTTTGGTCTGGATTGATTAGAAAATAAAGTTTCAATTCAATTCAATTCAATTCAATTCTCTCTCTCTCTCTCTCTCTCTCTCTCTCTCTCTCTCTCTCTCTCTCTCTTTTCTGATTTTGTTAAATCATTGTTGCAGTTTGTAGTGTTGTCGTAATTCGCATTACTTTCGATTATGTTTGTGAGTGTAACGTAGCTTTGCCTGTTATTATGTGTCAGTAGATGTAGCAAGGACAGATTGGAAAAAAGGCCTGTGCGCCTAATATCTCAATCCTTGATAAATAAAGTTTCAGTCAGTCAGTCATTCAGTCAGTCAGTCAGTCAGTCAGTCAGTCAGTCAGTCAGTCAGTCAGTCTCTCTCTCTCTCTCTCTCTCTCTCTCTCTCTCTCTCTCTCTCTCTCTCTCTCTAAGTCACAGTTAACAGGAGTAGTCTATCTGATTTTTAAGAATGCTTTTGATCTGATTAACCACACCATTCTGACTGCTAAGCTTCACACGTACCTCAATAATGGAGACGCAGTTGCTTTTTTCACATCTTACCTTACTAAAAGAAAAACAAAAGGTTTTTGTTCATGGATCATACTCCTCCCTCAAAGATGTAAGCTTCGGTGAGCCCCAAGGTCTGTACTGGGCCCCTTACTGTTTTGCTTATTTATCAATGATTTGCCTCTACATATTACTTGCCAAGATGTACAATGCGACCTTTTTGCTGACGACACCTCAGTTCATACTACTAGTAAAGATATACAGGTAATTTCCGACAACCTACAACAAAGTCTTCATGGAGTATCAGCTTGGTGTATAAACAATTCTATGGTTGTTCATCCAGCCAAAACGAAATCGATGGTAGTCGCCACGCGCCAGAAACAGCAGTTAACGCCTCTATTACTTAACCTTTCACTTAAAGGTAGTCAGGTAGAACAGGTAAATGAACATCGAGTACTAGGGATTACAATCGACAGTCAGCTAAATTGGCAAGCTCATACAGACGCCTTATGCAAAATAGTAGCCAAAAATATCTTTATGTTATCAAAACTGAAATATTATACTGATTTAGATACCCGTAACGCTCACATACGTTCTTATATCGATTACGCGTCAACGGTATGGGATAGATGTAGTGTGGTCCATTTAAGGAGACTCAATTCCCTACACAGACGACCACTGATAAATAATCTGCCCTGATCCACACCTAAGCACTGAGGAAAAGCTCTCAAAAGCAGGTCTCCTGCCTCTTCAAGGTCATTTTAAATATAACAAAGCAATCCTTATGTTCAAAGTGTGGAAACGCAAAACACCTGAGTACGTCTCCACTTTGTTCCGTAAATCTGAGTCCGAGCTTGGAAACATCAGAAAGCTTTTCATAATCCCAAAACCAAGGATCGATTTATATAAAACTAGCTTATCCTTCTCAGGGGCACTTATCTGGAATGATCTTCGCGACCATGTAAAATTCACCTTCTCGCTAGCCTGTTTTAAAAAGGGTCTCTGCAAATATTTTGTGGATCACTCGTAGGGATTCCTTAACCACTTGTATTATATGTCTCTTTTTATGCTGGGTCCAATTTATTCCCAATTAAGTCTGTTATCCTTTTCATTTATCATTTGGACTACTTAGCTCTGCCTGTGTGTGAAGGGGGGCGGGTGGGGGGGGGGGTGTCTGTGAGTCTATGAGTATGTCTGTCTATGTGAACAGTGTTGTCATCTGTTTGCAAGTACTATGTTTACTTATATGTATGCATATTTGTAGTTAGTCTCGTAGTTTTTTAGCAACGGCAGGTTTGTAAAATGGCTGTGTCGACGACGATGTCAATGCCTAAACCGTTGTAAAATAAAGTTTCATTGATTCATTTATTCTCTCTCTCTCTCTCTCTCTCTCTCTCTCTCTCTCTCTCTCTCTCTCTCTCTCTCTCTCTCTCTCTCTCTCTCTCTCTCTCTCTCTCTCTCTCTCTCTCTCTCATGGTCAGTGATTAATTACAATTATATGTTTGCCGCCTTCCTAGCCTCAGCATGGTAGCTAGGTCTTTGCGTGAATTCAGGCCAACAAAGATAGTTCCAGCTTTGGCCTGCCACCACGTTTCACGAGAGATTAGTTCACTCTCATCTTTCACTTGTTCAATAGGATAGATTTTCAGAAACGGTACTGTCTAATCTACTAAGAGAGAGAGAGAGAGAGAGAGAGAGAGAGAGAGAGAGAGAGAGAGAGAGAGAGAGAGAGAGAGAGAGAGAGAGAGAGAGAGAGAGAGAGAGAGAGAGAGAGATTGATTGTACATTGCTTAACGTCCCGACAGCAACAAGGCTTTCTCAGGACGTGCCTGCACTGCTTGTGAAAAAAAAAAAAAACACAAAAAACCCCAGAACATTGAATGTATGTCGCAAGCCGGTCAAATACGTTAAATAAACCTAACACATGGGGCCTAAATAAAGCTAAGACCATTTAGCAACACACATCCAATATCAAGAGCTACAGGCAGTGCAGACAGTAGGGAGAGTTTTAAAAAGGCAAATACAGGTGAATGGACAAAGGGTAGACAGAAACACATGCCCCAGAATAGAGAGAAAAACCCACCCTGTGGGGCTGACCAGGGTGACCCTGGGAACTAAAAAATACCTAACCCCACCCAAGTCCCCCAGGGCAGACCCGGGTGGGGTGAGAGAGAGAGAGATTGAGATTGATTGATTGATTGATTGATTGTACATTGCTTAACGTCCCGACAGCAACAAGGCTTTCTCAGGACGTGCCTGCGCTGCTTGTGAAAAAAAGAAAAAAAAAAAAAACTAAACAGAACATTGAATGTATGTCGCCAGCCGGTTAAATACGTTAAATAAACCTAACACATGGGGCCTAAATAAAGCTAAGACCATTTACCAACACACATCCAATATCAAGAGCTACAGGCAGTGCAGACAGCAGGGAGATTTTTTAAAAGGCAAATTGTGAATGGACCTCGGGTAGACAGAAACACATGCCCCAGAAAAGAGGAAAACCCACCCTGTGGGGCTGACCAGGGTGACCTGCGAACTAAAAAGTAGTTACCCCACCCAAGTCCCCCAGGGCAGACCCGGGTGTGGGGGAGAGAGAGAGAGAGAGAGAGAGAGAGAGAGAGAGAGAGAGAGAGAGAGAGAGAGAGGAGAGAGAGAGAGAGAGAGAGAGAGAGAGAGAGAGAGAGAGAGAGAGAGAGACAATGACAATGACAATGACAATGACAATGACAATGATTCTTTATTTTACAACGGTGAAAGTTTTGGTGAAACCATTTTTCGAACTTGCCGTTGCTAATCTACTTTACATATAATGCACAAATCACAAAAATACTATCTTTAAATTGGGAAAAACTAAATATATAACTAATAAAAATTCAAATATAAAGTTTTTTAAAAAAGAAATCATTGAAAAAGTAAAAATAAACATAACAAATCTCACACATACACACAATTATAAAGGTATAAATCTTCATACATACATTCATAAACACAAGCACAAGCACAAAACACACACACACACACACACACACACACACACACACACACACACACACACACACACACACACACACACACACACACACACACACACACACACAATACATGCAGCATTGGCATCTTGTATTAACTGAAGATATAACTGAATTGAAGAGTTAGAAAGGGGAAAATCGTACACTGCAAGTGCAGGTTGCTGTGAAAATCTTACGATGCTGAGGTGAGGTACTTGAAGAGAGCGGTTTTAAAAGACGAAAGCGTTGTTGATGTTGTAACATGTTTGGGCAATGTGTTCCACATGCTAGCACCTGAGAACGCTAAACTTGTCTTATAGAGATCGATTCTAGGTCGTGGCACAGTAATGGACTGCCTTGATCTGGAGTATGTTGATGCCGGGAGGAAAAACATTTTTTTTATATACTCGGGGAGTCTGTTATTCAATACTTTGAACATCGTTATTCCCTTATTGTATAATAAATGTTTTTTCAAGGGGAGAATTTCTAAGGTTTTCAGTTTATTATCCGTTGTTGAGTTAGGGTCTGAAAGGATAAGCTTCGCGGCTCTACGATGAAGAGAGTTCAGTCTCTTTAACTGGACCTCGCTTGCGCCATCCCACACCGTAGAAGCATAATCTATATGTGACCTGATGTGGGCGTTGAAGAACAGTTTTCGTGTTTCTACATTAGCTATATGTTTTAACTTGGATAAAATAAACAGTTTCTTTGATATTGTTTTACATATATTACTAAGATGGCATTGCCATTTAAACTGGTTATCTACAGTAACGCCGAGAAGACGATGTTCCGTTACCTGGCTGATAGATTTGCCTTGAAGGGACAAGCTGAGTGAGAGAGTGCCGAGCTGGTGCTTTTGGCGGGTACTTACAACCATACATTCAGTCTTTGCAGGGTTTAAGATCATGGAATTGTTACTGCACCAGCTGTTAATGTCCTGTAATGTGTTTTGTAGGCGCGTGTCAATTACTGACAAATCCTTATCGGGAGTGTGTATCGCAGCATCATCAGCGAACATATCGCATGCAACACTATCATCACTAATTGTGAGTGGAAGGTCGTTAATGAACAAACAGAATAAAAGAGGGCCTAAGATAGAGCCCTGGGGCACGCCATGCTTTACTTTGCAGTGACTAGAATATGTACCATTAAGGAGAACTTTTTGTCTTCTGTTTTCTAGGTAGGATTTGAAAAACCCGGCTGCGCTTTTAGTATATAAGGATATTTTCTTTATAAGTATGTCATGGTTCACCATGTCAAAGGCTTTCCGGAAGTCTAAGAGAACTACACCTGTTAGTTTGGAATCATTAATAGATGATAACCAGGTATCTGCCATCCTTATCAAGGCAGTGTGACAGGAATGGTTTGGTCTGAAGCCTGACTGCAGTGAATGGATGAGATTTTGGTTTTCTAAGTATTCAGATAGATGCTTATGGATGTGCCGCTCTAAAGGCTTCGACAAAACAGGTAATAGTGATATGGGGCGAAAGTTGTTGATTTCACTCAGATCTTTTGATTTTGGTAGGGGGATCACTTTCGCGTCTTTAAATGCGTCCGGAAAAGAGTTTTGGTTTATACAGAGATTGTAAATATATGTAATACTTTCGACGATGTATGGAAGAGATATCTTGAGAATTTTTGAGCTGATCTCATCAGGCCCGGATGACTTTTTATTTTCCATCGAGGAAATTAATTTACCCACTTCGTGGACTGCTATAGGCGGTATCGTGAATGGTTCTTTGTCCGTATTTTCCCGGTTACAGTGGTGTACTAGCACGTTTGGACAAACATACTCACATGAGTTAGTTCCTGGTGGGATTAACGATTCGGCTATAGAGGTAAAGTGGTCATTAAACCTATTTGCAGTGAGGTGGGGTGATAAAGGCGCACTATTTTTATTTGTACCTCTAGTTACTAAATTAATGGCACGCCATACAGTAGATGAGTCTTTGCTTTGCTTAACTACTTTATCGAAAAGAGATCTCTTTGCATTTAAAACCATATATTTAACACGATTACGCTGTGTTTTGTATTCAGTAAACCGCTTCTCGCTTCTCAGCTGGTCTCTAATTTCCATTGCCTCGATTATATCCGCAGTCAGCCATGGTGGAACGGTAGCGTATTTCACTCTTTTGTGTCTCAGAGGCGCGTGTTTGTTGAGCACACCAAGAAAAATCCGGTACCAGGTATCTAATGCTTTATTTGGGTCACTATCGTTATACACGTCGATGAATCGTGCTGTGGCTAAATCAGCCAAGAAAACACTTTCATTAAAGTTTTTAAACGATCTGTAAGTTATGCAAGTGTGGACTTGCTTTTTTAGCTTTGGAAGTTTTGACAGCCATGTGCAGCTAACCGGATAGTGGTCACTTACACTAAGACTATTTACTTGAGTGTTGCTAACTGCTTGAGGTTTGTTGGTATAAATATGGTCTATAATAGTGGCTGATGATGGCGTAATTCTGGTGGGTGATGTTACCAATTGGTGAAGACCGACAAGGGTAGTAGTACATTCCCATGATGGATGGGGTTTAAGAAAGTCAATATTAAAATCTCCAAGAAGGAGAACATCTTTGTTGTGAATGTCTGTTTTATCAATCATGTGTAAAAAGCTATCGTACCACTCAAAGGTGGCTGCGGGGTTTCGATACAGAAACCCAACAAGTAAGGGCGGGGATTTAGAGTTTTTGATTTCTACCCAAATACATTCTACATCACCAGTTTCTAGGTCTTGTCGCCTGCGGGTTATGTGTAAAATGGATTGATGGATATATACCGCTACACCTGTCTCACCCTGTACTGACGGGTCTCTCCTGATAATAGAATAATTCGGGATGGCGATGGCTTCATCACTGATGTGGGCGGCCAAACGAGTCTCAGTTAAACCGAATAGATGGAAATAGTTGGGGGTATTAACATAAACACAGACATCCTGAACTTTGTTTGCCAGGTGGTAGATATTTAGGTGACCGATACGAAATTGTTGGCCTTTTTTCGAGGGTCTGTTCATAGTTGTATAAATCATGTTCAGATAATAAGGTAAAAAACCAGGAAACAAAACTAGGGTACAGGATACAAATAGTAGAAGGTTACGCAGTTAAACCAGAAAAAAAATTACATGTACAAGTAAAATATCAGATGAAACAAATAAAGACTAATAAGATAAAGAACCAGGGGACAAAACTAAGGTACAGGATACAAATAGAAGGTTACGCAGTTAAACCAGGAAAAAGAATACATGTACAAGTAAAATATCAGAGAAAACAAATAAAGACTTATTCGACTTTAGTCTCAGTACGTCAGCTGAACGGCGGTTCACGCCAGAAACCGTGTATTACAGCACATGCAAAGAACACAAAAACAAAAGCTTGCAGTAAAGAATAAGAAACGACAAGTGTACGATCTCAGAAAAAATCCGCTATAAAGAAAGCGTTTATGTCAGAATTCGTGTGTATCGAAGTCCTTATGTTATAACAACACACTCGCTTTTCATTGAAAATGTAGGACAGGCGATAATCTCAGTCACCTGAGAACTTAAGTAAGGTTACTAGTCAAAAGAATTCACGTAATGATCGTGCACGGTGAGTCGGGTGTTCCGACTGTCCGACAAAGCGGATTCCGGTCATTAATAACAAATTACACGGATAGTTTACAGTTTGTTTACTGTACTAGAAACACTGTTTCACAGAGCAGTATCGCACTAATGATCAGATGTGGTCATCGTTTATGTGTCTCTGTCATCAGATGTGGTCATCGAAAAATCGGTTAATCCATAGTAACTGTGACAACCATCAGCAGCTAACCTGAGTAAGTCGTCGCCGAGTTTATGCCAATTTAACAAGCGAAGTTGATGACACCTTCACGCAAACTCATACCATCACACACACACACACACACACACACACACACACACACACACACACACACACACACACACACACACACACACACACACACACACACACACACACACACACACACACACACGCGACCCAATGGTTTGTACACACATACCCTTTTTACTTCCAGCGCCAAGTCGGTAGGAGCGACTGATTGACCCTGAAAGCAGAAAGGCAATTTCCGACCAGTTGTGCGCCCTGCAGGGCGAAAACTTATCAGACAAAACCTTAGAGCAGTAAACGTCACTCATCGCTCCCCGTGTGTACACAGTGCAGAGATGTGATTCTAAAGCCTGTGCAGCTTGGCCCTGGAAGTAAAAGAGGTAGCGGGATGTCCTTCAGACAAACGGCCTAAGAAACTGCGCCAGCAACTGGAGCAGGTGTTGGGGATCCAGGGTCGTCTTGGTCTCCGCTCCTTGACTCTGGAACCAAGCGTTGGTGGGAGGTGCGGCCACTGGAGTTCTTGCTGGCACTAGTAGCGGGAAATCTGAAGAGAGGAGCTGGGGGACTTGGAGATTTTGTCGCCCCAACACGTTGCTCGATGGCGGTTGGCTAAGCAGGCTGGTCGACGTTTGGCGTGTGGTTGGCGAGGACTGCAGGCGGCCCGGGGCGGCAGACATTAAGTGCTGCGATCCGCCACGGGTTGATGGCGAGTCCCCTTGCTGCCCGCTCTCGCCACGTGACCCGTTACGGTTGATAAGTGGGTTGGACCCGCCCCGTTGACTGTGCCCCCCGGCGTCTCTCTGTTGGTGGTAGGGGCCACGGGGAGGGTCGCCGTAACGGATCTTGAGAGCGATCAGCTTAGTGCCCTCGTCACTAGGGTGGGTCATGGTGTTTTCACGCCTGTACATGACCTGCTTGGGGGCGCCGTTTTTGGTCAGGAAGGTAGAGGTATGGTCAACAAACTGAGTGTTTGTTTGTTGACAGGCCTGTTTTAGGTTGAAGTTGGACAGGCGCGCAGGTCGTGACAGGGAGTGGTGACTGCTGAAGGGAGGGATGATGGAAGAGGCCTGGATCGTAGCACGTGGGAAGGCGGCGGACACCAGACGGATTAACTGTAGCCACGTGTCACTTGCAACTGGACCCTGGTTGACACTGCAACTGTTGATTCCTACATGGAAAACCACGTGCCGGATACGTGGAGTAGGGGTGAGGTGGGTCAGCCATTTGCCCAAAGCCTCGACTGAAAGGCCGGATACAGCCAGGTTCTGCACGCTGCAGTCTGTACTCGACATTTTTCGCTCGCTGACTCGCTTCATGACGGAGTCACCGAGCAGCAGAACGTTCGAGTCAGGCCTAATGCTCATGTTGCAGAGGTGGTCGTACGGCGTCTTAGTAGGCTGCGCGGGGGTGGCTTTGGGGGATGTCTGCATATCCTGTTGGGATGATCCGCATGAAGTTTCGTCATTTTCTTCGTCGGTGGCGAGGACTGCAAAGCGATTACGGGTGGCCACAGTAGCCGCTGAGCCACTTGATGACGGCATGCGCTGTGCAGTCACTGGAGTGCTAGCGGCCGATGATTCGATCTGCACCCTGGGGTGATTGTTGAAGCTAGAGGGTGATGGAGGGCGTGGTGGGGACTTGTTTGTACCAGGCGCTTGGACAGGCAGTGAAGGCGACAGCAGAGACTCCACTTGTTTTTTTCAGCGTACGAAGCTGTGTGTCCTTGCTGAGTGCATGTTTCGTAACTTGTGTGGACAGGGCGCTCTGTTCTCGAGCCAGCTTCTCCACCGCCTTGTCAGTTGAAGTAGCGTAGTCTCGTAGGGACTGGTCCCCAGCTTGGAGGCCGTGCTTGAATTTGGCTTCGTTGTCCCTGATGTTACAGTCGAGGTTGTCCTGTCTGGCGCTGAGGAATGCATTCTGTTGCATGACAGTAGCCAGCTCCTGTTTGACCGTCTGCAGCTCAGTTCTAAGTTCCTGGATGCAGACGGTGGCTTCCGTTAGCTGTTGTTGCAGGATGGACAACAGTGGGGATGATGCAATCTGAGACGCACAGGGGTGGTGGGTTTGGCCAGAGGGTGACGCTGTACCGTTTATCTCATCAGGCGATGCAAGGTCAATTTGTTGACGGACGCCAACGTCATCGCTTGTGGTCGTCGTGTTAATCACTCTAGCCGAAGAGGGATTAGTGTTGGGTGGGGCTAGGACATAAACTGAGTTCTCGCCGCCGGGTGTTATGGGCATGGCTTTCAGCGGGGGAGTGTCCTGGGTGACGTCAGGCGAAGGATCTGAGAGGAAGGAGGGGGAGGGGCTAGACGAGACTTGCCCCAAGCAAGGATTTTCGATGTCATACTCAAGACCGATGGTGGTTTGAGTGGACGAGGACGGAGCATCATCGTTGTTATCATTGTTGGAAGAGCCGGTGGTTATAGCCTCGAGTAGAGAAGTAAGATCGCAGGACTGAGTTGAGGGTGGACTACAGGCAATGCTGGCAGCGCGCTGTCGTCTGATTGACGATGGTGAGGGGGTCTGAGGGGAGAAAGGGCACTGGGATAAAAGATCAGTGCGACTTGCTTCAAGTTCATCCACCATTTCTTGGACAGGCTGAAATTCATCATCTATCCACCACTTAGAGTTTTTTCCCTGTATTCTGATAAGATATGACGTGTAGAACACGGTAATTGTGACAACACCCCCAGGGGTTCCATCTGAAATTTGTATAAGGGTATTATTCAAATCATCAGAGTAAGGGGGTTGGATGGGGGAGAGAGAGAGAGAGAGAATGAGAGATAAAGTGATGATGAATCTTTATTTATTCAGGATAAAGCTATTAGGCAACTCAATGCCTGTCTTACAAGCTGTCCAGTAAACAAACAACATAACAGGAAAATAAACAGAGCATGCAAATAATAACAATAATAATAAGAAGAAGAAGAAAAAGAAGAAGAAGAAAAACTACGAGAAAAAACACAATAGGTGAATTAATAAAAGAAAAAAAATTGGTATTGGAGAATTAGTAACTGCAACCAACACAAAAAGCAAGGGAAATAAATGAGTGCATTAATATTATATTAGAGAGAGAGAGGGGGAGAGAGAGAGAGAGAGAGAGAGAGAGAGAGAGAGAGAGAGAGAGAGAGAGAGAGAGAGAGAGAGAGAGAGAGAGAGAGAGAGAGAGAGAGAGAGAGAGAGAGAGGATATATTGTATGTTAATCACTACACGTCAAAAGCATCAGCTAAACCTGCCTCCATTTAGCCTTTCCCTTATCTGTGAGCCAATTAGGCAGATCACCAAGCACCAGTTGCTAGGCGTCATTATAGACAATCATTTGTCATAATAATAATAATAATTACGGTATTTATAATGCGCTTTCTTATAATAATTATAACGCTAAGCGCGCACTCACAACTCGCGCACGCATGTGCACGCTTTAGACAACGACTCACGTACCACAAATAGTGAAATACATTACGACAGTCAGCTTAGGGTGGGGAGTGTCATGATATAGTGCTAGAACTGTTGAAAGAGGTGAGTTTTGAGGGCAAACTGGAAGGAGGAGAGAGAGAGTGTTTCTGACGGAGAGAGAGTGGGAGAGTGTTCCAGGTGGCTGGTCGTATACGGAGAAGGAGCGGGGGCCGAAAGTGCTGAGTTTGGTGCGGGTGATGTGGAAGCGGAGAGGGTCGGAGGCGGAGTGGAGGGAGCGGGGAGGAGTGTAGAGGTGAAGGAGGTTTGAGAGATAGGCATTTGTAGCAGAGAGACAGAATCTTGTATTGGATGCGTTGGGGGATAGGAAGCCAGGGAAGGAGTTTGAGCAGAGGAGTGATGTGGTCGGATTTTTTCTTTCTGAGGACGAGGTGGGCAGCATTGTTTTGGACGCGCTGGAGAGTGAAAGTGGTGGAATGAGGGAGCGGGATAGGATGAGAGAGACAGCAAGTTTGGTGGCAGCTTTGGTAGTGAGGTATTGTCTGATCTGACTGATGCGGCGAAGGTGGAAGTAGCATGCCTGGGCCGTGGCTGAGACGAGGTCATGGAAAAAGAGAAATCAAGGATAACGCCGAGGTTTTTGGCCGAGTCAGAGAGGGAGATGGGGGTGCTGTCGAGTTGAAGGTGGAGGGCGGGAGAAGCTGGGAAAGTTTCTGGCGAGTGCCTACCAGCATGGCTTCCATTTTGTCGTCATTCAGTTTAAGCTTGTTTGCTGTCATCCAGTTTTTCACGTCTTCGTAGCATTCAGCCATGCGAGTCAGTAGTGACTGAGTGTTGTCGAGTTTGTCTTTGTCTAGTAGTTGTGAGTCGTCAGCGTAGAGGTGGTGGTGTATGTGGTGAGACTGGATGATGTTGGACAAGGGAGAGGTGTAGAGTGTGAAAAGGACCAGACCCAGGACGGACCCTTGTGGAACTCCGCAAGAGAGTGTGACTGGGTTGGAGGAGACGCCGTCGATAGTGACAGACTGCTGTCTGTTGGAGAGGTAGGAGAGAAACCAGGAGTGAGCAGAGTCAGTGATGCCGAAGGAGTGGTGAAAGCAGTAAAGGAGGATAGTGTGGTCTATAGTGTCGAAGGCGGCAGAGAGGTCGAGTAGCGTAAGAAGGGAGATGTTGCCCGAGTCAGTGGAGAGAAGCAAGGCGTTTAAAATATGTAGAAGGGCTGTTTCAATGCTGTGATGTTTGCGATAGGCAGACTGGAAAGGACTGAGGAGGTTGTTGTCGGCGAGGTGGAGGTTGAGCTGGTTGAGAAGAACCTTCTCAAGAAGCTTGGACAGGAAAGAGAGATTGGAGACTGGGCGATAGTTTTTGAGTTCGTTTGGGTCCAGGTTGTGTTTTTTGAGGAGAGGGCGGACGATTACGGACTTGAATATATCAGGGACGGAGCCGTTCTCTAGAGATGTGTTGATAATGTCGATAATAAATGGCAGAAGTTTTGGAAGGCCGTCCCGGTAGAGAGTAGCTGGGAGAGGGTCTAGTTCGCAGGTTTTGAGAGGCATGGACTTTATGGTCTTGAGGACTTCGTCCTGAGAGACGGGCCGGAAGGACGAGAAGGGGGTGCCGGAAAAGGGCAAGGCGGTAAAGGCAGAGTGTTGAGTGTGTTGCGCAGAATTTGGCATGCACATATGGGACATTTGTTAAATGTATGTTAAAAATAAAATCTGTTGTATTAGGTCATTCTCGAATAATGGGTCACATAAGTAGTTGACTATAGTTTCAAGATATCTCGATTTGTTTTTCAGTTGCATACCCAAGCACATAAGCTCCCCCAAGGAAGCTATAAATAGCCTGAACAGGAAAAACCAGCATTACCCTGTTGCGTGATTTGCCAATTATCTAATTGTGTGCAGGGAGTGTAAAGAGAGACAATCGTTTCTAAAAGCGGATCAAACTTGTTTTTAGTGCATAATAGATACATACAGTATAGGTTTTAAACCTAGCCTGGGAGTGCTATGTGTATGTGTTTTTCTCAAAAATGCACCAAACACACACACTAACTACACCTGAGAGCTAACACGTTTGGATTTTGACGTGGTTTGGTGCAGTGTAGATGGCCACAAAATTTTTGTTCCAAAATGGACTGATAACAGTTATGCTAAACCCGAAACAGCCTAATAAGGTAAGTGCATAATGTTTTAATACACTTGACCACTTACTCTGCTTTCTTGGTTATTCAGTTATGCGTCATAAATCAGATACAAATATATATTTATGACACCAGCGGTCTCACTCTTTTTTGTGTTTGGAGTGTAATCCCATCACTACCGTTTTCGACAGTGCCACCCGACCCATGTATATAGTCGTCATCTGTACTACACAGTTCTATCCAAAGTGCATACTTGATTGTCAGGTATTGGCCAGTTCTTACGACATACAGATGTAGTGCTTTGCTTGCCATGTTTGTAGGTTTTTCTCTAAGTATTCCACCCAACCATTTTACGATCTCGTCATAGTGCTGGTAAGGTAGCTTGCTTGAAGCATACACTTGAATATGATGCCCTTCAATAGTGCAGGATAAATGTGTAATCTTTGGATTATAGATTTTTTTCTGACTCCCTTTTGAATGAACTTCCTGGTTTAACAACATAAAAATGCCTTTCAGTGACCTAGGAGGTGTGTTCAAGTTGATGTTCCACATTGGATCACCTTTGTCTTTGTGCATTAAACTGTAAATTGGGAGTCTTGGGAGTCTGGTACTGATTTTGTATGGGAGTATCTAGATGAGCATGTATGGCAATTTCATATTCCAAGGAAATGTTTGAGATCTTATATGTTGCATTGAGATCCGATGATCTGATAACTTTGGAGTAGTTATTGAAGGTTAGTTCAAAACTTAGATAGTCATTGATAATAAGGCAAATGCATTGTCAGGATTTCCAATTCAAGTGGAATGTAAAAGCTACTTCCATATGTTTCTGCTAATATAACGTCCTTGACTGCTGTTGTTGTTTTGTCTGTTGCATCGATTCTGAGAATGGCGAAGTTATTTGACTCTATCCCTTGGTAAATACGGTCTTCTCTTTCTTTTGGGGTGAGCTACAGAACTTTGTAGCAGTAAAACACATCAACAGTATCTAGTCTAAACACTTCCTGATCTTCAAGTTTCACTTTAATAGTTCTAATAATTGCTCTGCCTGGGTTGTCAACTAGCATTCTGTTTGCGTCTGATTTTGATAAAAGTTCAATATTAAATGCAAGGCATGCAGTACCAGGAACAATAACATTTTTGGGCTATAGGTTCGGAAACTTGACAGTAAGAGTTTTGTTTCGATAATAATAATAATAATAATAATAATAATAATAATAATAATAATAATAATAATAATAATAATAATAAGAATAATAATATAGGCACTTTTTCTCAATTCGATGCGAATCGACTCAAAGTGCCACAAACTGAAACCCAACATGCACGCTCACATGACACACAGAGACAAACACATTACAAGACAGACACAGCACATTTGCATGGTGGAAGGGTCAGCTCAGCTACTGAAGTTTCAGAAATTTTGATTGCTTGTATGTGAAATTGTGTGGTCTGAGACCAGTACCAAAGTGTTTGTGGAAGAACCGGAGTCTCTCTTGGCTTGACTTCACGAAAGAAGATTTTATAGGAGTTGCCCACGACGTCTGCAGGCTTGTTCATGGCAGCGGAGGCCAATCCGGGACAGGCAGGTTCGACCGCAGTGGCTGCAGGGGGAAGTATGGCCAGGTTCTGAGTTGCGGCATTTCTGTTTTTTCTCCTGAGCCGGAGTACTCGGAGAAAGAACCCCTGACAGTCCGCCCAAATTAACATTGACACTTACTAGAGAAAAGTCTGATGCCGGAACCCGTTTTTGAACCTTGCACCTGTAGCATTGGTGGCAGGTGCCTTAACCACTGCACCATGGCCCGTCCCATGATCTATGGTGCTAGGACTGTGATAAAAATTGATTGCCTAATGTCCTTAACACCTTGAGATTCACATAGTTTTTTGTAGGGTCTAACTTTGATCCATCGGACGATGTCATTTTATAATGCAAAATTTTTAAAAAGTTAATAAAAACAATGGTATCGTAAAGATTTGATTATGATATTGAAATGGATGACATGTACGATTTTGATAATAGTAGAACAGATATGGTTGGAATGAGAAATACATCCAGTTTACATCACGAACTTTTAGAAGCAAAGTGAACTCGTTTATGACAGCGCAGCAGCTGCCCAGACGTCATAGTTCCTAATCAGTTTGATCTTGATGGCAATGGGCACTTATTTGTAAATACAGTAAAGGTAAAGTACAATTGACTTATTAAAAAGATCCTAGTAAGTTTAAAGCTTTATATTCAATTAAAGGTGAAGTAGGTGGTAATACCGGGTTGGTAAGGCGCCTTGGTATTGGGGGCACCAGGGTACCACCTCGACTTGTTAGTGCTCTTCATGACGTGCAAACAAGGTTCCCAATGGGACAGAAAATTAAAATGGTAGAAGTAAAAAGCCTGCCAAAAATAGCAAACAAGGTAGTACAAAAAAAAACTCATTTACAGAAGAACAAATAAATGAGGCTAGAAAAGCAATAGATGACTCTCCTTTGTCCATGCAGGAGATAATGGGCTTGGATAAAACACTACAAACAATCAGAGGTGAACTGGTGAATAATGTAGCCAAACTAGGTGAGCTTGATAATCACATAGAAATGGAAACAGAACACAAAACAAACTAGATAAAGCAGACGAGGAGACTTATGACACAGAAATAAAAGAAAGAATACAAGACAGATTAAAAGATTTGCAGAGAGAGATAGAAAAAGCCACATGACTAGAAGTAGTTGAAATTAGAAGAAAAAAAAGCTCAAAACACAGGTCAAGAAGATTAGAGAAACTATTCAGAAAATACTTCATGAAGACACAACAGAGGACTGAGAGATTAAAATCACTTTTCAGAGAGCAAGGTATTACAATTGCAAGTTTAATTACTGCTCTTCGAATTATTATCAGTACTGATGTAATAGCTGTCTCTGGTAGTGGTGGTCAGCCACCAGCTCCACCGGTCCCTCTAGCTCCGTCTGACCCAAACGATCTACAGACGTGGGTAAAGAAACAGTTGTCACATATACCAGACTTGCTTAAGAAATTGACTGTGAAAGCAATGGATGCTTTGCTTGGCATTGGGAGTGTTGTCAGTTGGTTGATCAATACTGCAGGAAAGGTAGTGGGGTTATGGCGAAGCATGTGTGGGTCTTTTTGGTGTCATAAGAAGGATTAATATCGAGTTATTTAATGAAACAGATAAAGAAGTAATGTCCCTAATCCAGTAAGGCCTATTACCAATGCAGTTCTCTCTGACTCGTGTGTGTTTACTGGAGATTGTTCCAGTGCATGGTCTGGAGTTAATGATTGTACGGGTGTCAGTGTCGGGGCCGGGGCTGTTACTGACTTTATGGCGCAAGCTGTGTGACGGGTGTTACAGGAGTTATTAATGGTTTTAGTAACTGTAGGTATGCGGTTGTTGGACCCACGTTTACAGATCGATCGAGTCCTAATTTCTGATCATGCCCTGCAACAATTATTTCATTATTATACTTTTTTTATTGTCCCCATTTGGAGTTGAAGGTCAGATGGCAACATGTATAACCCAATGCCAACTACAAAGCCACAGTTGATCCAGCAGACCCCTCCCCTGAAACACTCTGGGAGCAACTGAAAACTGCTATTGTAAAATCTTCTGTGGAAGTCTTGGGCTTTGTTAGAAAGAGGAACAAAGACTGGTTTGACGAAAACGACGTGGAGATCCAGGAACTTCTAGCAAAAATAAGAGCCGCCCACCAGGCCCACCTAGCCCAGCCTTCCTGCCCTGTGAAGAAATCTGCCTTTCGCCTCATCTGCAGCAGTCTCCAGCTCAAGCTTAGAGAGCTCCAGAACGAGTGGTGGTCGAGACTGGCACAGAGGACCCAGCTTTGCGCTGACAACGGTGACTACAGGGGCTTCTATGAAGCACTGAAAGCAGTGTATGGCTCTAGGCACCTGGTTCAAAGTCCCCTGCGAAGCGCCGATGGACAGGCACTCCTCACAGATAATACCTCCATCTTGAACCGCTGGTCAGAATACTTTCAGGACCTCTTCGGCGCTGAGCGCACTGTTCAAGAAACAGTCATCCTCCAAATCCCACAGCTCCCACTAAAGGTTGAATTGGACGAACCGCCCACCGCCGAAGAGACCCTCACAGCCATCCACCAGCTCAAGAGTGGCAAAGCAGCAGGCATTGACGGAATCCCGCCAGAGATCTGGAAACATGGAGGCCCAGCATTGCACAACAAGCTCCATGACCTCTTTCCCTGCTGCTGGGAGAAAGGAACACTACCAAAGGATCTCCGTGATGCAGCCATCATCACCCTGTACAAGAACAAAGGAGAGTAATCTGCCTGCTCTAATTATCGTGGAATTACCCTGCTGTCCATTGCCGGGAAAATTCTCGCAAGGCTGCTCCTGAATCGGCTGGTACCTGCCATCGCTGAAGACCACCTCCCAGAGGGCCAGTGTGGCTTCAGAGCCAACAGGAGTACCACCGACATGGTCTTTGTGCTGAGACAGCTTCAGGAGAAGTGCTGCGAGCAGAACAAAGGGCGGTACGTAACGTTTGTCGACCTAACAAAAGCGTTCGACACTGTGAGCAGGCAAGGCATGTGGCAGATCCTGGAGCGACTTGGCTGTCCCCCAAAGTTCCTAAGCATGATTGTCCAGCTCCACGAGGACCAGCAAGACCAGGTTAGACTCAACAGTAACCTCTCAGAACCATTCCCCATTATCAACGGCGTGAAACAGGGCTGCGTGCTGGCACCGACTCTCTTCACCATCTTCTTTAGCATGATGTTGAAGCAGGCCACAGTGGACCTCGACGATGACGATGCAGTGTACATCAGGTATCGTCTCGATGGCAGCCTGTTCAACCTCAGACGACTGCAGGCCCACACCAAAACCCTAGACCAACTGATTCGTGAGCTGCTCTTTGCTGATGACGCTGCCCTCGTTGCACACACAGAGAGGGCCTTGCAGCGCATCACGTCCTGCTTTGCAGATGCTGCCCAGCTCTTTGGACTCGAGGTCAGTCTGAAAAAGACAGAGGTCCTTCATCAGCCGGCACCCAAGGTAGAGCATCGCCCTCCCCACATCACCATCGGCGAGTCTGAACTGAAGTCAGTACACCAGTTTACCTACCTTGGCTGCATCATCACGTCAGACGCCAAGCTGGACAAGGAGCTGGACAACAGGTTGGCAAAAGCGAACAGTGCTTTCGGGCGACTATTCAAGCGGGTGTGGCACAATCAACAGCTGAAAAAAGGCACCAAGATCAGCGTGCACAGAGCTGTCGTCCTCACCACCCTGCTGTACGGTTCCGAGTCCTGGGCCCTCTACCGCAACCAACTACGACTCCTCGAACGCTTTCACCAGCGCTGCCTGCGTACCATCCTGGGCATTCACTGGAGTGACTATGTCACCAACGTCGAGGTCCTTGAACAGGCAGAAACTATGAGCATCAAGGCTTTGTTGCTGCGGACACAGCTTCGCTGGGCGGGGCACGTCTCCAGGATGGAGGATCATCGCCTACCCAAGATCACTCTGTTCGGCGAGCTTGCCACTGGACACCGAGACAGAGGGGCACCAAAGAAGAGATACAAAGATGGTCTCAAGAAATCAACCACCGCCAGTGGTCTCCGCTTGCTGCGGACCGTGACACCTGGCATTCCACCATCTACAAGGCAGCCGTCTCTTTTGAGGATTCTCGCAGAACTAACCTTAAAGACAAACGGCTCAGGAGAAAAAACAGAGTTGCCGTAACTCAAAACCCTGACCAGACCTTCCCCTGCAGCCACTGCGGTCAAACCTGCCTGTCCTGGATTGGCCTCCGCAGCCACGAAAATGCCTGCAGACGACGTGGGCAAGCCCTATAGAATCTTCGTTCGCCAAGTCAAGCCAAAAGAGGTCTCTCTGACTCGTGTGTGTTTACTGGAGATTGTTCCAGGGCATGGTCTGGAGTTAATGATTGTACGGGTGTCAGTGTCGGGGCTGGGGCTGTTACTGACTTTATGGCGCAAGCTGTGTGATGGGTGTTACTGGAGTTATTAATTGTTTTAGTAACTGTAGGTATGCGGTTGTTGGACCCACGTTTACAGATCGATCGAGTCCTAATTTCTGATCATGCCCTGCAACAATTATTTCATTATTATACTTTTTTATTGTCCCCATTTGGAGTTGAAGGTCAGATGGCAACATGTATAACCCAACGCCAACTACAAAGCCGACTTAGATCTGGCATATCTGAGAACGTCTTGGTAGTGTTGTATGTTTGATGGGAGATCTACTACTGAATTTATAGTCTTCCAGGTTTGCAAGAAATTGCTTTTGTGCTTCAAATTTGCTACTCCCGTTTAAGATGTTTGATTTTGTTTGAGCTTGTGCTCCTAATATACACCACACATATGTTCTGATAGACTCATTTATACGTTCGACTCCCTCTTGAGTAAACCCGACAAATCCTATCCCAGACAAATGTAGTCCAGACATTAGACTGTTTGTGTTCTATTGAGCCTAACCAGACTTCAGATTTTAATGAGAATGAAGAGTAGGGAGGCCAGTAATCTTGAGGGTATTGTCTACTCATAGCATAATACATTGTTCCCACAGAGAGAGAGAGAGAGAGAGAGAGAGAGAGAGAGAGAGAGAGAGAGAGAGAGAGAGAGAGAGAGAGGGAGGGAGGGAGGGAGAAAGAGAGAGGCCCGCTGATGGAAACATTACTGACAATTGACAACTCATAATAGGTAAACTGTACAACACAAATTATATTTTAGCACAGAAAACTGTTCTACCAGTACTGCATGGGTACTTTCTTTGTATGAATCAGTCACACAACCCTCAGCTGGAAAGCCAAGCATGCATAAACGTGTGTATTTGGAATGTCTGCTCAAAAGCGAAAGTAGGACTGAAAACACATAAACAAAAATCGTTGTATGTGATAATCTCACTCGGTCATACATGCAGTTTTGAGAAAGAAATATGTGTTTGACATGTGTTGACTCAAACTTCTCAGCACAAGCATTTTAGCGAGCCACTCTCCCCTCCTCGATATCAGTTTTATTCTGGCACGACTTACTGGTAGTCAAACTGAAATATTTTCGGTCCGTTTCCGCTCGGTCCTGCCAGTTGTGACACGCTTTAACGCAACAGCTGTTTACCAGTATTACGAAAAATGTATGTGAATTTGCGTAGTAGAGTGAATGAGAAGACCTGATGTATGAGATACAATATAATTATGACATGTCTTCTCAAGCACTCTGCTACTCAAAAACGCAAAGTTGTCTGTCAGTCTTGCCAAAACAACACGACAAAAACAAATTTATGCAAAACAGAAAACAACAAGAAAGGCAAAGCCCTTATGGCTCATGTGTATGACGGATACACACATGTGGGACAATAAGTAAACGGGTAGCTTTTGCGCCAACAAAATCAAAAATTTAATAAGTTATGTGAGCTGTGCGATGAGTTGGTTGGTTGTACATTGCTTAACGTACCGACAGCAACAAGACTTTCTCAGGACGTGCCTGCACTGCTTGTGTAAAATAAACTTAACAGAATATTTAATGTATATCGCCAGCCGATTCAATACGCTAAATAAACCCAATACCATTTAGCAACACACATCCAATGTCAAGGGCTACAGACAGTGCAGACAGTAGGGAGAGTTTAAAGAGGAAAATACAGGTGAATGAACCAAGGGCAGACAGAAACACATGTCCCAGAATAGAGGGGAAAACCCACCCTGTGGGTCTGACTAGGGTGACCCTGGAAACTAAAAAGTAGTTAACCCCACCCAAGCCCCCCAGGGCAGACCCAGGTGGGGGCCTATGCGATGAGTCGACTAAATTAGTACACATAGGAAGGTCTTATCATCAGCTACCTTAATTTTGTGCCAAATTTGATTTAAAAGTTTGCCAAATTGTTGATTATAACTACAATTATATTACAAATTGGCATTTTTCACACATTTGCCGACTTCTTGACCTTTCCGAGGGGTCATCCAAGTTAGTGTGCACAGTTATGTCTTACCATCAGGTATCTCTGTACCAAGTTTGGGTTTAAAGTTGTAAATAGAAATTGAGAAAAAAGAAACATTTTTTGTCAATGTATGGCTATTTTATACCTATTTCCTAAGCTCTTATAACCCTTGACCCGTCCGTGGGGTCAAAATTAGTATGCATAGACAGGTCTTACCATCAGATATCTCTGTAGCAAGTTTGGGTTTGAAGTTCCGAATATTATTTGAGAAAAAAACATATTTTGCCAAAATATGAAAATGTTTGACGCACCTTTCAATGCAAGGTTTAAGGATATGCTTAAGCCTGCCTCCCAAAGTAGTATTTATTGTCTAGTCTCAATTTGGGTATTTTTCTACCAGTTTAGTGTTAAAGTTTAAAACGGCGTTTGAGTAAACACAGTTCTGGTCACAATAGACACATTGTTTTATCTATTTATAGAACTCTGTAACATTGACCTTTGAGTGAGGTTGACAGACGACAGATGGCCCACTACGTAGCCTTACTTTTGCTATCTCACGTTAGCCAATAATTAGTGATTTTTGTTGTTGTCGTTTTTTTGTGTTTTAATTTTTCTAAAGAGGTCCAAAGTTAGACATGCATCTAAATTCACACCTGAATTCTAAATGCTAAATCAAAATACAATGTAAATATAAATTTAAAAAATGTACGCAATTGCAACATCAATTTTATATGTTTAGATTTAAACTTAGAATTCAACAAGAAAGGCAAAGCCCTTAAGGCGCACGTGTGCAACCGATCCGCACGTCTGACATTAAGTAAATGGAAGGCTTCTGCACTAACAAAATCCATGTTTCTCAAAATTTAAACAGTTTTCACACACCTGTCAAACCTCCGTAATCCTTGACTTTTGCAATGAGTCGACTAAATTAGGATACATAGGACGGTTTTATCATCAGCTGCCTCCGTGTCAAATTTGATTGCAAAAAATGTTGATAATAACTACAATTATTGGCATTTTACACACATTTGTCGACCTCTTGTGACCCTTGATCTTTTCCGCGGGGTCATCCAAATTAGTGTGCATAGATAGGTCTTTCCATCAGGTATCAATGTAGAAAGTTTGGGTTTGAAGTTGTGAATTGTAATTGAGAAAAACAATTTTGGGGGGTCAAACTATGGCTATTTTGTATTAACCTATTTCCTGAGCTCTTGTGACCCTTGTCCTCTTCGAGGGGTCATCCGAATTAGTATGCATAGATAGGTCTTACCATCAGGTATCTCTGTAGGAAGTTTGGCTTTGGAGTTGCGAACAGTATTTGAAAACTAAAACATCTTTTGCCAAATTACGGCATTTTTGGACATATTTCTTGAGCTCTTGTGACCTTTGCCCTTTCCGAGGGATCAACCAAATTAGTGTGCATATAAAGGTCTTACTATCAGGTATCTTTGTACCACGTTTGGGTTTGAAGTTGTGAAATGTATTTTAGAACAAAAATAAATTATGTCCAAAAACAGATATATATATATATGTATATATTTGATTTTTGAATTGTTTTTGGCTCAAGTGTGAAGCAAAAGCTTCGAACGTGAGCCAAAAATAAACCAAAAGTCATTTTCAAAATTAAACTGAATTTTGATTGTTGATGTTATCGTTACCGCCTCATCCTTATCGGCGATTTTCTTTCGCGGCGGCAACGGGTTGAACCCGCTGGTGATTGTAAAGTCATTTCCGATGTAGAACCTGCCGAGAGCGTTCAGGACATAGGCCAGTGAAATGGGAGTGGAATGTAAAGTCTGGCCGTTGAAGTACGCAATCACCAATCCGTTGCTGCTAAACGCTGCCCCGATGATCACCTAAAAGACAGAGGGTAAAACCACAAACAAACAAACGCATATGTAATTCAGAGAGTGGGCAAAAACACAGAAAAGCAAAAACAAACATGCTAAAAATTAAAAACACAGGTCAGCCTCAGTGCTACGCTCTCCAGTATAGCGCGCTGTCTGATATAGGCCACTGGCTCCCAAGGGGATGTTTGTTGCGCGAAAGGACCTGGGAACGACGTCAGCCTTAGCTGGCCCGCGTACGTCGGCCCTAGTACATTTTGCGCACCAAGCTTTTTATTTCTTTTGAAAAGTCTGTAATTATAGTTAAATTCTGTCCTACGGTAACGCGACTGCGAATAACGCCGCCCGGCTTGATGGCTTCCAGGTGCGTTCGACACACTGCGGCTGACCTGTGCCGTGTGTGTAATGATTAACTTATTCAGCCCGACGCACGTATTTCCAAAATTTTTGGGACGCCATCTAACGACTATACACCAGTTGCAGGAGATGGATCGACCATGATAATTCAAAGGCAGTGTCAGATTAGCTTGGCGCCGACAGGCGCCAAGCTAATCTGGCACTACCCTTGAATTATCATGGTCGACCCATCTCCTGTTGTAGTGCGTCAGGGCTAAAAAAAAAATTCTTACAGCGTTTAAAATGCAAAACAACAACAAACAAAAAAATGATAATTATATTTATAGTTTAGAAATACAATCAAAATTCGGCGTTCCCATCCGATCCTATGATACCAAAATGGCCTCGCAGTCCGCCAATGCGGCTTACGTGAACTACACATGCATATGCTCTACACAATGCGCAAAACTCATTCCGGCCGACTTCGGCTCGCGCACAACCGTGCAAAGGCTAACGGCGGTTGACGTCGGCCCGATGGCCTTTTGCGTATTGGTAGGTGCCTGTACGAGGATCGCTGCCCTAGACATTTCTATCCACTTGCAAGAGTGGATCCAGCGGTGTCTGGACGGGCTTGTTGGGAGAGAGAGACAGAGAGAGAGAGAGAGACAGAGAGAGAGAGAGAGAGAGAGAGAGAGAGAGAGAGAGAGAGAGAGAGAGAGAGAGAGAGAGAGAGAGAGAGAGAGAGAGAGAAAGAGAGAGAGGATGATGATGATGATGAAACGTTTTATTCAGGATAAAAAGTTTTAGGCATAGCAATGCCTATCTTCCAATCTGTCCTGCTACTCTACACATATAAAAATACGTCAGACGACTCAGCAAAAGATGAAACACATATAAGTAAAAAGACCCATCCCCCCCCCCACACACACACACACCACCACCACCATCAGGGAAAACAAATTAAACCAATATATACACTCGTATGAACCTGACATGTTAATGCAGACAGTCGAACTATTACATAACCTGCAGCAATCTGCTGTGCTGGAGCAAAAATACTAAGCAGAAAGATAGAACATTCACAACGACAGCAAATATTTATGGACGCGAGCTCTGAAGATAGATAACTTTGAAATAGACTTTAAATGAGAGGGCAAATTATTCCATGACTTAGCACCGGAAAATGATATGCTAGATTTGAAGATGTCGATTCTCGGTTTTGGGAGATGCAGTAAGCTGTTCCTCGTATTCTCTCTGTTCGTGTGGGAAAACAGCTCGCGGAGATAGGGAGGGGCTGCATCGTTTAGAATTGTTTGCACAAGTAAGCATCTATTAAGTTCCAATTGTTTACTAAGTGGTAGGATATTAAGGGCCTTCAGTCTTTGATCATTAGGGGACGAACCAGGCAGGATAAGCTTAATACCTCGCCGGTAAAGGGATTTTTTTTTTCAAATGAATGTCTCCACAGCCGTCCCAGATATTGGAAGCATAATTACAATGTCTCTTGATGTGTGCGTTAAAGAATAGTTTTCGAGCATCAATGTCAACTATACGACTTAATTTGGATAATAAAAAGAGATTCTTCGAAATAGTTTTACATGCAGTTTCTATGTGAGGCTCCCAGCTGAGCTGTTCGTCAACTGTCACTCCTAACAAACGATGTTTTGACACTTGCTCTATAGGCTGAGAGTGAAGGGACAGTTCAAGGGGTTGTAATCCATGTTGATGCTTTTGGCGTGTCGTCACCAACATACTTTTCGTTTTAGGAATACTAATAATCATATGATTTTCTTCACACTAAGTTGACACTTCATCTAAACTTTGTTGGAGGACAGCGCTCACGGTTGAAACATTTTTATCAGATACATGTAATGATGTATCATCAGCAAATTGTTCACAGTTTGTGTCGGGGTGTGATATTGACAGTGGGAGGTCATTTATAAAGGTTTTGAACAATAACGGTCCTAGGGTGGATCCTTGAGGAACACCATGGGTCACCAGTCCTTCCGCTGAGTATTTACCATTCAAGAACACTTTCTGCGTTCTGTCTAAGAGATAGGACGAGAGAAAAGCGACTGCATTTGATTCAATGTGATATAAAGGTAACTTCTTTAGTAAGATTGAGTGGTTAATGAGATCGAAGGCTTTTTTAAGATCTAGAAATACTACACCTGAAAGTTTGGACTCATTTATGGCAGTAAGCCATGTGTGGGTTATGAGAGTTAAGGCTGTCTGACACGAATGTTTAGGCCGAAAAGCTGATTGTGCTGTACTAATAAGGCGGTTTTCCTCCAGGAATTGAAGTAAATGATTATGTATATGCTTTTCAAGTGGTTTGGACACTGCTGATAAGATTGAAATAGGTCTGTACTCACTTGGGTCGCTCAAATCTTTGCTTTTTGGTAGAGGAGTAACTTTTGCTATTTTCAATTCATCGGGAAACATGCTCTTTTGAATCGAAAGGTTATACCCAACCGACTCCCCTCCCCCTGGCTCACTGACGACATAGCCGAGGCCAAGCGCGAGCGTCGACAAGCGGAACGCCGCTGGCGCTCATCCGACCTCACCGTTCACAGAGAGATCTTCCAAACCACCAGATCCAAAGTCTGCAGAATGATCTCCGACTCCAAACGCAAACACCTTCAAAACAAAATCCTGGAATCCACTTCTTCCAAAACCCTCTACGCTACCATGAACACACTCCTAGGCACTTCTAAAGACTCTCCTCTTCCCAACACACACAGCAAAGAAGAACTTCCGTCCGCCTTTTCCTCCTATTTCTCCGACAAAATCCAAACTCTGCGCAACACACTCGACACTCTGCCTTCTTCGCCTTGCCTCCCTGACACCCCCTTTTCCGGCACTTCCCTCTCGTCCTTCCGCCCCGTCTCTCAGGATGAAGTCCTCAAGACCATAAAGTCCATGCCTTTCAAAACCTGCGAACTAGACCCCCTCCCAGCTTCCCTCTACCAGGACGGCCTCCCAAAACTTTTGCCCTTCATTACGGACATCATCAACACATCTCTAGAAAATGGCTCTGTCCCCGATATCTTCAAGTCCGCCATCGTCCGTCCTCTCCTCAAAAAACACAACCTCGACCCAAACGAACTCAAGATCTACCGCCCAGTCTCCAATCTCTCTTTCCTGTCCAAGCTTCTTGAGAAGGTCGTCCTCAACCAACTCAACCTCCACCTCGCCGACAACAACCTCCTCAGTCCCTTCCAGTCTGCCTATCGCAAACATCACAGCACTGAAACTGCCCTTGTACATATCCTAAACGACCTGCTTCTCTCCACTGACTCGGGCAACATCTCCCTTCTTACGCTACTCGATCTCTCTGCCGCCTTCGACACCATAGACCACTCTATCCTCCTCCACCGCCTCCACCACTCCTTTGGCATCACTGACTCTGCTCACTCCTGGTTTCTCTCCTACCTCTCAGACAGACAGCAGTCCGTCACCATCGACGGCGTCTCCTCCAACCCAGTCAGGCTCTCCTGCGGCGTTCATCAGGGGTCCGTCCTGGGCCCGGTCCTTTTTACACTCTACATCTCCCCACTGTCCAACATCATCCAGTCTCACCACATACACCACCACCTCTACGCTGACGACTCACAACTACTAGACAAAGACAAACTCGACAACACTCAGACACTACTGACTCACACGGCTGACTGCTATGAGGACGTGAAAAACTGGATGACAGCAAACAAGCTCAAACTGAACGACGACAAAACGGAAGCCATGCTGGTAGGAACTCGCCAGAAACTTTCCCAGCTGTCTCCCTCTCTCAACCTTCAACTCGACAGCACCCCCATCTCCCTCTCTGACTCGGTCAAGAACCTTGGCGTTATCCTCGATTCCTCTCTTTCCATGACCAGCTTCGTCTCCGCCACGGCCCAGGCATGTTATTTCCACCTCCGCCGCATCAGTCAGATCAGAAAATACCTCACTACCGAAGCTGCCACCAAACTCGCTGTCTCTCTCATCTTATCTCGCATCGACTACTGCAACTCTCTCCTTTCTGGCCTTCATCACTCCACCACTCTCACTCTCCAGCGCGTCCAGAACAATGCTGCCCGCCTCGTCCTCAGAAAGAAAAAAATCCGACCACGTCACTCCCCTGCTCAAGCTCCTTCACTGGCTCCCCATCCCCCAACGCATCCAATACAAGATTCTGTCTCTCTGCTACAAATCCCTGAACAACTACGCTCCTGCGTATCTCTCCAACTTACTTCACCCCTACACTCCTCCCCGCTCCCTCCGCTCCGCCTCTGACCCTCTCCGCCTCCTCATCCCCCGCACCAAACTCAGCACTTTCGGCCCCCGCTCTTTCTCAGTATACGGTCCAACCACCTGGAACACTCTCCCACTCTCTCTCCGTCAGAAACACTCGCTCTCCTCCTTCCAGTCTGCCCTCAAAACTCATCTCTTTCAACAGTTCTAGCACTATATCACCACACTCCCCAGCCCAAGCTGACCGTCCTAATGTATCTTCACTATTTGTGTTACGTGAGTCATTGTCTAAAGCGTGCGTATGCGTGTGCGAGTTGTGAGTGCGCGCTTAGAGTTATAATTATTATAAGATAAGCGCATTATAAATACCGTAATTAATTAATTAATATATAAAGGTTAACGATTCAACAATATAAGGGAGCGCAATTTTCAGGATTTTACTGCTAATACCGTCTACACCACAAGATGTTTTACTTTCATGTTGGTTATAGATTTTCCTACATCAAAGATGGTCATTAGGAGAACTGAGAAAGTAGAGAGAGAGAGAGAGAGAGAGAGAGAGAGAGAGAGAGAGAGAGAGAGAGAGAGAGAGAGAGAGAGAGAGAGAGAGAGAGAGAGAGAGAGAGAGAGAGAGAGAGAGAGAGAGATTGAGAGAGACAGAGACAGAGACAGAACAATGAACAATGAACCGTGATTTTCCAACGGTAGAAGTTATTGGTAACAGGACCCGTTTTCAAACTTGCCGTTGCTACATCTACTACATAAATGAAATAGACATGTAAACCATACCACACACTGCTGCATGCATGCATTCGCTCCCGCACGCACGCACACACACACACACACACACACATACCCACACACACACACACACACACACACACGCACTCAGGTACGCACGCATGCACATCACAACTCGCGCATGCACGCACGCACACACACACACACACACACACACACACACACACACACACACACACACACACACACACACACTTACACGCGCACGCACTCAGGCACATACGCACAAAAATAAACACACGCTCTCGGACATGCACTCCAGACATTTCTACTCGCACACGCGTACGCATAAAAAATATAAAATGAGTAAAAATGCAAAGTAAAGCAATAAACAGAAAATTAAGTACATTAAAGTTCATACAGCAAGGGCAAATATGTATTTGTATATGTATGCAGGTGCTACCTCTCCCTCTCCCTCCGCACACAGCATCTGTCAGTGACCTCACCCAAGAGGGCTTGTCCTCGGCCCGGGCTCCGGTCGACTGCACTGAGGAGGGCACTTTTAGCTGCGAACTCGCAACTGGGTGTAGCGACTCAAAGCCGACCATCAGCCAGCTAATGCCCCAACGCTGCTGTCGAGTCCCTGCGACAGGAGTTGTATTATCTCCAATCGAAAACGCAGAAAAGACTGGACCAGTTAGACAACCGAGTGCGTGAAATCTCAGTGACGGTAGCCAGTGATTTGCAGATGACTGAGTCCTTTGAACGCAACAAACTTTCCCAGATACAGGACCAGCTGACTGATCTGTCTGACTTTCACTGCCACCTACACGACACACTGCATGGCTTTAACTCTGCGCCTGACAGTGACACCTACTTCATCCATGACGTGCGCAATCAAGTGGAAAGAATGAAAGCATTTGTCTCTAGCCACACGCTCCTTCAGCTCGACAATCAGCTCAACGAGTCAGTGCCTGAGGAAACGGCGCTAAGGGGATTACCGACGGTGGCGGTGTAAACCCTGCTGCCGCAGGTGGTGAAGTGATCCCGGTAAGGATTACCCCTCCGAAAAACGTCAGCTCGTCAAATACCGGGAAGGACCAAGCCTCTGGCGGTGTGCTGATAACGGTCCACGCGCCCCCGAAAGAGGCAGAGAAGCAAGCGGAGATCAGCGGTGCAGGTGAGCGTGACCATGTTGAGAGGAACGGTAATCGGATTAACGGCGTAAAACCACAAACCCTCATCCGCCCTCCTCCAAGCGAAGAGATCCTCACACGTCATGTCATGGCAGATACCACAACCCTCGTTATAGGATGCTCTGTCCTGCGTAACGTGAAGGGAGAAAAAATGACAATGTGGCAGGGTGAGAGGGTGCAGATCATTTCTGTTTCGGGCCTGCAAACCTCCCACCTGACTGACTGGTGCATGAAATAGGCGCCGTCACCCCGCGTCCAACTGGTCACCTTCCACGTGGGGGTGAACGACTGCAAGCAGCGGGAGATCACCAGCCAGCAGTGGCAGAAGCTGGTTACAGCCTGCAAAATGGCTATGTCAGTCGCCACTGGTCTTTTTCTCTTTTTTGGGCAGTCAGAACACAGCTTCATTTGTATGTTTCAATAGCATAGGGGACAAAATACAAAGGATGCTCTTGAGCAGACTTGCGTCTGCTGATGAGTTTCTCCGAATCAACGCATTGCATGATTTCGTATCTGTAAAAAAAAAAGTTTAAATGTAACACAAAGAAACACATCATACCATATCCCCAGAGAGAGAGAGAGAGAGAGAGAGAGAGAGAGAGAGAGAGAGAGAGAGAGAGAGAGAGAGAGAGAGAGAGAGAGAGAGAGAGAGAGAGAGAGAGAGAGAGAGAGAGAGAGATTGAGAGAGATTGAGAGAGAGAGAGAGAGAGAGAGAGAGAGAGAGAGAGAGAGAGAGAGAGAGAGAGAGAGAGAGAGATTGAGAGAGAGAGAGAGAGAGAGAGAGAGAGAGAGAGAGAGAGAGAGAGAGAGAGAGAGAGAGAGAGAGAGAGAATCAATGAATCAATGAATCAATGAATCAATGAATCTTTATTTTACAACGGTAAAGATATTAACAATGCCAGAGGCAATGTCATTTTTCAAATCTGCCGTTGCTACAACTACGACTAACTAAGTACAAAATTTACATAAAAAGGGACACCAAAGCGCAGTGATACAAAATACATAGTCCACTAAACACAAACACGCGCATACGCCGCGCACAAACGCACTCACGCGTCCACACACACACACACACACACACACACACACACACACACACACACACACACACACACACACACACACACACACACACACACATACACATACACATGACTGTTAGAATATACACGTACATTTGTGTGTCTACAAATAACTAGATATTATTATTTGAGTAATGTCAGATACCTATAAAGACTTTCCTTGAAACGAGATAATATCGGAGTGGCTTTAACGTGATGTGGGAGTGAGTTCCACAGTGTGGAACCCGCAAATGACAAAGTAGATTTTAATATATCTATTCGGGGTTTTGGAACAATATAAAGACCCCTCATGTTCCCATAGCAGGAATCTGATTTTTTAAACAACTCTGTTAGATATTCTGGAGCGCTATGGTTCCACACTTTAAACATCAGTACCCCTTTGTTATATTTAAAATGAGTTTGAAGGGGCAGGAATCCAGCTTTACTGAGTGTTTCCTCGGTCGTCAAGTGTGGGTTGGAAAGAATTAATTTTGCCATTCTCCTATGTAAAGAATTTAGTCTTTTTAATTGGACATCACTGCAACAATCCCACACCATCGATGCGTAGTTTATATGTAACATGATGTGTGCATTACTAAACAATTTTCTGGTTTCACTATCTGTGTAATACTTTAATTTCGATAACATGAAGACATTTCTAGAGACCGTTTTACAAACATTGTCAATGTGCATCTGACACCTCAGCTGATTATCAGTTGTGACCCCCAATAGACGATGTTCGGCTACCTGTTCTATGATGTCGTCGCCGAGTGAAAAAAAAACAACAACACAATTTACTCAAAATAACTCAACATTCATCTTATACCACACACACACACACACACACACACACACACACACACACACACACACGCACACACACACACACACACACACACACAAACAAACAAACAATATAGATAAATGCATATATTACATGAGAGCATTAACCATCAGGGTTTGTTTAAACGCCCTGTGTTATGTTTGGCTCATCAGGTAATCGAAAAGTTTCGTTTTAAAGATTCCAAGAGAGGCTATAGTCTTTAAATGTGTAGGAATAGTGTTCCACACAAACGGTCTAGAAAAGGATAGTCTTAAAGAGAGTGAAAGATAATAGGAGACCCGTAAGACAATGAATTCAATAGAGCCGCATCCATCATTAATTTACGCCATTTTTAATATCATATTTTTGACCCCAATTTTACCCCCATTAATTCTAAATCAACCCTTTGATTTTTAAAAAGTGATGAGTATGACTGATGCGGCCTTATTGATCTGATTATCTTACGGGTCTCCTATTATCTTTCTCTATAACTATTGTCTCTGTCAATACCTAATCATTTACCTGATCAAGTGATGCCAAGTGAAACTTAATACTTATTAACAAGTTGCAACTAACTTTTAGGAACCTGCAGAGGTAACCTTTAAGTGTGTTGCCATAAAAACTTATTAATTACTTACCCTAAGTTCTTACAAGTACTTACCCTAAGTTCTTACAAGTACTTACCCTAAGTTCTTACAACAACTTGACTTAAGTCACAACTTACTCGGTCAGATTTGACAAGATACAAGGACAATAAAAAAACTTTTTTTTCTCAGTAGTACTCTGGTGGTGGTGCAGATGGGGTTAAATAATCAGGCACAAGTGGTGTAAGTGGCATGGCATTTTTCTGTGAAGTGTATGACATTAATAAACGATTACCAAATCTGATTTTTATTTGTTTAAAAGATTGTGTAGTTTTTCTGTGGTTTCCTGTACCCCTATCCTTTTTCCCTCTGCTAAAAAACTAGCCTTTAGTTCTTCAACATTCACGGGTGATTGACTACTCATTTTATTCTGTATTTCTGACTTCTGTTTTTTGTAATTATTTAAATCATCCTGGACCCGCTTAAATTCTTCGTCATCAATAAAATTATCGTTTAATGCCTTACTGATAATAAGTTTCATACTGCTCAGCTTTGCACCAGCAAGCGTACTCAATGCTTCATGTTTCTGTAATTTTGTGTGAAACCTCTTGTTCAAGGCTTCCAAACCAAAGCAAGCCAGGCATGTAGCAACGCTAACACCCTCAACTGCTATTCCAGCCAAACTCCCAATTCCTGTGGCGAACAGAACAATACCCCCTACAGAACATGAAGCTGAAACTGCACCAATAGCCATAGAAGTGTTTTGAACAGAATTGAAAACGGTCTTATACCGTCTTTTGCACCATGAGTATTTCGCCTCCTCACTCTCCAAATATTTCAAAGCTTCTGTAATATTATTTAATCTGAATGCGTCTGCCTGTAATGTTTTATCTGATGCAATTGGCACAGCTGTCACCTGTGGATCAGGCGCAAGCGTTGTTTTAGTCATCACATTTGTTTCAGTCGGATCAAGCGTTGGTAGTTGCGGATAGAAGTTTACCATTTTTTTTATTCACAAATATTTTTTTTTTATTTAATCAGCAATTACATTTTGCAACTCTTCAAAAGTATACAATTTGCTGGCATAATAAAATGCAACAAGATCAATGTGTTCGAGGTTTATGTAAGTTAGACGAACAAAAGTTGTTTTGTCGACCACCACCTTGACAGTGGGAAGACTGCTTGAAACATTAATAACATCATTATTTTTTGTAATGGCAATAAAGACCTTTGATGATTCTGTTACTGTTTCATTCCATGTAAGTTTAATTCCTTGTGCAATTTGAGCCTCTTTAGCAGTAGCAACAGATTTCATGATAATTTCAAATACTATTGTCACTTCTCTAGCCACGACTAAGCTTGCTGGCATAAACACAACAGAAGTATCTGATCTACCCTTTCTAGTTGTAAGAAGATACCGCCGTCTCTCATAATTTTCAACTTTCAGTTTTTCTCTGCTATTGTTGTCTAGGGCAAAACTTGGAACAAGGCTTACAATAAGCGGCCCAGAATTAACAACCTTCCTAAACACTAAGGCGCCTTCATTATCAGTGTATACATAAGGACTAATAAATTCAATCTTTATGTCCCAGTCAATTGTGGGTGGTGGTGCCGGTACAGGTGAAACAACCCACTTACTACCCACATGTATTAAGTTGTAAGGTGCATTATTTACAGGTGGACTAGGTACAGTAACATCACGAAGCTGACCAAGTTTAGGAATCTGTCTTTCACCGTCTTTCATATCGACAATTACTTTCCTCTTGTACATGCCATTTGAATCAAGTTCAAAACCATATATTTCTCCAATTTCCCCTTCCTTCTCAAAATCCTGTACGTCTGCCAAATCTTTCAACTCTGTTACTGGACACGCAACTGGTATGATTCTAGGCTTTGAACCAAGACCACTCATTTTTATAAACAAAATTAAAATTATTTAATTTCCAACACAACACTAAAATCATGCATAAGAACTGGTTTGTCATCCTGATTAGTTACAGATATACTCAGTGACTCAAAGAAACTAGAACCTAATTTCTTAAACTGCAAATTAGGAAATCTAACAACTACACTTTCACAATACGGAGCAGTTCCAGTAGGTAAGCATCTCAACAAAGTTGAAGGCTTTCCATTGTGAACATTCTCAGATGTGTATAGTTCTTTCAAATAAACATTTAGTACTGTGTGTACTGACAAATTGACAGGGCGTTTTCCAGTTATTTTAAGTTTTTTTGTCTTCATTGTTATAATACCAAACTCAAATTCATCAATATCATCTGATCTATACCAATCTTCATCAATATAAAATCCAAGTAAATATGCAAATTTATCTGAGATCCTTAACCAATTTTGTGTCGGAAATTCTAATGTAACAAGTAGGTTAGCTGGATTTAAAGTTGCTTTAATTTTAAAATTACTTTGAAACCATTCAGCTATAGTACAAAAGTCATAATAACCAGGCGGTAAAGCTTCAGTCTTACCATCTAAATTTACTTTATTATATATATCATCCTCTACATTAAACCATTTTACTGTGTAGAACAATTCATGGATAGCTACAGACTTGCTACCATCCCGATTATCAATCCCATTAGTTAACCACACTGGTTTGCTTGTGTCAAGATTTGTTAAGGTAATAAACATTTTTATTATCTCATATAAAAAAGGATGGAATTTAAATCACCAACCATTACCACTACAAACGCATTTCAATTTAATGTGAATGCCAAATATAATGTTGCACCTACTTATGAACAGAAAATAATTCAACTAAATCAGCTTGACATAGCTGTGTCTGACGCAAGCGTACAAGATTTATTCCAAGTCAAAGTACCAAATCCGTTTGACCATTACCTAAACCCTCCAATAACAGATGACTCTACTGCAAGAAAGTGGTCTTCAAGTCCACTACAGATGTTGCAAAACCAACTCAACTTTGCAATACTATGTTCAACTACAGGCTGTGGTGTTTCATTTACAGACCATTTGAATCACTCAAACAAACTGATTAGATCTGTGTATCATTTCCATGTTTATTACCAGCTTAGACGTATACTGTCAGAACTTCATACCCCACTGCCCACTGAATCCAGTTTCAACAGGTATAACAACCCCATGGATATGAAAGCGTTTGAACGCATCTGTAATGAATTTAACATAAGCACTAAGTATGACTTTACACAAAAACTTGATGATCACAATGGTATGGGCACATTGTATTATGCTATGAGTCACAGACAATACCCTCAAGATTATTACACTGGTTACACTTCATTCTCATCAAAATCACAAGTCTGGTTAGGATCAATAGAGCAGAAACAGTCTAACGCCTGGACCACATTTGTCTTGGACAAGAGTGACGGGTTTACTCAAGCAGGAGTCGAGCGCGTCAATGAGTCTATCAGAACATATGTCTGGTGTATACTAGGTGCACAATCACTAACAAAATCAAACATTTTGAATGGAAGTGGTAAATTTGAAGCACAAAAACAATTTCTTGCAAATCTTGAAGATTCAATTAATTCAACAGTCGATCTCCCATCAAGCATACAACGCTACCAAAACGTTTTAAGATATGCGAGATCAAAAGTTGACTTTGTAGTTGGCATCGGGTTATACATGTTACCATCTGACCTTCAACTCCAAATGGGTACAATAACAAATTATAATAATGAAATCATTGTTGCAGGTCGTGATCAAAAACTAGGTCTCAATCAATCTGTAAACTTAGGGGCCACAACCACACACGTACAGCCCTTAAAATCATTACAGACGGTAACACCCCCGGCTCCGGCCCCGGCCCCAACACCGGCACTCATACAATCAACCCCGGATCTAACACCAACCCCTGACACACATGAGTCAGAAAGAACTGCATTGGTAATAGGTCTAACAGGATTAGGGGTATTACTTCTTTATCTGTTTCATTAAATAACCCACCATCAACCCACCTACTGTAACCAAAAAGACCCACACATGTTCTGCCATAAACCCTACTGCCTTTGCCGCTGTACTAATCAGCCAACTGACAACAGTGCCTATAATGCCAGGCAAAGCGTCTATTGCTTTCAGAGCCAATTTTTTAAGCAAGTCTGATATGTGAGACAGTTGTTTCTTTACCCATGACTGTAAATCTTTTGGGTCTGTTGGAGCCGGGGGGCCAGGGGTTGGTGGTGCCGGGGCTGGGGCTGGTCCACCAGCACCGGAGACAGCTAACACTACAGTACTAATAATAAACCCAAGAGCTGTAATTAAACTAGCAATTGTGATACCCTGTTCTCTGAAAAGTGTTTTAAGTCTCTCAGCCAGAGTAGTGTCTTCGTGAAGTATTTTCTGAATAGTTTCTCTAATTCTGTTGACCTGTGATTTCAGTTTTTGTCTTCCAATACTAATTGTTTCTAACCGTCCTGATCTTTCTATCTGCAAATCATTTAATCTGTGTTGGATTCTTTCTTTCATTTCTGTGTCAAGATTTCCATTGTCTGCTGTAGCCAGTTTCTCTTTTTCACGTTCTATGTGTTTATCAAGCTCACCCAGTTTGGCAACATTATTTACCATCTCACCTCTTATAGTCTGCAGTGATTTATCCAATCCTATAATCTCCCTCATTGACAAAGGCGGGTCATCTATTGTTTTCATAGCATCATTTAATTGACCTTCAGTAAATGAGGTTTCTTGTATCACTGTGTTTGCTATTTCTGGCAGGCTTGTTACTGGTGCCATTTCAATCTCTTGCCCTGTTGGCAACTTTGTTTGCGTGTCGTGAAGAACACTAGCCAGTCTTGGCGTGACAGGAGACCCACCAATTCCAAGTTGACGCAAGGCACCAACACCACCTTCATTTTTTATTGTACTTAAAGCCCTAAACCTACTAGGGTCTTTTTTGTTAGTCAATAGTACTTTTCCTTTGTCAACAGTATTTAAATATAAATGACCCTTGACATCAAGTTCAAACTGATTAGGATCTACGTTGTCTGGGCGACCACCAACATGATCATAAAATGAGTTCACTTTGGTTTCTAAAAGTTCATGACGTAAACTGTAAATATTTCTTGTACCAGTCATATCTGTCATATCTGTTGTATTACCAAAATCATACGTGTCATCCATTTCAAAATCTTCATGATTAAATCCTACCGCTGCCATTGTTTTATTAATTTATTATTTTTTATTGTGCATAATAAAAATGACACAGTCTTACGGATCAAAGTTAGACCCATACAGAAAACTACGTGAGCCTCTGGGTGTTAAGGGCATAAGACAATCAATCGTCATCACAAACAATCCAAGTACCATAGACCAGAATCAAACACTTACAGTCAAGTTTCCAAACCTAGGTCCCAGTGACGTTATTGTTCCTGGCACTGCACGCCTAGCATTTAATATTGAACTATCATCAGATGCAGATGTAAACAGAACACTAGTTGACAATCTTGGCAGAGCAATTGTTAGAACTATTAAAGTAAAACTTGAAGGACAGGAAGTGTTTAGTCTTGACGACTCAGATGTATTTTACTGTTACAAAGATCTTTGGCTTACAAGAGAAGAACGAGAGGACCGTATTTACCAAGGCATACAGCCAGATAATGTTGGTAAACTTCGAATCAATGCTGGAGATAAAGTAACTAATACAGCCATGGATGTTATAATGGCCGAAACATATGGATCCAGATTCTACATTCCACTTGAGTTTGAAATCCTAACAGCTCATCTGCCTTATTATCAAGGAGCACTGAATGACCGTCTGAGTTTTGAACTAACCTTCAATGACTACTCCAAAGTTATAAAATCATCTGCCACAGATGCAACATACAAGATCTCTAACATTTCCTTGGAATATGAAATTGTCACACATACTGAACTAGCCAGACTCATTCAAAATCAGTATCAGTCAAGACTTCCAATTTATTATGACAGGGTGATTAGACATAGTTTAATACCCAAAGACAAAAGCGACCCAATGTGGAACATAAACTTGAACACACCAGCTAGGTCACTGAAAGGTATTCTTATGTTGTTTGTTGAACCTGTGAGTCCATACAAAAGGGATTCAGAAAAATTCTACAATCCTAAGATTACACATTTGTCCTGCACAATCGAAGGCCGTCCTAATCAAGTGTACGCATCTGGAATGTTACCTTACCAGCACTATGACGAAACCACAAAGTATTTTGCGGGTGGAAGGATTAGAGATAAACCTGCAAACATTGCGTGCAAAGATCTACATCTGTATGATGTTAGGATTGGACAATACCTTACAAACAAGTATGCACTGTGGCTAGACCTTCGTAGTACAGATGATGATTATCTTCATGGGTCAGGTCGAACTGTCGAGAACGGTAGTGATGGAATAACAATTCAGATACAAAAGAAGGTTGAAACTGCTGCAGCCATAAACATATATTTGTACCTGATATATGATGCACAACTCAATATACAAGACAGTAGACTAAGTGGACACATATATTAAAATTATATTGTGTATTAAAATGAACCGGAGCTTAATGACCCTTGACCCACACTGTGGCTTATTTGTTGATGCCACAGGGTGTGGGAAAACTGAATTTGTTCTTAACCTATTACAAACAAGATACATACACCACTTTGAAAACATTGTCATATTTTGTCCTACGATCAAACACAACAAAGCTTATCACAATCGTTTATTCATTTGGACTGACAACAACATATACTTAGTCGACCCTGAGAAAAAACTGAATGACTACCTACAATATTTTTACAAGCAATTTGAAGGACAGTCAACATTGTTCATAGTCGATGACTGTTCTGCAGAGAAAGACATTGTCAAGAAGAGAAACACATTAGCAGAACTTGCCTTCAGTGGCAGACACGCAAATGTAAGTGTATGGATTCTCACTCAGAAATATAATGCTGTACTGAAAGATTTTCGAGAACAGTTAAAATTTATCTGTTTGTTTTACTGCAAGGATCGTGACAGCTTCGAAGACTGTCTCAGAGAGAACGATGTCATCCCAAATAAGCATGAACGTGATGATGTAAAAAATAAACTGAAATCAACTAAGCATCTAAAGCTCATTTTAAAGACAGATCAGCCCACAGGGTATGGGTTAGTAAATTAATTTTTGTTTTTTTAATTACATTATAAATGAACCCTGATGAAATCCTTCTATTGAATGATATCAATGCTGTAGAGAACAAAGACTTAGACTCTAAGAAACAGCGTCTTTTGTCTGTAATTGTCTCAGGCAAATCAAAGACTTATCTCGGGAAACAATACACAACAGAGGATATTGAATCTCTTACCTCTGACGAGCTAATCAAGCTTCATTCAAAATATGAAAACCACATCGCTTCACTAATGACTCGTGATTTGAGTCGATCTCTAGTATGCCTATACACAAAAGCAGTGAGTCACTTTCTACCTGTGGATAGTGACAGTTTATCACACGACCTTGAAAGCAATCCTATTGTTTCAAGTTCAATTGGTAAATTAGCATGTGTCATGTTTTACAAGTTTGGAAATTACCTTGCACCTGTCGTAACCCTTCTTGTTACTGGGAGTCATATTGATTTCTCAAAAATAAATTTTACTGCAGAAGAAAATGGACGAAACCCAGACGACTCCACAACTGAACCCCGACCCTGTTTTGACACAGGTTCAAACTGTGACGAAGACTAAAAGTCCAGGCAGGGTTGAGGCTGGAAAAAGATTAGCTGAATATAATAGGCAAAAAAAATTACAGCTTAAGGCACAAACAGAAAAGGCTTATGTGACTGACCAGGCGTCAACACCGTCAGGACCTTCAGGACCAGTGTCACTACCGTCAGGACTGACACCGACAGGACACCTTCATCAAAGTGAGAGACAAACAACTAAGTCTGACCCTGAAACAACAAAATATATAGTTGCCGGATTTGTTGTCGGATTTGGTTACGTAGGTTATCAATTATACAAAAAATACAAACCACAGACTCGTACAGTGACCAAAAAATCAGACACTCCAAAAACAAAACCAGAAGTCGCCACATTACCAGTAACATCCAAAGCCGTTGACCCATTTTATATGCAGTAAATAAAAATATTATTTTAATTTTTCTTGTATTAGAAAATGAATGACTCAAAAAATTTAATGAACCTTGTGTATCACTCTGCCGTAATCAGCGGATTAGCAGTAGCTTATTCTATGGTGGGGAAAAGTCTACTCAAAATGAAATCAGCAGACCTGAGTAGACTCGATTTCGAAGACAGCGCTAAGCTAATTGTAGTTGTCACAGCGTCGATTGCGACAAAAGATTTTCTTGTCAAGCAAGGAATTATTCCCGAAAATGTTTCTATGTAAATAAAAATAATATGGCGACGATAGCTATTATGATAGGAGGTGCTATGGTTAATGCTCTGGCATTTAGTGGCTCTAATTATCTCTTTTCAAAAATGGGTAGAGAAGAATCAGCGGAAGAAATGAAACGTCACAATGAAGCGTCAGAAAAACTTGCTCAAGCCCAGCAAGATTATGAAAAGAATAGAATTGAGAAACTTGATTTCATCAATGAAAAACTCAGGCTTGAAGGCCACGCACAACATACATTTTCAAATACAGACGAAGCAATCAGGGAATATTTTCTTGTCACAGGTGAAGACATGTCTATCCCGAAACCAAAACTAAGTGACTATTACAAACCAAGCACACAACAAAGAAACGGGGAGATAATCTTTGTTCTAGTGGGAATGACATTTGTTTATTTTACAGGAGTTTTCATTGCTAGAAAAAATGGCAGCCGAAAATAAACTATCAAAAATATATTACTCTCCATCAGGCTATTGGAAAGGACAAACAGCTATTCAGAAATTACATGCCGCTGTGGGCGGAGATATATCACTCAATCAAGTCAAGCAATGGTTACAGAGACAGGCAATTTGGCAGATATATCTTCCTGCTCCAAGAAAAATAACGAGACCTCATTTTGAGAACACTACCCCAAATGACACACATCAAATGGACCTCCTGTTCCTACCACATGATACAATAAGAAAGAAACGATACAAGTATGCACTGACTGTTGTAGACATTGCTTCAAGGTACAAAGACGCTGAACCCATATCTGACAAAACAGCCAGTACAGTTGCTACTGCTTTATCTAGTATCTATAAAAGAGGCCCTTTAAGATACCCCAGACTTGTACAAGTTGATGATGGATCTGAATTTAAGGGCGCAGTTAATCAGTTATTTGCTAAGCATGGTGTACTGGTCAGACGAGGCATTCCAGGCGTGCACAGATCACAGGCAATTGTAGAAAACTTTAACAAACAGTTATCAGAAAGACTTTTCAGTTACCAGTATTCTAAAGAACTCATGCATGACACGCGTAACACTGAGTGGGTAAAGAGATTACCACATGTGATAAAAGCAATGAACAATGAAGGCCATCCTAAGCCTGCTGATGCTATTAAATTGAAAACAATTACAGAGCCAAAAACAGGACCAACCCCAACCCCAACCACCGCACCGCTTGCGCAAGACACAAGTTTATTTACCAAACAGGTGAGATATCTATATCAGCCAGGGGAGGCTGAAAATGACATAAAGCGCAGGGCGACAGACCCCATCTGGTCAACATCCGTTCATAATATAAAAAAAATAATTCCCGGCGCAGACGCAACAATATATTACCTGTTCGACCCTGCACCCCAGAGGGCATTTGTCAGAGAAGAATTACAGATTATTCCCCCAGACACCGTGACTCATTTCAGTAACTAAGTCGTCAATTAATTCATCAACCAGTTCATCAGCTATTTCTTCAGATAACTTGAGCCTGTAATGACCTGGTGCATAAGCTTTTTCCTTAGTGTGAAACACTCTTTTCGTGTCTCCAACTGCAAGTGATTTCTTATGTGTTTGGATCATTTCAAGATTATGTTTATTTGATCTCAGTGACTTGTTTGGATAGTCAGGCATTAATGCACCATCTAACACTTGCTTGTAATGTTCATGACGTATGTCTTTATTTTTTATTGCTGTTTTTTTAATTCCTTTGGCTTTCGACTGACTTCCCTTCTGGTGCAGTATAGAATACATTTTTGATCTCAGTCCAACGTACTCAACTATTGGCACACCATTTAGTTCATCCTTAAACTTCCCAGGCACTTTCTTGTTTTGTGTGCTGAACAGTGGATGGTCTTTAGGGTAGTCAGATGTGTCATACATGTGTAACTCTGTTTTCATGTCTTCATAAAAGTCTTCAGTACACACGTCTATGATCATAGAGTCAGTGTCAGTGTATAACAATCGGCACTCAGGGTATTTTGGTTTGAAGTAATCATAATAAAATTCAAGCATCAACAGTTTTGACAACTCAAGAATTGCCATACCAATGAATACTGGCTTGTCCAGTTTGACAATCTTTTTTTTGAGTGACACTGCATACAATGATGAATGAAACTCTTTGTACCCTGTGTACTGTGGCTTGCCTGTAAGTTTAATTGCGCCCAATTCAGTTGTGACAAGTCTCACATCTTTTCTGTGATGAGGATTTTCCATCGTCTTCCCAAAACAGGCATTGTTCATAAGCTTAAAGAAGTCTTTGTCAAATGCAGTGTTGCCGTCTCTGGCACGAAGGGTTGTGTTCTTCATTATGTAATCTTTCATGAAAGCAATTTGGTCAAATTGGATTCCTCTGTGAACTTTCTTTAGTACTAACCCATGTCTGATGTAAAACTGTAACAAGCGGTAGTGACAAACGTAATTGAATTTGTCATTTAAATTTGGTACAAGTTTGGTGTCTTCTTTTTTTCCTGTCATACTCATTTTCTCAACAGCCAATGGATATTCATTGTGGTAATCGTGTAGGTGGTGTGGATACTCCAGGTCTACTTCAAAGATCCAACCCTTCGCGTCGTTTCGATCAAGATTCATAATATTGTTTGTTAACCCTGACTCTGTTACATCATACTGTGACAAATCATGCAGACAAAAGTTTTTCAAGGGCAATAATTCACACATCGCCCAGCCATACAAATTGTTAGCGTCAAGGTACATAATGAATGACCTTGACCTCGAGGGGTCAAACCCCCGGCCAAGGTCACCATAACCGTCCAGATATTTATTGTTGGCTCTGGCATAGTTGTTCGCTGCAATACTAATCCCACCCCTCAATCCACGTTCCACCATTTCACCCATCGTACGATCAGACAACAGGTCTATAGATATCTTACTGGATTTCAAAAATGCATCCCATGTCATGCCAGGACTAGTTATGTAACAAGCAGGGTCAAGCTTGTAGTGTAACAAACCCTTTTCATGGTAACTTTCAAATACGTCTGCTAGCAAGCAAACATCAGCTTTCAAGTACTGGTCATGGTAGTCACCAATTGTTTGACACCCCAACTTCCCCCACGCATCAAGTGCGTGTTGATATTCAGAGTCAGAAATACCTTTTCCAGTTAGTGTGGAATAAAATTTCTCTTTTGGTGGCAGTCTTGTTTCCTCAAACACAACCCAATGATCAATGTACTCATACGGATAGACACCTTTCTTAATCAAGTCTGGCTCAAAATATTTACTTGTTATTGGATACTCAGTCAGTCCTTCTGCAAGACTAGCCAACCCTAAAGACAAATGTTGCATGGAGTCATAAAATGCTAATTTGTCTAACCTAAAAGTCAAGTATTTCTCAGTTGTCTGGGCAATACAACTAATGTTTTTGTAAGACTCATCTACAGCCTGCATGATAATGTGTGAATCATACCCTTTGAGATTGTGGAAAAAGATTGGTAACTTATATGTCTTGGGATCTGTTTTTAATAATAAGTTACAATTGTTATGTGCAGCGCCTCTGTAACGCCCAGTTATGTGATCGTGGTCACGAACTTTATCACCACCTAAAGGTTGTTCACAAATCCAACACGTCTCAGCTGTATCAAATTTTAGTTTGTCTTCTTCTGTCATCACCAGAGGCATCTGACATGTTGTGAGATATTGTACTACCTGACTATACAGATGTCTCATTTCTGTTAAAAACAAACATGCTGCATTTTCACCCCTGTAGATAACAGGCTCTGAATGAAGACCGTCTGACCTAACAATAATGTATCCAAAAGAACACACCACTTGGTCACTCAATTTTATAGTCTTTGGTAATGACTCTGGAACAGGACCGTCATACGGAACAACTAATGATTCAAAATCAGCATACACTACAAACGGCAACTTTTGCTGATTCCCATAGTTCTTAAAATACACTTGACTACCAGGATCTGGGTACTTAAGTACAGTTTGTATGTCATCAGCTGACCTGCAGTGTAAAACGTGTTTGTGCGCTACGTTTATGGAGGAGAATCTTTGTAAACATCTTTTACACACTTCCTGTTTGCCATTGTGTTTTGTTGTATGTCCGTGAATTAGACGTGACATATTTCTGATAATTGTGTAGTGAAAGTTATTGTCATCTCCGATTAGCAACATGTCAACATGCTTATCTTCTGACTGACCGTAGGTTGGTGCCAGTGGAGATACTCTAATTGGCTGTAACTTGTTCTCAGCATTATTATCCCACACAAACACATTCACGGATATACCAGGATTTAGTTTTTCAAACAAATCTATGTCCTCTATTTTAACAGGGAACTCAATGCCACTAAAAACGAGTTTGTTTACAAATTTGGTGTAGTTAGATACACGTTCAGGTTTTGATTTTACAAAGTGTAATTTAGAAAGCACACACCACATGAAACAATAGTTGTCATTGTTCTGTATATTGACTATTGCCTTTTTGTTTGCTACTTCTGTTGGCAGTGGCAACCATGATTTACCTAGTATAGGATGATACCTAGACTGCTTTAATTGTAGTTCATGTACATGTCCTTCGTGCCAACCAGACCCTTTCATTTTTGCACTGTGTATTGCCTGGAGAAAGTCAGGTAGTAGTCTGTCTCTAAACACGTTCTCCAATTCTCTTCTTGTGTTAACTGTGTGTTGTCTTGTTGATATATACGATACAATTAATTCACCGTCCACCCTAGTGAATTCGATTTTTGCAACAATCTGAATCTTAACACTGCCTGTCAGAAGATTTTGTTGTATGACAGAAAAAGAGTTTTCTATTGATTCGTAAACATTATTAGTATTGGTTATAGGCAAGTGTGTTGTGTGAAACACGTTACGTAGGCCTGATGGGCCAGGGTTTGATGGGCCAGGGTTTTGAACATTGTCCGTCATTTTTATTTGACCGACAAAATAATAAAATAAAAAAAATTACCATTGTCACACCATATGTAATACTGTATTATCTGTAGTTATGATAAACAAGTCAACTACTTTCCTGGTGTTTGTCTTGAAGTCTTGTCCTGCAGGTGTAATATCACTTTATTGAACGTAACACTTTCAATATAACAATGTTGTTTTCTTAATTGATTAAATATGTCATTACACAATACCTCAAACCAACGCAAGTGGCCACTGTTAGCATTATAAACTTTAAAAGCATTTGTCTTAAGATCAACAGTCTCATAATCATAACGTGGTAATCCATCTGAATATTCCAAAGTAACATTATATGTTGTGTATATCCTTATTGACGGTGATGAGAGTTTAAAGCTGGGTCCAAACACACGTGATTTTAAGTCATAAAAACACTTAACATCTTTGAAGCATTCTGTAACATCAAACACTTGGATTTGTCCGTCTGTCATTTTTATTAGACAATCAAAAGAATAAATTGTTAACAAGCAAAATCATGTTGTCTAGGAAATTACACTGAACAGTTACGTTTGCACCACTCCAGCATGTATTTTCTGTTCATGGTCAATGACATAAGGGACATAATCATTAGAAGATTTAACCACTATACAGATTTGTCTCCCATAGACTATATGTGGCATACCCAAGAATGACCTTGTGTCACTGATTTGTGAGTGAGTGTGTTGCAATGGAGTACTCATTGAGGATATAGTTCTGGCTGTGACAGTGTACAGTGTTTGTGTGCCAGGTATGTATATTTGTTGGCTTAGCTCAGTGACATATCTTGTGTGTGTGTGTCATTGGATTATGCAGAGATTCAGAAATCTTTACAGTTGACTCAAACCCGATTAAAAACAGTGGCTCTTGAGAATCTCGCCATGCTCATAAGAATCTGTGATCGAGTGGGCTACATGTGAGAACATGTTCTGTGTGTTTGTGTATACATGTTCTGTGTGTTTGTGTGTGTGTGTGTGTGTCAGTGCGTGCGTGTGTTTGTCTGTGTGTCAGTGCGTGTGTGTATGTGTGTTATGTACCTCTAACAAAACCTGTTTGGCTCAAATAGCATGTTTTCAAAGTGACAGTTGACACACATGGCACTGGAATAGAAACGTGGGTAGTGTCACTGCACCTCGCTGAGAACGCCGGTAAACAAAACCTGTTCGCCCATACAGGGGTGAATGTAATGGGTGTACACACAAGTATTCAGGGCTGTCAGCTGGCAATGGTGGAGTGCCACAAAGACTTTGTATGGCATAGGCATTGATGGCTGTGTGGTGTAAACATATTCCGGGTAAACATTAGGACGACATGATTGAGAAAAGTGTGTTATGATACCATTGTGCGCGTGTGTGTCTGTGTGTGTGTGTGTGTGTGTGTGCGTGCATGTGTGTGTGCATGTGTGTGTGTGCATGTGTGTGTGTGTGTGTCAGTGTGTGTCAGTGTGTCTGTGTTGTGTGTGTGTGGGGGGGGGAGTGGGGGGTATCTTAAAGATCTGTTGTATTATGTACTCAGTCGGTGTCTGTATAAAGCAAGGTATGATTTTCTGAGGTGTCTCTTTCACCTTATTTACAGTCTAGTCATGTACACCAGTCCAGCCCACAGGGCGTGAAATTGAATAAGAGTTATTATCTCTCACGGGCTGGTGGTTTTCAATGACTCGCGTCAGGCTTGTTTAGACAGTATGCACCCGGAAGAAAAATCTCGGTGCAGACAGACAGGTGTTTATGACTCACTGTAGGCCTACAGACGGTACCAGGGGTAACAACACAAACATTAGTAAGCAGACGTCAGGCCTATTCAGCCAAACAAAAGAGCGACGACATTATCGCTTGAACATTATATCAAAATTTATATTCATAAATTTTGGAGCCCTATGAGCTCGGCAGAGTATTCGAAACTGAAATGCTAACCTATACGTTGCTCGTGGCAAATGATCACGTCAAGACCCTCAGTCTCCTCATAATGTGCGTCCTAAGAGTACAGCTGACTGAAACGTTTTACAACGGAAGTCAAGCCTGGAGTCTTGGCGGCTCTTGAGGATCTGTTGTTTATGTACTCAGTCGGGTGTCTGTATAAAGCAGCTATTTTCAGCTTGAAAGCGTAGTAACAGACTAAAGATATACACCACCCACGGGCGCGTGAACAACGGCTGGTGGGTTTGAATGGCTCGCGTAAGGCATGTTTAGTCAGTTATGCACCCGAAAGAAATATCTTACAATCTGTGTGTCTTGTGTGTTTGCGTCCATGTCTGTCTGTAGTTATGTGTGTCTGAGTGTGTCCGTGCGTGCGCGTGTACGTGCGCGCGTGCGTGTCGGCGTGCGCGTGCGTGCGTGCGCGTGCGTGTGTGTGTGTGTAAGATATCACTTGTTAGTTTTCCAACTGGCTGTTTTTAGTGCAGAGTATGACCTCCGTTTTGATTTCTCGGGAACCAGTCATAAGTATATATGAAGTCGACTTCACAAAGCCTTAGGCTTATTCATAGAGTGTCAGGTCTCGTGGCGCGCTACTGTGTCAGCGCGTAGCAACGATAAGGCAACACAGGTGAGCTGGCTTGCAACGCGTCGTGTCCTGCCTAGAGTACTGGCGACGGGCTGTGTTTACATATATAGTGGCATTGCGACATCGGTCATATGTGCTAATTAAGAGAGATATAAATACTGAGTGGATTGAAGTATTATTAACACAATGACTGAGTTAACCCCTTAAGTATTATTTTTGATTTTCATAAAAATGTGGCTGTTTAAATAATAATGATTTAGGGGTAACTTCCAATAGTATTTACTCTGTGCGAGAGACATGGAAAATGAAGGGTCAAAAACTTATAATCAAGGGGGTTAACTTAGTCATTGTGTTAATGCTGGTTCAGACCACTCAGTATTTATATCTCTAAAGAGGGCAATTCTAGGCAGAGGTAGGGGTAAAGTATTGTTCCTTGAGGTCCGTTCGCGTTCTTGCTGTGGCATAAATTTGGTGGTTAGATACTGCGGTGTCATGTTATTTAATATCTTGTGCATGAGGATTCATTTGTTGAAATTAAGTTGTTGAAGCAGGCTGAGTATGTTTAGATGTCTAATATTGTATGTGGTAGGAATGGGCCGCGAATCTATCATTCTGACAGCTCTCTTATATATAGAGTTTAACCTGTTCATGTGAACATCACTACAATCGTCCCACACTGTGGAGACATAATCAACGTGAGACTTGCTATGGGCATGAAAAAAACAGTTTACGAGTATGTGTATCCGTTACTTGTCATAGCTGCGACATCAGGAAAGTCTTTTTAGCAATGGTTTTACAGACTGTATTTATATGCGTCTCCCAACATAATTGTTCGTCAACGTGTATTCCCAAGAATTTACGGTCTGTGACTTGTTCTATTGGTTTAGCGTTCAGTTGTAAATGTAACGGTTGTGGTCGGCGTTGGTGTTTTTGTCGTGTAGTGATTAAAATACTCTTCGTTTTTTCTGGATGAAAAACCATATGATTCTGTCTACACCAGTCGGAAACCTCGCTGAGACTACTTTGTAAGCTAAGATTAATGTCAGCTGTTTTTTTTTTAAACCCGAAACATGGAGGCTCTTATCATCCGCAAACAGGTTGCAATTGACATCAGTGTTAGTAATATGCAAAGGCAAATCATAAATATTATAAATAGAAGAGGTCCCAAGATCGACCCCTGGGGGACACCGTAGTTGTCCTTGTTTATAGTATTTTCCATGGGTATATACCTTTTGTTTTCTGTCTTTTAGGTATGATCTAAAGAATTGTCAGTACTCAAACCAAGGGGAATCACAGCGCTGGACAGACAACAGTTAGATCCCCTGCCCCCGCCTATCAGGCACCCAATCGCCAGCCCACAGAGAAATAATAATAATAATAATAATAATAATAATAATAAGAATACTTTATTATCTCAAAAAGATAAATTCTTTTCGCCACCTCAGGTGCAACTCGCAATCACACACACTCACACAACATCCAGTTTTTCAAACAAATGGACAATGGCTCGGGACGGGTGAAGCCCGTCACCAAGGCGTCTAATGGCCAGCGCCAACGGCCCCAGCCCGACCTGAACCTCCCTAACACAAACAAACTAAAAACAGTTCTATCTTAATAGCTCTATAACACATAATATAATGTTTTTAAACTTTCTGCTTGGCTGAGACTAGTTACACAAATAACAAAATACGCAGGTATAGAATAAGACAATCATTTCCATCCTCAAAAGAATGGATCAGGTCTCTTATATAACCCATGTCTTTCTCCGGAACTTAGGAAGTAGGCAGGAGAAACATACATACACAAACATGAAGGTGCGCTACTATATGTGGTCGGGTAAATACCCTGATTTCCCACAGTAGATGCACAGAACATTACACAACAATGTAACGATACAAATTTTGCTTCGAGTTATACGTGATACTCACAAACCAGATAGGTGAGGCTAGCGCTGGCAGAATTGTCAGTACTCAAACCATGGTTTGAGTACTGACAATTCTGCCAGCGCTAGCCTCACCTATCTGGTTTGTGAGTAGAGTGATGATCTAAAGAATGCTATTGCATTTTCACTTATATGGTATGCTGCTAGCTTCTTTAAGAGAATGTCATGGTCGACAAGATCAAATACATTTTGTAGGTCTAAGGAAACAGCTCCGGACATCAGGTTTTTATTATTGATTCCAGCCAGCTGTCTACAATGTGTGTCAGTGCTGACTGACATGAGTGTTTCAGTCTAAAGCCGCACTGATGAATATTTATGAAATTGCCCCTTTCTAGAAAATCGAGGAGGTGTTTTTGTATGTGTTTTTCAAGGGGCTTTGACAGGGCCGACAAAAGTGAGATAGGACAGTAGTTATTGACATCTTTAAGATCTTTTGATTTAGGGATTGGAATTACCTTGGCCTCTTTGAAATAGTTGGAAACGTGCTGTGTTTTATTCAGAGGTTAAAGATATAAGTAAGTGCCTCTACTGTATACGGTAGAGACATTTTCAGAATTGTGTTGTCTATACCATCCATCCCGGTGGACTTTTTGTTCGGCATGCTAGAGATAAATTTGCCGACTTCAGCGACGGTAATATCAGGAATGATGAATGTCTGCAGTATATTTTTGGCCTCACAGTATTTTTCCAGTACACTAGGAACTTGGTACTCTGCGTTATTACTTGCAGCTGACTGAGCAAGTGTTTCAGCTGTCGATAGTAAGTGGTTATTTAATAATAATAATAATTGACAAATGGGATGGTATTTCAGGGGCTGATTTACCCTTTGATATAACGTTCAGGGCTTTCCACACCAATACATTATCTTTTTTGTTGTCCCTAATCATTTCCTGGAAGAACAGTTTTTTTTTACGCTCTCACTAAGTATTTAACACGATTTCGTTGTTTCTTATATTCATCAAACTGTTTTTCTTTCTTAAGTTTGTCTCTAAATGACATGGCCTGTTTGACATCTACTGTTAACCAGGGTGGTAGAGTAGAGTGCTTAATTAGTTTTTCTCGAATGGGCGCATGCTTATTTAGGACCCCAAGGAATAGATCCATCCAGTACGACAGGGCACTGTCAGGAGAAGTGTGGTTATACACGTCACTGAAAGGAGTATTGCTCAGATCCCGCAGAAAGTCGCCGTTATTAAATGTTTTGAAAGAATGATATTTAATTGTTTTATGTCTCTTTTTGTTCTCTTTGTCTGGTTTCATGGAGACTGTGCAACATACTGGGTTATGGTCACTGACAGCTAAGGATGGAACATGTTCATTTGATATTTTATCATCATTTGTCGCATAAATATGATCATCAGGGTTGAAGATGTACATGTGGTTCTAGTGCTTTTTTAAATGAACTGTTCTAAACCGAGTAGCGCTGTTGTTGACGCCCTTGTAGCTTTGGACCCTTTAGATTTAGAAAGATCAATATTAAAATCACGCAAAAGAACAACGTCAGCTTTATTTTGATTTACGCTATCCATCATTGCTACAAAGTCATCATACCAGTCCCAGCTGGCTGCGGGATTTCTATAAATAAAGCCAATGAGGACGGGGGGTGATTTAGATGTCTTCTCTTCTACCCACAAGCTTTCCACTTGAGCTGACTCTAAGTCTTGTCACCGTTTGACGTTACCAAGTATTGAATTATGTATATATATACAGCTAGTCCAGTGTGTTGAGGGCCTGAGGCATCTCTACGGAGTACTGAGAAATTTGGGACAGAAATGAAGTTATCCCTTATTGAACTTTTAAGCCTTAACTCGGACACACCCAAAATATGAAAATGTAAGGGCGTGTGAACACAGATAAATCGGGCACCTTGTTAACTAGATGGTATATGTTAAGATGGCAAATTCTCAGTTAGTCTGTTCGTTTTGGAACAGTATTTAGATTACGATTTTGCATGTCGGTAAAAACGCAAATGTAGCGAGAGATATAATACAAATAATTATGGTCACAGAAAAACAATCCCCAAAAATAAAAAAAATAAAAATCAACTAATATCAATATCTATAGAATGCTTTTAAAAAGCTCAATAAAACAATACACGGCAAAGAATCACAATGTTTTCACGCGCTTAGTCTAAGTTTAGCAGAATGTTTACCGTTTTCTTGCTTGGTTATGTCAACAAAAATAACAAAGTCAGTAACTATAAAAGAAAACAAATGAAAAATGACTTGTCAAGGAAATATGCACGTTCACCTGCGACAAAGTTCATAATGCACAAAGCTATTTTGACGACTTAAAAATAAGAAAAAAGAAAAACAAACAAATTTAAAGTCTAAGAAAATGGTACAACTATAAAAATTTAAAAATCGCTAAGTGAAAAGAAGTATATTTAAATTGGGAAATGATAACAGCAGACTGTGAATTACTGTCAATAATTGGTCCACAAAACGCGCACAGTGGAACTTTATCAAAGAATGTCGAAATGGCTATCACCTAGGGACGCGTGTCCTAATTTCCTCTCTTTCCTCGGTTGTCAAGTGCGGGTCGGGAATAATTAATTGAGCCATTCTCCTTTGTAAAGAATTTAGTCTTTTTAAGCGTACATCTTTGCAACAATCCCACACCGTCGATGCGTAGTTTATATGTAACATGATGCGTGCATTACTGAACAATTTTCTGGTTTCACTATCTGTGTAATACTTTAATTTCGATAACATGAAGACATTTCTAGAGACCGTTTTACAAACATTGTCAATGTGCATCTGACACCTCAGCTGATTATCAATTGTGACCCCCAATAGACGATGTTCCGCTACCTGTTCTGTGATGTCGTCGCCGAGTGATAGATTAAGCTTTAAAGGCTTTAACTGGTGCTTTTGGTGTGTTGCAATAATCATAGATTTTGTTTTAGTACGATGCAGAATCATTGAGTTGACTTTTTTGAAGGCCGTTTTCAACTTCACTATGTTTTTGTTAGCTGTGGATTACACACATACATGTGGATTAAGGTATCATCGGCAAACATATCACACTGTGTTGCTTTGTAGGTGAGACTTGGAGGCAGGTCATTGATGTAAATACAAAATAAAAGAGGACATAAGATTGACCCCTGTGGAACCCCGAGTTTAACATCTTTAGTAGAAGAGTATGCTCCATTAGCAATTACTTTCTGTTTTCTGTTTTCGAGGTATGACATAAAAAAGGAAACAGCCATGTCGTTTCGAAGATAATGCTTAAGTTTGGAAATCAATATTGTATGGTTCACTAAGTCTAAAGCCTTTTTAAAGTCAAGATAAATTAGAGAGAGAGAGAGAGAGAGAGAGAGAGAGATGATGATGATGATGATGATGATGATGATGATGATGATGATGATAATGAAACGATTTTAATCAGGATATTTTTCCAAACTGTACTGCTAATAAACACATATAAAAATACATTAGACGATACAGCAAAAGATAAAACATATGTAAGTAAATAGACCCACCTCCACCCCCCCCCCTCCCCACCCGGAAATAAAAAAATAAAAAAGAATAAATAGATGTAATGAAAAAAATGAATAATAATAATAATAATAATAATAATAATAATAATAATAATTATATATATATATATATATATTCTTTACTTTTAACAAAGGCGTCGCCCAAAGCCAAAAAGTGCACTCAATCAGAGTAGCTCCAAGGGACGTAATTTTTCATTAAATTCTGAGAATGCTGTGCTAATGCATATATATATATATATATATATATATATATATATATATATATATATATATATATATATATATATATATATATATATATATATGTATATATACAGGTATGAACCTGACATGTTAATGCAGACATGCAGACTGTCGAACTATTACATAATCTGCAGCAACAGTAGAAGAGTACAAGGTAATAGGAAACTTGTCACTAACAATACGAATAGTAGTTTAAGGGAGCCGAACATACTACTACTTTTGAAGTAAATATTTATGCAGACGATCTTTGAAGACGCTAATCTTAAAAATTGATTTCAGGTGTGGAGGTAAAATATTCCACGTTTTAGCACCTGAAAAGGACAGGCTGGTTTTACAGATGACTAATTTTTTTAAGGTGGATCGAAATATGTCTTGTCTTTTTCCTATTATTGTCGGAAATAGAGATTTAGATAGGGTGTGGCTTTTCCGTGCAAGATCTTGTAGAGTAGAACACAGCGATTAAATTCAATCTGTTTTTACAATGTTGGTAACTTGAGTGATTTTAATTTTTTATCAGTCGAAGAAGGACCGGGAAGTATTAATTTAATGCCCCGACGATACAAGGAATTAACTTTTTTCATGTGAACTTCACAGCATCCATCCCTGACTGTAAAACTGTAGTCACAATGCGTTTTGATATGCGCATTGAAAAAGAGTTTACGGATATCAGTATTAACTATATGGCGTAGTTTTGATAACAGGAACCGATGTTTGGAGATTGTTTTTCATATAGAGTCAGGATGCGGCTCCAAGCTTAATTGGTTGTCCACTATAACGCCTAATAAGCGATGCCTAGTTACTTGTTCTAAAGGCTGGCTATCTATGGAGAGCGTTACAGGTGTAAGGCCATGCTGGTGTTTCTGACGTATAGTAAATAACATGGAATACTAATAATCATGTGATTTTCACTGCACAAACCTGCTACTTCATCAAGACTTTGTTGGAGTACCTTATTAATGGTTGCGATATCTATATCAGATGTGTGTATGGTCGTGTCATCTGCGAACAGATCGCAGTATGCATCTAAATGAGATATGCACAAAGGCAGACCATTAATCAATAGATTAAATAATAAGGGCCTTAGAATAGACCCCTGTGGAACACCGCAAGTTACTAACCCGTCAGGGGAATATTTGCCATTTAGCAGTACTTTCTCCGTTGTGTCCCTAAGATAGGAAGATATAAAGGAGACTGTATTTGAGTCAGTGTGACAGAATGGTAGTTTTTTTTAGTAGGTTAGAGTGGTTGACAAGATCAAAAGCTTTTTTTTCAGGTCAAGAAAGATTGTACCTGATACTTTTCTGTCATTTATGTCAGAAAGTCATTTATCAATTAAATGATTGAGGGCAGTTTGTCACGAATGTAGAGGTCGAAATCCTGATTGTGCTGCAGTTATCAGATGGCTTTGCTCCAGAAAGTTTACGAGATGACGATGGATATGTTTCTCGAGCGGTTTTGAAATACAGGATAATATGGAAATGGGTCTGTACTCGTTTAGGTTGCATAAATCTTTGCTTTTGGGAAGAGGGATTACCTTCGCTTTTTTTTTCTTTTAGTTTGTCGGGAAAAAACGTTATGTCTGATCGATAAATTATAAATAAAGGTCATAAAATAAATATAAATATGACGGGGAAGTGGCGCAGTGGTTAAGGCGTCTGCCTCCAATGCTAAAGGTGCGAGGTTCGATACCGGGTTCCGGCGTTGGATTTTTTCTCCTCTGGTAAGTGACACCGTCTGGGCAGTGGGCAGATGTTCACATCTGCACGGGACATAGACGACCCCGGCACCCACGAGTCCCCTGCTGCCTTGCAGGCCTGGCCGCTTGGCTGCGGAAAAGGCTAAGGGAGGAAACCCCTGACATCAAAGCCCCCGTGTCTCCGGGGAAGGCTTTGAGCCAGAGACTAAGACAAGGACAGTCTGATATAAAACCTACGACCTGAGGACCTCGATGCCACCGTCCCAGTTTGCTAGGCCATGGCAAACAAACCAAGGGTTTAAAGGGTGGGGCCAGTACTGCGCACACTGCACTCCACCAAAATGCTCCACCGCGCAGGCTTTAGGAAACGCCCACGGACTATGACACTGAACTTTCCAAGTCCTGTAGCGATGGGCAAGGGGCAAAACGGCAGGTGAAAGATGTCACTGGAAGCCGCAGTCTCAAACCTGCATGCAGGCGGTTCAGGATATTGGTCGCCTGATGTTGACCTGGGGATGACAACATCACTCGGCACACCCTGAACGACCAAGCAGCCTTCTCTAGGGACAGCACTGCTTGCTCCACACGGAGAGGGGCCTAGAAAAGGTGGCCTAACCAAAGCTCATCCCCTCGTAACCCCAGTAGGCTAGCCGCGGTCAACGGGCATCTTCTCATGCGGTCAGAAAACAAGAAAAAAACAACGGATCCACTCTCATGACGACCACGACCGGACTCAACGTAGCATGCTGGAACATCCGAACCATGCTCGACACAGCAGACAGCGGACGCCCTGAGCGTCGCTCCGCCCTCATTGCCCATGAATTGCAGAGGATAAACATCGACATCGCCGCGCTCAGCGAAGTACGCCTACCGGAGGAAGGCAGCCTCCAAGAACTTGGCGCTGGCTACACCCTCTACTGGTCAGGCAGGCCTGCATCAGAAAGACGGCTCTCAGGCGTGGGCTTCATGGTGAAGACCCCCATTGCGACTAAGTTGGAAAACCTACCAAAGGGTCACTCCGACCGCATCATGTCCGTGCGCCTCCCACTGAGACACCAGCAATACGTCACACTTCTCAGTGTGTACTCCCCAACCCTCCTGGCAGAGCCTGCAGAAAAAGACAAGTTCTACTCTGACCTGCGCAGCCTCCTGCAGAGCACCCCTGCAGACGACAAAGTCATCATCCTTGGCGACTTCAACGCCAGAGTGGGCCAAGACTCTGAAGCCTGGAAAGGAGTCCTCGGCAAGCATGGCGTTGGGAACTGCAATGACAATGGTCGCCTACTGTTGGAGTTCTGTGCAGAGCAGCAACTTGTCACCACCAACACCACTTTCCAGCAAAAGGACAGTCGAAAGACCACCTGGATGCATCCTCGCTCCAAACACTGGCACCTTATCGACTATGTCCTAGTGCGTCAGAGGGACCGCAGTGACGTCCTCCTCACCAGAGTGATGCCCAGCGCAGAGTGCCACACTGACCACCGCCTTGTTCGCTGCAAACTCAGGCTCCGCCTTAAGCTGAAACCCAAGAAAGGGGGCCCCCCCAAGAAAAAGCTTGATGTTGCCAGCCTTCAGCGTGACGACAAGAAAGCTGCCCTTCAGGCCGATTTACAGCGCATGCTCAAAGACACAGTTGATCCAGCAGACTCCTCCCCTGAAACACTCTGGGAACAACTGAAAACTGCTATTGTAAAATCTTCTGTGGAAGTCTTGGGCTTTGCTAGAAAGAGGAACAAAGACTGGTTTGACGAAAACGACGTAGAGATCCAGGAACTTCTTGCAACAAAAAAAAAAGAGCCGCCCACCAGGCCCACCTAGCCCAGCCTTCCTGCCCTGTGAAGAAGTCTGCCTTCCGCTTCATCTGCAGCAGTCTCCAGCTCAAGCTTAGAGAACGCCAGAACGAGTGGTGGTCCAGACTCGCACAGAGGACCCAGCTCTGCGCTGACAACGGTGACTACAGGGGCTTCTACGAAGCACTGAAAGCAGTGTATGGCCCTAGGCACCTGGTACAAAGTCCCCTGCGAAGCGCTGATGGACAGGCACTCCTCACAGATAATACCTCCATCTTGAACCGCTGGTCGGAGTACTTTCAGGACCTCTTCGGCGCTGAGCGCACTGTTCAAGAAACAGTCATCCTCCAAATCCCACACCTTCCACTAAAGGTTGAATTGGACGAACCGCCCACCGCCGAAGAGACCCTCACAGCCATCCACCAGCTCAAGAGTGGCAAAGCAGCAGGCATTGACGGAATCCCGCCAGAGATATGGAAACATGGAGGCCCAGCACTGCACAACAAGCTCCACGACCTCTTTCTCTGCTGCTTGGAAAAAGGAACACTACCAAAGGATCTCCGTGATGCAGTCATCATCACCCTGTACAAGAACAAAGGAGAGAAGCCTGCTCTAATTATCGTGGAATTACCCTGCTGTCCATTGCCGGGAAAATTCTCGCAAGGTTGCTCCTGAATCGGCTGGTACCTGCCATCGCTGAAGACCACCTCCCAGAGGGCCAGTGTGGCTTCAGAGCCAACAGGAGTACCACCGACATGGTCTTTGTGCTGAGACAGCTTCAGGAGAAGTGCCGCGAGCAGAACAAAGGGCTGTACGTAACGTTTGTCGACCTAACAAAAGCGTTTGACACTGTGAGCAGGCAAGGTATGTGGCAGATCCTGGAGCGACTAGGCTGTCCCCCAAAGTTCCTCAACATGATCGTCCAGCTCCACGAGGACCAGCAAGGCCAGGTCAGACTAAACAGTGACCTCTCAGAACCATTCCCCATTCGCAATGGCGTGAAGCAAGGCTGCGTGCTGGCACCGACCCTCTTCACCATCTTCTTCAGCATGATGTTGAAGCAGGCCACAGTGGACCTCGACGATGACGACGCAGTGTACATCAGGTATCGTCTCGATGGCAGCCTGTTCAACCTCAGACGACTGCAGGCCCACACGAAAACCCTAGACCAACTGATTCGTGAGCTGCTCTTTGCTGATGACGCTGCCCTCGTTGCACACACAGAGAGAGCCTTGCAGCGCATTACGTCCTGCTTCGCAGATGCCGCCCAGCTCTTTGGACTTGAGGTCAGTCTGAAAAAGACAGAGGTCCTTCATCAGCCAGCACCCACGGAAGAGCATCGCCCTCCCCAAATCACCATCGGCGAGTCCGAACTGAAGTCTGTACACCAGTTTACCTACCTCAGCTGCATCATCACGTCAGACGCCAAGCTGGACAAGGAGCTGGACAACAGGCTGGCAAAAGCGAACAGTGCTTTCGGGCGACTATTCAAGCGGGTGTGGCACAATCAACAGCTGTAAACAGGCACCAAGATCAGCGTGTACAGAGCTGTCGTCCTCACCACCCTGCTGTACGGTTCCGAGTCCTGGGCCCTCTACCGCAGCCAACTACGACTCCTCGAACACTTCCACCAGCGCTGCCTGCGTACCATCCTCAGCATTCACTGGAGTGACTATGTCACCAACGTCGAGGTCCTTGAACAGGCGGAAACTTTGAGCATCGAGGCTTTGCTGCTGCGGATACAGCTTCGCTGGGCGGGGCACGTCTCCAGGATGGAGGATCATCGCCTACCCAAGATCACTCTGTACGGCGAGCTCGCCACTGGACACCGAGACAGAGGGGCACCAAAGAAGAGATACAAAGACGGTCTCAAGAAGTCACTTAGTGCCTGCCAAATCGACCACCGCCAGTGGTCTTCGCTTGCTGCGGACCGGGACACCTGGCGCTCCACCATTCACAAGGCAGCCGTCTCCTTTGAGGACTCTCGCAGAGCTAACCTCAAGGACAAGCGGCTCAGGAGAAAAAACAGAGTTGTCGTAACTCAGAACCCTGACCAGACCTTCCCCTGCAGCCACTGCGGTCGAACCTGCCTGTCCCGGATTGGCCTCCGCAGTCACGAAAATGCCTGCAGACGACGTGGGCAAGCCCTATAGAATCTTCATTCGCGAAGCCAAGCCATGAAATAAAGGTCAGGGATTCGACGACGTAGAGCAGAGATAGTTTTAAAATTTGTCTACTAATACCATCTGGACCGCAAGACGATTGTTCTTTAAACTGAAAATAGATTTGCCTACATCTAAGACAGTCATAAGCGGTACTAAAAATGGGTCGCAAGCTCTCTGTTGACTATGGTGACGTAGTTGATGAGAGCAAGTGTAGTTTACAGGGTTAGGTTATTTGATTTCGCCAGAGATTGAGCAACAGTTATGAAGTGAGAGTTGAACGCATCTGCAGTGAGATCGGGCGGAATATTAGGCGATCGTGTACTGTTACCTTTGGTGAAATTGTTTATTACTTGCCAGACTGAACGGATGTCTTTGCCGTCGGCAATAACTTGTTCTGCATTTTGCCTCTGTGCTTTACGAACTAGAGGTTTGACATGGTTTCGCTGCTTCTTGTATTCAGTAAATTTCTTGTCTCGTTTTAATTCATCTCTTAATTCCATTGCTTGTTTTATCTCACCAGCGAGCCATTTTGGCATAACAGGATATTTGACGCGTTTGATGCGCGTGTCTATCCAGAACGGCGAGAAACAGCTGGTACCAGCGTGACAGGGCATCGTTAGGGTTTTTGCAGTTTTGTATATCATAAAACGGTACTAAAGATAGGTCAGAAAAAAGTAGTTTGGTCGAATTTTTTACATTTATACATTATGGTAGTGTGTCCTTTAATTGACTGTTTAGCTAACCTAACAGACAACGTAAAAGAATTTAGTTAGTTATTTGGGTTTAACGCCGAGCAGGCGACAAAGGCCATCTCACGGCGTGATGTGTAAAAATCTGGTCAGTCAGACTAAAAGCAAGGTCTTAAGACAAGATGTAAATATAGCTTAAAAATTTCAGGCTAAAATGTCGCACATGTATTTAAAAGAAACGTCTACAGACTCTCAAAAGAGCAAATTAAAAAAAATCACATAGTCTATGAATGCTCAGGTCTTGTTAAAAATATTGCATTATCTCAAGACATTGAAGATTTTGTCTGGGGGAACATCCCGGATCAACCCATTCAAGGAGTCTGCTGTGAAGTGTTTATATCTCGTGTCAATTAGATCAGCACAATACAGCAAAAAGTGCCGAACAGAAAACTGCTCGTCATAGGCAAAACACCATGGACGCTCATCCTGTTTAAGTAAGTAAGAGTGCGTAACATAGTGTGCCCGATGTGTAGCCGAGTAAGGACAGTCTCCTCACGGCGGCTGCCGCAGCGGAAAGGTAAACTGTCGGACACCGTAGGAAGAGCTTCATGCAGCTTGTTCCCTTCCTCTTTGTCCCACTCGGACTGCCACCCGCGGGCTATGCACGCACTAATCACAGGTTTAAAATCACTATAAACAGTCTATGTGTCAGGGACAGTGTCACTGCGGACACTGTTGGCAGCACAATCAACGATTCTGTTGCCTTCGATGCCCACATGGCCCGGGACCCAAATAAAAATGACGTCATAATAGTGAGGGCTGTAAGACCCATTATTTGATGAGATGGGGACTGAGCTGACAAAAGTACCATAATTTTTCCAAATGATCTACATGCTTTATGCTTTCAGATTTTGCTATATTCCAAGGCAGCACAGACTATTTAATTCGCAAAGCGCGGCGAACGCGAACAAATTATTGGTTGTGGTTGTGTCTTTGACAACCGACATTACTCTTTGAATAGATTAATTATCTTAAATGAGTCATCCAAGAAGCCACTGGACTAAAAGAAACAAAGCATTATACTTGTGTATGGTCCCATAATTGTTCATTTGTTATAAAAAGGTGTTTATTTTAGCTTGTTCCAGGGTTTACCTATAGTGGGTTAAAGATGGATTGGCAATTTTGTTTGATTTGCCACCAAATAACTAGTGCGAATTTGAATTGCCCCTTGAAGTCCCTTGGGGGTAAAAACAAGTCGCAGCCATATACAAACTTTTTTGAATATCGTCAGTGAATTTCAGGGACTGCGCATACTACCTGTGAATCTTCCCTTTGATGAAAGCTTCACAGCGGACGACTTGGTCAATAACCAGGCTCAGTGATTGCTTCATCAGGCACAGCAGAGTCGTTTCTGAGCTGTTCTCACGTAACCGGAACACGCCATGCCCATCAAGTTAACGCTGTCGTTTTGAGAAAAATCCAAAACGAAGCATTTATCACCTTGCAGCCGGAAGCAGAAAAAGAGTCAGAAGAAGCTTGGCTACAAGAAATGGCGAGAAAGAGCCCCACATTTCAGTATTGGGACACCATACTCAGACTTGAACTCCTTGTTCTTCTGTTTGTCAGAGCACATCGTGAGGCTGACTTTGGGTTGTATGCGGGTTTCCTGAAAGCTCTGGCCAAGTGGTTCTTTGCCCTGGACCATCCGAATTACTATGCCCGCTGGGTTCCTGTTCACATTCGAGACATGAAAAATCTGCCACCTTTTACCTTGGAAGAATTTGTTGAGCATGGTCACTGGGTTGTCTCAAAAACGGCAAACAAGTTCTCAAGTACGTCATTAGATCAGGTTCATAAACAAAATAATGACTTGGTGACAGCCTCTGGTGGAGCCGTATGGCTTACAGAAAACCCATCTGCTCCCCGAAAATGGCAGGTCCAGAACAAGCACGCATGCTGACTGAGTTTGAAGACTGTTCAAGACTCTTGGCTTGACTTCGCGAACAAAGATTCTATAGGGGTTGTCCACGACGTCTGCAGGCATGCTCGTGACTGCGGAGGCAAATCCGGGACAGGCAGGTTCGACTGCCGTGGCTGCAGAGGGAGGTCTGGCTAGGGTTCTGAGTTGCGGCATCTCTGTTTTTTCTCCTGAGCCGCTTGTCTTTAAGGCCAGCTCTGCGAGAGTCCTCAAAGGAGACAGCTGCCTTGTAAATGGTGGAGCGCCAGGTGTCACGGTCCGCAGCAAGTGAAGACCACTGGCATCTCTTTGTATCTCTTCTTTGGTGCCCCTCTGTCTCTGTGTCCAGTGGCGATCTCGCCGAACAGGGCGATCTTGGGTAGGCGATGATCCTCCATCCTGGAGACGTGCCCAGCCCAGCGGAGCTGTGTCCGCAGCAGCAAAGCCTCGATGCTCACAGTTTTCTGCCTGTTCAAGGACCTAGACGTTTGTGACATAGTCACTCCAGTGAATGCCAAGGATTGTACGCAGGCAGCGCTGGTGGAAGCGTTCGAGAAGTCGTAGTTGGCTGCGGTAGAGGGCCCAGGACTCGGAAAAATACAACAGGGTGGTGAGGACGACGTACAGCTCTGTGCACGCTGATCTTGGTGCCTGTTTTCAGCTGTTGATTATGCTACACCTGCTTGTATAGACGCCCGAAAGCGCTGTTTGCTTTTGCCAATCTGCTGTCAAGCTCCTTGTCCAGCTTGGCGTCTGACGTGATGATGCAGCCAAGGTAGGTAAACTGGTGCATTGACTTTAGTTCAGACTCGCCGATGGTGATGTGGGGAGGGCGATGCTCTACCTTGGGTGCCGGCTGATGGAGAACCTCTGTCTTTTTCAGACTGACCTCGAGCTGGGCAGCGTCTGCAAAGCAGGATGTGATGCGCTGCAGGGCTCTCTCTATGTGTGCAACGAGGGCAGCGTTGTCAGCAAAGAGCAGCTCACGAATCAGTTGGTCTAGTGTTTTGGTGTGGGCCTGCAGTCGTCTGAGGTTGAACAGGCTGCCATATATACCTGATGTATACTGCATCGTCATCGTCGAGGTCCACTGTGGCCTGCTTCAACATCATGCTAAAAAAGATGGTGACGAGGGTTGGTGCCATCACACAGCCCTGCTTCACACCGTTGAGAATGGGGAATGGTTCTGAGAGGTCATTGTTGAGTTTGACCTGGCCTTGCTGGTCCTCGTGTAGCTGGACGATCATGCTGAGGAACTTTGGGGGACAGCCAAGGCGCTCCAGGATCTGCCACATGCCTTGCCTGATCACAGTGTCGAACGCTTTTGTTAGGTCGACAAACGTTACGTACACCCCTTTGTTCTGCTCGCGGCACTTCTCCTGAAGCTGTCTCAGCACAAAGACTGACCATGTCGGTGGTGCTCCTGTTAGCTCTGAAGCCACACTGGCCCTCTGGGAGGTGGTCTTCTGCAATGGCAGGTACCAGCCGATTCAGGAGCAGCCTTGCGAGTATTTTCCCGGCAATGGACAGAAGGGTAATTCCACGGTAGTTGGAGCAGGCAGACTTTCTCTCCTTTGTTCTTGTACAGGGTGATGACGACTGCATCGCGGAGATCCTTTGGTAGTGTTCCTTCCTCCCAGCAGTAGAGAAAGAGGTCATGGAGCTTGTTGTGCAGTGCTGGGCCTCCATGTTTCCAGATCTCTGGTGGGATTCCGTCAATGCCTGCTGCTTTGCCACTCTTGAGCTGGTGGATGGCTGTGAGGTTATCTTCAGCAGTGGGCGGCTCGTCCAATTCAACCTTTACAGGGAGGTGTGAGGTTGGGAGGATGACTGCTGCTTGAACAGTGCGCTCAGCGCTGAAGAGGTCCTGACAGTATTCCGACCAGCGGTTCAAGATGGAGTTATTATCTGTGAGGAGTACCTGTCAATCAGCGCTTCGCAGGGGACTTTGTATCAGGTGCCTGGGTCCATACACTGCTTTCAGTGCTTCGTAGAAGCCCCTGTAGTCACCGTTGTCAGCACAAAGCTGGGTTCTCTGTGCGAGTCTGGTCCACCACTCGTTCTGGAGATCTCTGAGCTTGCGCTGAAGACTGCTGCAGACAAGGCGGAAGGCAGACTTCTTCACAGGGCAGGAAGGCTGGGCTAGGTGTGCAAAACACTCTCATCATGAAAAAGGTTTGTCAACTCAAGAGTGTTTCAAACAACAAACGCTCAGCCTTACAAAAGTGTTCAAAGAAATGGGCAATCCTTTCTTGACAGACAGTGGAGAATTAATGACATTAGATTCTCATGATGTCCTCAATGTCATACATATAGTCCGCACCATTGAGGATCTTGGCGAACAAGAGTACAACCACTACTGCAACTCAGTTCTGACTGATTGTGAAAGATCCATTCATGATCTCCACAAAAAGAACTCTTTGCGTCTGTTTAAGTGCCAAAACCCTAAAGACAAAAGCAAACAAGCAGACAAGATTGCAGATTCGAAGACTGACGTCAGCCTATTCTCCAGACTATACATCGTGACACAACACTGTGAGTCTGATTTGGCTTCCATTTTCAGCCATGAAATCCACCCGTTCCCTCCGTCTTTGCTAGACAGATGGAAAATTCGTCTCGGTAGAAAATCTGATCTACTTACATGTTTAACAAAGACAATGGAGGCATCTGCTACACACTTACTGGACGATGTTGAACCATACGGCACAACTGAACTGGCAGAAGCCTTAGAGCAACTCGATGAGGATGCGCAACATCCAGAAATAAAAGTCCTAGACGCTCCTCCTGAGCTACTCGCATCTTTGGAGAAAACATGTGAGAAAGATCTGTCCGATACTTTTAAAGTGAATGTGCTTGACGGCGCAGCTGTGGTGCATCTTCTCCCTGTTAGTGGCGTGAAGACATTTGACGACTACGCTGCCGACGTGTTCTTGACTTATGTGTGGCATCAGCCTGAGACTGCAGAGAGGATTGACATTGTTTGGGACAGGCATCTCAAAAACAGCATCAAAGGTTCTGCCAGAGAAAAGAGAGGAAAAGGCATGAGAAGAAAGGTGTCCGGCCAGAACAAAATCCCAGAACAGTGGCAGGAATTCCTGCGTGATGCAGAAAACAAGAAAGAATTCTTTGAATTTCTGTCCAAGAAGATTGAAAGCAGTGATTTTCCTCTTGGCAAAACAGTGGTGGTGACACAAGGAGAAAATGTTATCATCAGAGGAAGTGACTACGTCATACCTGCCTGCAACCATGAAGAGGCCGATACCAGACTACTCTTCCATGTGCAAGATGCATTACAGCAGGGTTCAAGGACTTGCTTTGTTTGCACCGTGGAAACCGATGCTATTGTCATATTGACTGGCAAGTTTTACCACCTGTAAGACATATGCTGGACACTGAACATCTGGGTTGGGTTTGGCACAGAAAGGAGCTTTTCCTACATTCATATGAACGCTCGGGTCCTAACCCTTGGCAAAGAAATGTCAACTGCCTTGCCAGTTTTTCACAGCTTCACAGGCTGCAATACAGTATCAGCCTTCCTTGGAAGGGGAAAGGCTTGCCTGGGAGACTTGAAAATCTTTCCCTGATGTAACCAAGGCCTTCAGTGACATCGCCAGTCACCCTTTCAAGGAGTTGGGCATCAGTGATGAGAACTTCAAACTTCTGGAGCGCTTCACCGTCCTCAAGTACCAGAAGACAAGCGGATTTGATACTGTGAATGAGGCTAGTAGTTTAATGTTTTGCCAACAAAGCAAAACCAAGGACACAGTTCCTCCCACACAAGGTGCTCTCCTGCAACACACAAAGCGTTGTGTCTACCAAGCTGGAATCTGGACAACAAGCGATCAATCTCAACAGCAAATATCAACCCCAAAAAGATGGGGCTGGAAAATACACGCCACCACTTGTTGTTGGATTGCACTGTGGACATCTTTACCAATTGCTTCAGAAGCATGTAGTGAACATGTCAAGTGTAGATGCAAAGCTGCTGCTGGTTGTACCGGAAAATGTTCTTGCAAAAAAAGCCAAGTGGAGATGTACAGACCTTTGCAAGTGTAACTGCATGAAGGATTAGATGTTAATTTCATATGAACATTTGACTTGACAAACCCAAACGTTGTGCGGAAAAACTGCTGCTGACTGAACATTAAACCTTTAATACTTTCTGCCATATTTGTGTAAAAATGTCTGCTATGTCTACTATGAGTTTTGAGTATTTATTTTATCAAAATTAGACAAATTTATCAATGAAAATTAACCATTAGCAAGCCAAACAAACTTTTTCTTGACTTTTTTTCATTTGTCGCGTCATCATTTTTTGATACTTGTCACGTGAGAACATCAGCTGAGACTGATTTTGTGGAACATATCAAAAGTTGTTGCTACAGGACCTAACAAACATCTTCAAAACGTTTGGTGCTTTTGTCAACTCTGTCCCCATCATTTTGCTTAAAGCCCTCACTATAATATTCCTTCATCAAGTCTGCGTAGAGCTCTCTAATCTGCACCAACAGTGGGTGGTCTGTTTTGGCGCCCTGACGGGCCTGCAGGGCAGAAAGAGAGTCAGACAGAATCAGGAAGTTCCTTTCCCGAGACTGATAGGTATGCTTTAGTGCCAGCAGAATTGCCTACAGTTCTGCTCTAAATACAGGGGAATGGTCAGGGAGGCGGAGCTTAATTGGGCGTCTAGGATGGCGAGAGGACACTGCAGCCGCAGCCACTCTCCCATCCTCAGACTTGAACCCGTATAAAGACGACAATAGCCAGGAAAAATAGATAGGAGTTCATTGCGGCTCTGTTGGTATATGGCTGGTGGAGTACAATCCTTCTTGTGGGCGGTCAAGTCCAGTAAGATGTCAGGAACTGGTAGTAGCCAGGGTGGAGTGATGTGTTGCAGAGATTCTGAAACTTTGTCCGGGTCCTCTCTGGCCGCCTGCAGATGAGGTCGGACACGGAAGGAAAGTGGACGGACAGCTCCCGGAAGGGCATCGTAAATCTCTGCAAACGACGGGTTAAAAACACAATCATAGGCAGGATTGTCTGGATGGGCCTTCAGCTTCAGAACGTAGCTAAGCATGAGGCGGATGCGGCGAAACCTGAGAGAAGGCTCCCCTGCCTCGGCATACAGACTAGGAACTGGAGATGTCCTGAAGACTCCCATACATATTCGCAGACCTTGATGGTGAATTGTGTTCAGACGCTGTAGAACAGATTTGGAAGCCGAGCCATATACCACAGAGTCGTGATCCAGTTTAGACCGAACAAGGGCCCGGTACAGTCGAAGTAGTCATGGGCAGCGTTCCTGCCGCTAGAGTTAGCGGCCTTAGAAGGCTACCCAGAGCCAGAAGCCTTTGGAGTTGACAGACTAACAGGTTTGGGTGGGGACTGAGGCTTAGGGGCAACAGAAGGCGGCACAACCGGACCGGCAGTGTCCGCCTTCTGCGTTCCCTGGCTCCTCGTCACCACAGGAGGAGGGTAACTCTACAGGGGCGAGAGAAGCCGAGGCTCCGCCCCCAACCAAGAAGTTGGGGTTTGACATGAAACGTCTTTGGTGGGGCGCTTGCCTGCCACTGCTGCACTGAAAGTATACACGGAGGTGTTAGAGGCTGGGGCAGCCGCAGCTGCACCAGACCCTTCAACCAGTTTTTGGGCATCCAGAAAGGACAGCCCCTTCTCCACACGCACCTGCTGAATCTTGCACTCGGATATCCAACGAGGGCATTTCTTATCCGAAGCCATATGCGCCCCATAGCAATTCACACACAGGGGGTGGCTGTGCAGGACTCAGCAGAGTGTCCGGGCTTAGTGCAACGGGCGCATGAAGCCTCTGTCTGGCGGCATGTCTTCTGCCTATGGCCATACTTTTGGCACTTAAAGCACCGAATAGGGAGAGGGACCTACGTTTTCACTTTCAGGGAGTAGTAACCTCCCCAGATGGTAGTAGGAGGGGTGGGGGTGCCAAACGTCAGGATGATGGTAGGGAGACTGATCTCCCCATCACGTCGTTTGGAAGCGAAGCGCCTGACGTAAGTCACCCCCTGAGACTTAAGGTTCCGTACAAGTTCATCTTCTGACAGTTCTGCCAAAGCTTGATCTTTGATTACTCCTCTTAACGAATTCATAGTTTTGTGGGGTGTAACCTCCACTGGAGTGTCTCCGATGGAAGAGAGCCTCAGCAGCCCGCTGGAGTGTGTCCGGGTACGGCACTCCACCAGCAAGTCACCAGACCTGAGGCTCTGGGCGTCAGGCCTGCCAACACGGCTCCTGAGGGTCTCCCCCACCAGAAAAAGATGTAGCTTGGAAACAGGTTTGTCTTTCATCTTGCTATGAAAAATGAGGAAGCGAGGCCATACGGCCTGCCGAGGCGTCGCTTCCTCACAGTCCGAGTCACTGTCATGTTCAATGTCGGTGGCTATGCGCCGCTTCTGTGCAATTTTAGATTTTTTTTACCATATTATAATAGTAGATATATTCATCCCCCGGGGGACCCCGCCCGCCACCGAGCCCAACAAGTGAAAGTGCAACTATCGGCGGGTCTCCACCCGACGCACAATGGAGACTGCCCGAAAGATATACCCAAGGGGGTAAGCCCGATTGAACCGTCTGAGCCACCACCTTCTATCACACAGTTGAATGCAGGGGAATACAGGCGTAGAGCACCTAATCAGCAACAGAGGCTATAGCATGGTCCTCCGTATATCAGCCTGCATGCCAACAATGGGATCGGGCTCAACGTGACAAGAGCCGATTGACTAGGCCGGTACGACTAGCCTCCCGTTTAGGCAGAAGTCAAGGCCAAAGTGGAGTGTTTCAGCCACCAGGATCCTCTTCTCCCCCGACACGGGTCTCCAAGCACGGCAAACACGCAAACGCTCACAAGTATTTTTAAGGACCAGTCCAACATGGTAGGACCTGAGTTAGCAGAGCTCCTTAAAAACCGGACCAGTGAAAAAGACTGAACAACATATCTGCTGACATCAAGTCCTAATCCTGGACAATGATGGCACCCCTCTGCTAGCCACGCCACGTGGAGGCCGGTGCCCAGTGGGCAACGTAAAAGAAACAGGAAAGTGATCACTAATGGAAGTATTAGGTACGCTAACATTTTTTTACAACGCTGACATTTGTGGTATATACATGGTCTATCAGCGTTGAAGATGAGGAAGCAACTCTAGTAGGTGACTAGACAAACTGTTTCAACCTTTAAAAATTCAACATGGATTTCCACGAAGTGTGTCCTTGCTTTTGCAAGTGTATGTTGAAGTGTCGCAAGATATGTACATAACCTTTGAACTCCTGAACCAGAGAGAGAGAGAGATAGGGAGAGAGAGATTCAATGATTCAATGAAGCTTTATTTATCAACGGTTGAGGCATTGACATCGTCACAGACATAGCCATTTTTCAAACCTGCCGTTGCTACAAAACTACCAGACAAAATACAAAAAAAAACAACTGAGTATATAGTTAAATGTAAATGAAACTGACAAAAACATTGCTAGTTTAGGGAAAGAAAGTCCCATGACAATCTCACACACCTAAACTGACACACACACACACACACACACACACACACACACACACACACACACACAGAGAGAGAGAGAGAGAGAGAGAGAGAGAGAGAGAGAGAGAGAGAGAGAGAGAGAGAGAGAGAGAGAGAGAGAGAGAGAGAGAGAGAGAGAATAATCACAGAGTACGTAATAATATCAAGTAGTCAAAATTCATATAGTGACAATTTTGAGCTTGCCCACAAAACTAGGGATGCCTACTAGAGTCATTTAGAGCAAGAAAAGCAAAGCCCTTACGGCTCACATGTATGTCCAATCTACATGTGTGACCCTTGTTATAATAAGTAAAGCGATGGCCTCTGCACCAGCAAAATCCATGTTTTCTCAAAATTTAATCTATTTTCACTCTATCAAACACCCGTGACCCTTGACCTTTGCGATAAGTCGACTAAATTAGTATAGATATGAAGATCGTATCATCATCAGCTAACTTTGTGCCAAATTTGATTGAAAATTTTGCAAAACTGTTGATAATAACTACAGTTCTATCAACAATTGACAATTTACACACATTTGCCAACCTCTTCTGACTCTTGACATTTCCGAGGGCTCATCCAGATTAGTATGCAGAGATAGGTCTTAACATTAGGTATCTCTGTAGCAAGATTGGGTTTAAAGTTAACAGTATTTGAGAATGGCAGGTACCAGCCGATTCAGGAGCAGCCTTGCAAGGATTTTCCCAGCAATGGACAGCAGTGTAATTCCCCGATAGTTGGAACAGTCAGACTTCTCACCTTTGTTCTTGTACAGGGTGATAACGACTGCATCACGGAGATCCTTTGGTAGTGTTCCTTCCTCCCAGCAGCAGAGAAAGAGGTCATGGAGCTTGTTGTGCAGTGCTGTGCCTCCATGTTTCCAGATCTCTGGCGGTATTCCATCAATGCCTGCTGCTTTGCCACTCTTGAGCTGGTGGATGGCTGTGAGGGTCTCTTCAGCGGTGGGCGGTTCGTCCAATTCAACTTTTACTGGGAGCTGTGGGATTTGTAGGACGACTGCTTCTTGAACAGTGCGCTCAGCGCTGAAGAGGCTCTGAAAGTATTCCGACCAGCGGTTCAAGATGGAGGTATTATCTGTGAGGAGTGCCTGGCCATTCGCGCTTCGCAGGGGACTTTGTACCAGGTGCCTGGGGCCATACACTGCTTTCAATGCTTCGTAGAAGCCCCTGTAGTCACCATTGTCTGCGCAAAGCTGGGTCCTCTGTGCAAGTCTGGTCCACCACTCATTCTGGAGATCTCTGAGCTTGCGCTGGAGACTGCTGCAGACGAGGCGGAAGGCAGACTTCTTCACAGGGCAGGAAGGCTGGGCTAGGTGGGCCTGATGGGCGGCTCTTTTTTTTGCTAGGTGTTCCTGGATCTCTACATCGTTTTCGTCAAACCAGTCTTTATTCTTCTTTCTAGCGAAACCCAAGACTTCTGCAGAGGATTTTGCAATAGCAGTTTTCAGTTCTTCCCAAAGTGTTTCAGGGGAGGAGTCTGCTGGGTCCGCTGTGTCTTTGAGCCTGCGCTGTAAATCTGTCTGAAAGGCAGCTTTCACGTCGTCACGCTGAAGGCTCGCAACATCAAGCTTTTTCTTGGGGGGCCCCCATTTCTTGGGTTTTGGCTTGAAGTGGAGCCTGAGTTTGCAGCGGACAAGGCGGTGGTCAGTGTGGCACTCTGATGATGACGATGATGACGATGCAGTGTACATCAGGTATCGTCTCGATGGCAGCCTGTTCAACCTCAGACGACTGCAGGCCCACACGAAAACCCTAGACCAACTGATCCGTGAGCTGCTTTTTGCTGATGATGCTGCCCTCGTTGCACACACAGAGAGAGCCCTGCAGCGCATCACGTCCTGCTTCGCAGACGCTGCCCAGCTCTTTGGACTCGAGGTCAGTCTGAAAAAGACAGAGGTCCTCCATCAGCCGGCACCCAAGACAGTGTATCGCCCTCCTCACATCACCATCGGCGAGTCTGAACTAAAGTCAGTGCACCAGTTTACTTACCTTGGCTGCATTATCACGTCGGACGCCAAGCTGGACAAGGAGCTTGACAGCAGGCTGGCAAAAGCGAACAGCGCTTTCGGGCGACTTTTCAAGCGGGTGTGGCACAATCAACAGCTGAAAACAGGCACCAAGATCAGCGTGTACAGAGCTGTGGTCCTCACCACCCTGCTGTATGGTTCCGAGTCCTGGGCCCTCTACCGCAGCCAACTACGACTCCTCGAACGCTTCCACCAGCGCTGCCTGCGTACCATCCTGGGCATTCACTGGAGTGACTATGTCACCAATGTCGAGGTCCTTGAACAGGCTGAAACCGTGAGCATCGAGGCTTTGCTGCTGCGGACACAGCTCCGCTGGGCGGGGCATGTCTCCAGGATGGAGGATCATCGCCTACCAAAGATCACCCTGTTCGGCGAGCTTGCTACTGGACACCGTGACAGAGGGGCACCAAAGAAGAGATACAAAGACTGTCTCAAGAAGTCACTTAGTGCCTGCCAAATCGACCACCACCAGTGGTCTTCGCTTGCTGTGGACCGTGACACCTGGCGCTCCACTATTTACAAGGCAGCTGTCTCCTTTGAGGACTCTCGCAGAGCTAGCCTTAAGGACAAGCGGCTCAGGAGAAAGAACAGAGATGCCGCAACTCAGAACTCTGGCCATACCTTCCCCTGCAGCCACTGCGGTCGAACCTGCCTGTCCCGGATTGGCCTCCGCAGCCACGAACAAGCCTGCAGACGTCGTGGGCAACTCCTATAAAATCTTCGTTCGCGAAGTCCAGCCAAGAGATTTGAGAATAAACAACTTTTGTCAAAATATGGCTATTTTTGTCTACAGAATTTAAAAAAATAGGGTAGACTTTAAAATGGCGCTGGTCGTAGCGCATTCCTGAGCATGCACATGACGTTTTCGGCGTGGAGCAGAAATTCTTGCAAAAAAGTAACAAGATAAAAGTGGCGTCACTTTTAGCTACGCAAACCTTGCTTGAAAACGTCTTTTTGGCGTCAACTTGTGTGTGTGTGTGTCTGTGTGAGTGTGTGTGTGTGTGTGTGTGTGTGTGTGTGTGTGTGTGTGTGTGTGTGTGTGTGTGTGTGTGTGACAGCGACTAGTGCCCGCGTTTGAGGACGGACAAACTTGAAATTTTAGGATATGTTATCCCTGAAAGAATTATTAAGAGATATTTTTTCCGATTTTTCGATTAAGATGATCAATGCCGAGAAAATGGCCGTTTCACAAAACCCGGCTGATCCACACTGGAGTCCGTAAGTTATCTTACTTTTACTATATATTGTGCATATAGCAAGATAAAAGAGAGATATTGAATGAGTTTGCTAAACAGCATTGTACCTCTACAACTTTCTGAGTGATAATTAAATATTTAATTTTTGTTTCACCTTTTGTGAATTAATTTCACAAATTAAATGGGTTAATCTTCAAGCTACTCATACCAAAGCATACCAAAGCATGTATGTACAAATCATTCGGCACATCTGCACAAGCAGGTATGCATACCCATGCACATGCACGTGCACATGTAAGCGTATACACATTCAAGCATGTATGCAGGCACACATGTGCACACACACACTTGCTCCCAAAATAAAAAAACCCAACATAACAACATACATAAGTACCCAAGTACCCTGTAGAAAGTGCCTGGACATACATGCACACGCCCGTATAATGTATGCAGGCGTTATTATATACATTATTATACACACCTGACCTGTGGCACATGCTGCACAAATGATACTCAAAACAACTTGAAGCCACATGACGCACTACAATGCTTCTTCATTTATCACAAAAACACCTGTAAAATATTGCAGAAAGGGCGTACATTTTGAGGCATGTCACAGCTCGAAGCATGGACATTCCGGGCCGACCTGGCAGACGGACTAAAACACACACAGTGATACCTGTGAATGTGCGTTCGCATGCCAAAACGATTCGGACTGCCCATGCCCATGCCGAGAATATAATGTACGTACCGTGCCTCTCCACCATGAAAAGGGTGTCCAGTCCCTCAGCGTCTCTGTCTCGAACGCCACATACCAGTGACCTAGCACATTGAGCTATCATGACCATACGAGCCTGGCTTACAACACACTCCAACAGAATCATCCTTGTTACGTGGTTGAGTCGTAGTCGTAGTATGATAAACACACCAGACGCACGCACGTAAGGTTCTTTTAAATAAACTTCATTCAGCTGCAACCCGTCACACGTGGCTTAAGGATGTAGACAATACTGGAGTAACAGTTCCAACAATATTTTAATTCAGCGATGTGATCTCCACACAATGCATTTTCAAATGCACAAACACTGATACAAAGTCTCTTCTGCAAATGCCCACACTGCCGACACAAAGTTTCTCATAAGCAGCGTCTCACACAATGTACACCCTATACGTGCCACGTACCTACGATAAAGTGCGTGTCTCGACAACTGACAATGCAAGACAATGTACGAATGTGCTTTCCTAGCGCCCCCTTTATATAAAAGAAAATCTTACTAAAAAGGTACGTGAATCGTAACCATGATAGCTCAAATAAATAACGGATCGTTTCCTACGATCAACACATGCATGCTCTCACAGGACAACACAACCACAATCGTAACAATCCTGCATCACACTGAGGAACAGACCTAATGCGAACTTATTGATCTATTGGCCAGACTCGGCTCTTACCCAGGTCACATGTCACGCGTAAGGTTACAGGTCACAAGTTAAAAAACCCATGTAAACAGAGGGTGGTCACAAAGATTGCAATCCATCCTCTGCCCACATGTAGCCAGCTCCGCGATCGGGTGCACATCGAAATTTAAGCAGTTTAGGCAAAGAGTCCATAAAAAAACAGCCGATCACCGGGCTAGTTCAGCGCTGAGGAGCGTACGCCGTCTTCTCTCCCGTGGTGTTCAGGGCCGGATCTAAGGGGGCGGGGTTCTTTGGTACTAAAGCATACTCCCCCCTTCCCCCTCCCCCCTCTTACCCGACTTAAAAAATAACAAACATTCAGGGTGGTGGTATAATGCTGTTGCAGCACACACACACACCCTTCTCCTCCGCTTTTAGTACTGTTCGGACCCTGAAAGCACCCCCCCCCCCTGCTTCGCCCTCTCCTGTTTCTCCCCCCCCCCTCCCCGCTTATTGATTTTTTTGGACCATGGAAGCACTCGCCCCTTCTGTTTCTATCCCCTCCCCCTCCCCCCACCCCCTGCTTTTTGATTTTTCTGGATCCCGGAAGCACGCGCCTTTCGCTCCTGAACAAGATACAGTTTTTATGTTGTCGTTTAGCACCCCCCCCCCCCCCCGCCTTAAAACAGATTGATCCGGCCTTGGTGTTGTTGTGTTTGGGTCACTTGCAAAAGGTACTTTATCCACCAAGTCCGAGATTGAGGTTATACGTACCACCCTGGAGTCAGATTTGCGCTTTACATAATTATACACTCCCACGTTTTGTCCACGCATCCTGCGCAGTAGGGTGGCCCCAGCACTGGAAGAGCAAAATGTGGTTGCTGCGAGTTAAGTCCTCGGTTATGATGTAGGAGGTGTTCTTTGGTTTCCGCCTATGAAATACTTTCTTAAGAAAGCCTCCGAGCATGTTGTAATTGCATGTCTCATTGAAGACATAAACAACCATTTATCCGTAATTTTGTCATATTTATTTGAACTTTTGCATATAGCTAGGTTGGAGAAAGACATTGTATGAGTTATAATGTATCCTTTCAACGTTTTTATGTAATAAACAATTCTTTTCAGAAAAGAATTAAAACAATAAAAAAAAACTTGACTTCTCTAGATAGTCAGACAGTGGCGGTGACGTAAAAGAGACAAATCCGTCACCACGCAGACATTGACTTAATACTCTAAACATGATGTAATTCTCTCTAGCATGCGCGGCACTCTCTCTTTTTCACAGACAAGGGGCGCATCTAAAAGAGGCATAGATCCTCATGCGCCTGGAGACGCATGAGGATCTATGTCTCTTGGAGATGTTTGGTGCGCGCGCATGCACACACTAACATGCCCACACACACATACACACACACAAACACACACACACACACACACACACACACACACACACACACACACACACACACACACACACACACACACACACATCGTCACGCTTTCAGAAGAGCATGCAGGTGTACTTAGTATAGCAGGTAGCTAGGTAAAGTCAACCTGCTTTTCACACAAATTATAACAAGACTCAAATTGTACCATGAAATTCTAGTTTTGTCACCATTGTCCCAAGTCTTGAAGCAAAAGCAAATCTCATATCAAGTAAATATAAAATTACGTAAAACAACAACAACAAAAATACGTCATGACAAATGACGTCTCACAAACCAATGACGCATGTGTACTGTGCGCGCCCCTTATAGAGTTCAATATGGCACATCTACGAGTTTTTTTCAAAAGGAGATATTTAAACATCAGAATCAAATCAAAGACAAAAGGTTGAGACCCTTGACAGCGAAGACAGCTCTCATATAGAAGGGACATTGTGGGTTCGCAATAGTTGACACACGAGCCTTAACAATTTATTAATTTAGTAGTATGCATTCTGCTATTGGTCTAGAAATGACCTTTTATGTTCAAACATTAAAAAAAAAAATATATGATGCAGAGTCTCTGTATATGCTCTAAGCATGGACTGGGCATGTCGCTTGCACTAGAGAAAGTAAAGCGTTATTATGGGTTCAGCAAGAGAGTTGAACACACACTCTGAAGTATTCAAAGTTTGATGCAATACCTAAGCAAAAAAGGCAAAGCCATTATGGCTCACATGTATGACCTTTATACATATGTGTGACTTTTTGTGACAATAAGTAAAGGGCTGACTTTTGCACCATCAAAATCCATGTTTTCACCCATCTGTCAACCCTCTGTGACCCTTGACCTTTGCGATGAGTCTACTACATTAGTATGCATAGAAAGGTCTTATCATCAGCTACCTGTGCCACATTTGATTGAAAAACTTGCAAAAATGTTGATAATAACGACAATTTTATCCAAAATGTGCATTTTACACACACTTGCCAGCCTATTGTGACCTTGACTTTTCCAAGGGGTCATCCAAATTAGTATGCATAGATAGGTCTTACAATTAGGTATCTCTGTATCTCTGTACGAAATGTGGTTTGAAGTTGTGAATAGTATTTGATAACAAACACCTTTTGTCAACATATGGCTATTTTGAACCTATTTCCTTCGCTCTTGTGACCCGTGAACTTTCTGAGGGTTGACCAAATTAGTATGCATAGAAAGGTCTTAGTATCAGGTATGTTGTTTACCAAGTTTGTGATTAAAATTGTGAATAGTACTTGAGATAAAATAAATTAAGCCAAAATATAGTTATTCTTGGCCTATACCCTCATCTCCTGTGACCTTGACCTTTGCGAAAGGTCAATAAAATTAGTATGTTTAGAAAGGTTTTGCCACAGAGTATCCTTGGGCCAAGTTTGTGGCTTGACTAGTCTCCGAGAAAATGCCAACGTTAAAGTTTACTACAGACGCCGGACAGACGACCACTGGCCCAGAACATAGACTCACTTTTGCTTTGCACGTGAGCCACTAAAATGAGGATGATCATAGAATCACTTGCCAGTTTGTAATTGGGTCATTCCCCTTCCTTCTATGCCCCCTCCTTCCAGACGCACCCTCTCCCACAGAGGCTGGGCTATCCTTCTGCTGCTTAGGCAGCTGACTAATTTTGTGGGCCTTGGTCATGTGCCAGAAAGGGGCGTGCTTGTCCACTGACACAGATCCGGATGCTGTTTCGTATGCTGCTGCCATCTGGCGCTGGGTGTGCAGAAAGTCCTGAATGTGGCGAGAATATTATAATAATAATAATAAAATAATAAAATAATACCGTTATTATATAGGCGCTTTTTCTCAATTTTGGGGAAATCGACTCAAAGCGCCGCGCCTGAAACCCAACACACACACTCACGAAACAGACACGGATTTACGCCATTTAAGACAAACACAGTACAAGACAAACGAAGGGCCAGTCAGCTACTGAAGTTACAGAGATTTTTTGATCGCTTGTATTTGAAATTTGTATAATTGGCCTGAGACCGGTACCAAAGTGCAAACATGTCAAAACCACCCATGTAAACTTGAAATTTTGGATCAGATATACATAATTACTGCAGTATCCTTTTGGGTAAAATAATGTAATTTAATTAAAACATGTGAAACCTTTGGTTACTTTGATTAAAGAAAACAATAAATTACTGAACAATCAGTTCACGTATCCTCGCAACATACCTTCCACTTTAATATCGTTTATCACTGTGGTTGTGTAGGATTAGCCCTATGTACACATCTGCGAATATATGTGCCTGTCTCTCTAGCTCTCTTTGTCTACATTCTCATGTCTGGACCGATCACTAACTCTTCAGTGTAATAGAAGCTCCCTGTTGAAGTTACCAGTTGTAAGATCTCATCGTGCCACTGGACTCTGCTTTGTGCGGCTGAGAGGATGAGGTTGCCCCAGCGCAACAGCTTCTCCATCAAAATCTCCTTCATGCGCAGGTTTTGTGCATGGATCTTCATCTTTACTAAATCTGCTTCTTCATCTTCTCTTTTTCTTCTGCCTCCTCCAGAAGTCCTGCGACGATGGGGAACGGGCGAACCGATAGGTAGTGGTTACTACTGGGAGTCGTAGCTCCGAACCTGCAAGTAGGCGGCCTGTGGACCAGTGGTTGCTCTTCCCTGTACCAGGGGCAGCAAGGAAGTTCGGCAGCATTCCAGGCGATCGAGCAGCCCTCTTCAGGACAGCACTGCTCACCCTAGTAAGGGAGGGAACTAGAAAAGGTGTTCCAAATATTGCCTGCCCTACACCAAACCGCTCAGTGTACCGCGGCTGGCGGTTTAACCCTTTTATGCGGTCGAAAAGAAAAACAAAGAAAGACACTTATCCTTGGTACGTGCAACGTACGAACCCTGTTGGACAGAGAGCAGACGCTGATACCGCACAGAAGAACAGCCCTCATAGCCAGGGATCTGGCGAGATATAAGATCGACATTGCGGCTCTTAGTGAAACGAGATTTGCCGACGAAGGCTCGATCTGTGAACCTGAGGGTGGGTACACCTTTTTCAGGAAGGGCAAAGCTGAGGACAAGATACCCGGAGTTGGCTTCGCCATCCGCACCACGCTCCTCCGACAGCTACCTTCTCTTCCCATTGACATCAGTGAACGAGTGATGAAGCTCCGTTTCCCCATCTCCCACACCCGACATGTCACTAGCATCAGCGCCTATGCCCCAACACACAAACGCCGATAACGACAAGGAGGCGTTCTATGAGAGCCTCGACTCCATCTTGAAGTCCACTCTTGCAAGTGACAAGCTCATCGTACTTGGTGACTTCAATGCTCGAGTTGGGCGCGAATGTGACCGCTGGGAAGGAGTGATGGCCCTCAATGGCTGGGCAAGATGAACAGCAATGGCCTGCTGCTGCTGACATTGTGTGCTGAGAATGGACTCGCCATCACCAACACCCTCTTCAGACTGGCTAGTAAGTACAGGACAACATGGATGCATCCCAGGTCCAAGCAGTAACATCTCATAGACTATGTTATTGCCGGCCAAAGAGATACTCGTGATGTCAGAATCACGACACTGTGAACAGAGAAGCGCTTTGGGTCATCCTCGCAAAGCTCAGCTGTCCCAGGAAGTTCACCAACATCATCCGCCTCTTCCATGATGGAATGGTAGGAGTTGTCCAGTCAATCGGCGACACATCCGCACCCTTCGACATTTCCAACGGTGTGAAACAAGGTTGTGTTCTTGCCGCCGTGATGATCAACCTGTTCTTCACGTGTGTCCTGACCCATGCAGTACGTGACCTTGAGAAGGGTGTGTACCTGAAGTACAGACTAGACGGCTCTCTCTTCGACCCTTGTCGACAGAACGTCAGGACCATCGATAGACTGATCCTTGAGGCGCTGTTTGCTGATGATAATGCGCGGATGGCGCACACGGAGTCTGACCTGCAGACCATCGTCAACAGGTTCTCGGAAGCCTCTCGACTGTTTGGCCTCACCATCAATCTCATCAAGTCTGAGGTCTTGTTCCAGCCAGCCCCAGGCACAAGATCACCCCCACCCAAAGTGTATATCGAAAACACCGAGCTGAAGACTGTCGACCAGTTCAGGTACCTGGGGAGCATCATCTCTTCTGACGGTACTGTCGACAAGGAAATTGCAGCTCGCATCAGCAAAGCCAGCAAAGCCCTGGGTCGTCTGCGCACTCATGTGTTGAATAACAACAACGTCAAGCTCTCAACCAAGATCAAAGTCTACAAGACAGTAGTCCTCCCCAGCCTCCTCTATGGCTGTGAGTCATGAACGCTGTACAGAAAACACCTCAAGCAGCTTGAACGTTTCCACATGAGATCCCTGCGCTCACTCATGGGCATCAAATGGCAAGACAAGGTAATAAACCTGGAAGTCCTGGACAATGCTGGCTTAGTGAGTGTTGAAGCCTTGATCTTAAAGACACAACTTCGCTGAACAGGTCATGTCATACGCATGGATGATTCTCGCATGCCACGCCAACTCTTTTAGTTGGTGCACTCTCAAAAGGCCGCAAGAAGCACGGACGGCCAAAGAAACGCTTCAAAGACTGCATAAAAGACGGCCTCGACTACTGCGTCTTCCCGGTAAAAGAACTTGAATCACAAACACAAGACAGGTCTGGCTGGCGTGCCGCCACCAGGAACGCATGCACGCTCTTTGAACACAATCGGCGCGAACGGATCACCAGTGCCAGAGCTCGCAGAAAGACAGCGTCGACTCTCCCCACAGCTACGTTTCAGTGCCCCCATTGCTCTCGCAGGTGTAGCTCCAGGTTTGGCTTGGCCAGCAACACCCGCACCCACAAATAGAAGTCATGCACAATGACATCATCGGTTTTTTGATGGTCTACCCATTATACACCTATTTTACCAGCAGGGCGAGAAAGGCATCTCTGGCATAAGGTTACAAAGTAAAGTAGATTATAGCACTGTCAGGGGAGAGAAATGTGCATGATCGACCAGTGATCATAGATCTACTGTGGCCAAAGCACAAAAAAAAAAAGAGATAGGAAAGAGAGGGGGCGCTAAAAAAGTGACTGAAAGCAATGCATATGGAAGCCCCCCCGAAGGGGGGCGTATCACATATCCCACTGTTCCAGCCACTCAGTGCATGGAAATTTAAATCTAGGTCCCCCCGAGGGGGGTCCAGATATTTAGCCGGTGTGGACAGCTGTTTCGGTCTTGGCGACCTCTTCAGCACACCATCGGCGATACTGGAGGAGGCAGGAATTTCTGCCTACCTGCAAAGACAACCACATTTTACTGTGGTGTCCGCAAGGGCATACATTCCATGCCACCACCTAGAGCTAAATTTCCATGCACCCTAAAAGAGAACCTACCAAAAGGGGGGAAGGGGTTGCAGTCGATATTGTAGTAGTAAATGAAAAGAAAAGGGGAGACTGCCAGTGCTAATATTTTAGGAAGGTTACAAAGTAAAGTAGATTATAGCACTGTCAGGGGAGAGAAATGTGCATGATCGACCAGTGATCATAGATCTACTGTGGCCAAAGTGCTTTTTTGTGCTTTGGCCACAGTAGATCTATGATCACTGGTCGATCATGCACATTTCTCTCCCCTGACAGTGCTATAATCTACTTTACTTTGTAACCTTCCTAAAATATTAGCACTGGCAGTCTCCCCTTTTCTTTTCATCTCTGGCATAAATCTGAGACACTCTTGCTCTTAGCATGAACAAAACACGTCCTTGGCACTGAAGAGGTTAAGAGAATTTTCGCCCCTCACCCCCTCATGGCATCCTCCCTCCCCCCCCCCCATCACCCCCTTATACCATCGTCCCCCTCCTTCCTCCCCCCCCCCCTCTACGAACAATAACTGGTAATACAGTAAAATGCGACACTTTGCACAATCTGAACAAGCTGTTCGTGGAAGTCTGTTCTTGGAATCTAGAGACAGTTTTGCGTACGATGATTGAAATACACACTGAAATCTGCGGCATTTTCTTTCTCTTACGCATCATAGTAGTAGTAGTAGTGGTAGTAGTGGTAGTAGTTGTAGTAGTGGTAGTAGTGGTAGTAGTATGTGTAAGGACAAAATAGGCCGCGAGGCCTTTGCAAATGTCCTTTCTTTCTTTAATTACATTATGGGTCTGTTATGCATGCAAATTATCCTACAAATCATTCATCATAGCAATACAAAATCTCTTTAAATTTTGGTGCATGTGTTCTCCGTGAAGTTACTTTTCATCAAAATCACACATGTCAGAAAAGAAAAAAAAAAAACAATCGCATGACAGATTGGCCTTTAAAATGGTGTTATAGGACGAATTCCTTTCATTGAAGAAGAAAGCTTTTGTTAAAATAGTGGGGTTCTATTAACTTTTAGGAAACAAAATGATTAATAGAAGCAGACGACTGTAGCAGAAGTCTTTTCTCAAAGCGTGTTTTCGACTGACTGTGCAATTGTATCGGATTGGGAGCATCTAAGCTAAATATTCTGTTGAATAAGTACACTTGGACGTGCTCTTAAATGCCATGGGCATGATACACTGTATAAACACTTACCTTTGCAACTCCAGCGGCTCGGCAGGAAAGACAATTTGACATGGCAACCAACAGTGAATGGGCAAACGGTCAGGGGAAGCTACTCAGTTCTTGTTTGATGGAGCAGTCGACCAATAATGTATTAAGTTTATTTATCACTAAGCAGGGTGATGTCACACACACACACACACACACACACACACACACACACACACACACACACACACACACACACACACACACACACACACACACACACACACACACACACACAAACTCGCTTCGCGGAGTGTGTTTTAAATACAAAGGTGCGTGTAAAATACGCCAAAATGGGGAAAACCTATTTTGATATTTTTTTCTGACTTTAATGAAAGATAATGCAAAACAACCCTCAGAAAAAAACTGGTGCCTGACTTGGTCACCCACAATTTTACACACACCCATTTTCCAAATGGATGGCAAAGACAGTCACCCACTTTATGGGTTTTGTGCACACACACACACACACACACACACACACACACACACACACACACACACACACACACACACACACACACACACACACAAAATACAACACAAAACAACACAACACCACACCACAACATAACACAACACAACACACACACACACACACACACACACCATCTCACACACACACACACACACACACACACACACACACACACACACACACACACACACACACACACACACACACACACACCAACAACAACCTTTGAGCTGAAGGTGAAGGTACCCATTTCCTGTGCCATCTTTAAAAAGTGATCATTCATCATTGTGGCGTTGATGTCATTACCCACTGGAGTGTGACCGGAGTTAGCAAACTGGGAGGTGTATTTGGCCACAACTGTGTCCACTATGGGATCTGGACTGTCAAAGACAGGAGAGAAGATGAAATTATATTATATTGAGCAACATTTTGCTTGATATAGATACATTAGTGTATTAAATAAGCGCTTTATTAAATAGGCGCTTTATGCCAATTGAAATCGGCTAAAGCGCCGCAGCGAAATGAACCCAACAAGCACACTCACGTGAATCACGCGCATTCACTCACACACTGTACACAAACACAGAACATTCACGTGGTGCCTGCTAAGGGCAAGCTCAAGCGAGCTACTGAACCCGTTTTGGAAATTTAAATTGCTTATATTTGAAATTTGATTAAGTGGGCTGAAATTGATACCAAAGTCGTGGGGGAGGAAGAGCCGGCGTAACCGGAGACAGCTTCCCTTACGGTACGCCCGAAATAACGGTGACATACTAGAGGAAAAAAGCATGACACCCCACCCGGGTTTCGAATCTCGCACCTCTTGCATTGGTGGCAGGCACTTTTACCGCTGCGCCACGGACCGCCCCGTGCGAAATAGTGCGTTAAAGGCTTCCTCACACGGAGAAACGAAACGAAACATTTCGTCGAAATGTCCGCATTTCAGAAATTTCTCCAACATTTCACCGTTTCACGAAATGCGAAACGACACATTTCACGAAATAGAACATGTCTCTATTCGCGAAACATTTCGCCGAAACATTTCTACCCGTCGCCCAATCAGCGTCGTCCGCTCGGTCACACCCCAATCTGACGTCATTCAAGCCCACACACTGAACGGATAGCAACGGTAAAGCGATGCCGTGGAGTCAGGTCTATTATGGCTAGAATTGCGTGATGTGACGCACGATTCTGTAGGATTTAAACGGAGAAATCATTTTCGAAATGGAATCTATCAAGTATCACCACTAAAGTACCACCAAAATATGATCATGTTTTAGGTCAGTTTTCTTAACCCCACTTTCATCCGGCGGCTGCTCTGCGAAGCCGCCTACAAGATGGCGGCTCACCATCGCTTCGAGACGGCGGCTTCCTCGATTCACTTGAACAAGCCCTGTTTACGCATTCAAAAGCGCTTACGTTTATTCGATATGGTCGGCAATTCACTTTAATTGTGCAAGTGAAGGCACACATGTCTTATATGTTTAGTTTTTAAGCGTCAGTAGTCAGAAATATGACCCGATATCCACCGATACAAACCAGAGCATGTGTCAGTGAAGAGTTACTTCCCCTGCACCAAGCGAAATGAATTTTCACCTCGTTTCTGCGTGTGCGGAGAAGGCATTTCGATGCCATGAAAATGTTTCGTTTCTTGTGACTTTCGTTTCTCCGTGTCTTCTTCTCCCTTCTTGGCTTGACTTCGCGAACGAAGATTCTATAGGGCTTGCCCACGTCGTCTGCAGGCATTTTCGTGGCTGCGGAGGCCAATCCGGGACAGGCAGGTACGACCGCAGTGGCTGCAGGGGAAGGTCTGGTCAGGGTTCTGAGTTACGACAGCTCTGTTTTTTCTTCTGAGCCGCTTGTCCTTAAGGTTAGCTCTGCGAGAGTCCTCAAAGGAGACGGCTGCCTTGTGAATGGTGGAGCGCCAGGTGTCACGGTCCGCAGCAAGCGAAGACCACTGGCGGTGGTCGATTTGGCAGGCACTAAGTGACTTCTTGAGACCGTCTTTGTATTTCTTCTTCTCTCCGTGTAGGGAAGCCTTAACAGGCAGATGTTATTACGAGACCCGAATCCAAATGCCCGTGTCGAAAACGAGGACATTTGATTCGAGTCAAGTAATCACATCTGTCTGTATATCGGCACTATAGTATATCGGCACTATATAATTCAAAACTGTTGCTCAATATAATTTATGTACGCAGTCCAAAACAAAACTATGTCTCGCGTCATTCATTTTGCGGCTGATTGCGGTGTTCAGACAAAACACATGAATGGCAGACGGCCGCACATCGCTGTCGATTCGGCGCGTAGAGTTCGATTGACTTGGAAGGCATCAGTGCATTGTATAACCGTGCGTGTTACAGGCTAAATTCTACTTGTAACTAGATCACACATACTGCGGAAAATGCCAGCAGGTTTGTTTATTTTGTACTTTTCTTAGGTTGTCGATCACCAGCTGACACCTTGTCAATTTCACTTGTCAGTCCAGCCCGACTCGCACGTTTCCTGGCGTCTTTACTCCGTTCGTGTGTGTGTATAAGATATACATTTTGAGCATTCATACACAATAAGCAGCATGTCATTACTACTACACATATGGAGCGCGGTAATGTTGCACGGTGAGCATATTTAGCACTTTCGTTTTGAAAATCCAAGTATCAGCAAGATCGAGTCTTCTTGGTGAGCAAGGGATTTTGGGAAGAAAAGTATACCTAGCAAGTTCATGAATATTAATTTGCTTCTTATACAATATCTCAATACATGTGTTCAAGAAGGGAAAACTTTATGGAGTGGGTACATTATATTATACTGAGCAACATGTTGCTTGATATAGTCCCGACAACATGCAGTTGTGATCACGGGACCCGAAACAAAATGTCCGAGTCAAAAGACGAGAACATTTTATACGGGTCAAGTAATGACATTTTCGGTTATCGGCGCTATATCAGAAAAATGTTGCTTAATATAATGTATGTACCCAGTACAAAACATTAATTTTGCGGCTTATTGCGGTGTTCAGACAAAACACATGAATGGCAGACGACTGTATATCCGGTGTCGTCACAGCGCGTAGATTTCGTCTTACTATGGTCACAACCAGTGCTTTGTATTACAGCGTGTGTTAATGTTTAAATTCTATTTGTTACTAAATCAACGCATAATTGCGGGAAATGCCAGTATATTCGTTTATTTTGTTCGTTTCTAATGTTGTCGATATCGCCACTGACATCTCAATTTCAGTGGTCAGTAAGGCGACTCGCAAATTTCCTGGCGTCTGTTCTTTGTTCGTAAAGTTTGAGCGTTCATACAGATCAAGAAGTATTTTATTTCTACTACACATAAGAAGCTTGTTACTGCTGTCGTATGAAAATATTTCGCATTTCCATTTTGAAAAATGCACGTATTATCAAGATCGAATCATGGCGCGCAAGGGAATGACTGCCGCAGCTGATTCCACTCTTCCACTAGGGCCTGCGTCAATTCCGGTACGGTTTGAGGAACATGAATGCGCTGCCTTACTCTGTGTCCCAGTTCATCCCACGCGTGCTCAAAAGGCGCCATATAGGCATGGGATAGGCTGAAACCGCTATTATCTGAGAAGAGCACTCCTCTCCACTCACGATGGGTCCATCTAAACTACGCCTGAGTCCAGCGAAGGCGATGCTGTCGGTGTCGAGGCGTCAAATCGGCCCCACAACACGTCGTCTGGCGTGCAGTCCTGCCGCTCGAAGACGGCGTCGTACAGTTTTAGTGGATACTGGACAACGTGTGCCAAGAAGTGTTTGTGCTGTATGCGTAGCTGGCCTGAACCTGTCTCGAAGATGAAGCTATCTGATGTAGGTGTCTTGTCGACGGGTGGTGATCCCGGGTTGCCTTGGACGAGGTCGATCTGCAGTGTCGCCAGTATTTCTAAACCTTTCTGCTAGATGCATAATGGTGGTGTGGTAACCGGCAATCTCTCTACGAGATAAACCCGCGGCCAGCATTCAAGTTGCTCTTTCTCTGTCTTGGGCATTAAATCGCGGCATGTCTCTCTCTTACGGACAGAACGAGAACACTAGCACTCAGTGCTTTCCTGAATAGTCTGAATACGCACTCGTTATTAACGGCAAGATAAACAAATTGTGAACGACCTCTCATCTTTGGTAAAATAAAAAAAAAAAAAAATCATGCTGCACGTTGGACGTGCTGCTCATTGACTAAATTTGCCCTCAGTTCTGTAATAACCCTGTATGACTTAGTAACTGCAGTATCAAAGCAAATTAGTGGCGAACAACAAAATAACGGACATAAATAAAGTGTTGAGTTTCTAAAGTGGCTCAGTATATTAAGCAGCCAAACAATGTATACTGGAAGAGGTGCTCGCAGGATGAGTATAATTGTCAGACGCGCATTCGAGTCAGCACCCAGTGCGCAAAGGCCATCCGGCCGCTGTCAGTCGCCGTTGGCCCGCGCACAACTGTGCGCGGGCCAACGGCGGCCGTCATCGGCCCGATGGCCTTCTGCGCTTTGAGTAACTCTCTCGTTTTTTTTTGCGGCGCTTTTAGGAACTGGCTACTTCGATAAACTACGCACCCATTTTAAACCGTTTTAGACCGGCATTGCCAAAGACCTCCAAATTATAATTTATGTGAATGCAACAGACAATAGATGATGCTTTGTGAAGGCAGCCTGATAGCTTCAGCCTGTCTTGGCGCTCAGTGTTAGTACTGGCCTGTATCTTAGCGGGTGTCTGCGACCGGTTTCAAAGTCACACGTCGTAATGGGTGCATGAATTCAGCATACGTTGGCTATCAACAAGAGTGACACTGAACAAGTGAATTCTTTTTATCTTTTGTGCCATCGTTTTGTTATTTTACTGCTAACCCAGGCCATACCTCCCCCTGCAGCCACTGCGGTCGAACCTGCCTGTCCCGGATTGGCCTCCGCAGTCACGAACAAGCCTGCAGACGTCGTGGGCAACTCCTATAAAATCTTCGTTCGCGAAGTCAAGCCAAGAGCTAAGCGAGGCAAGTGGCATAACCACGCTTTGCAAACTGTAAACATGCCGCGTATTAACCCGTTCAGTGCCGAGAAGAATCAAACACCACCAAAGTGCAAGAGGTATAGATTCTCGTGAGCCCTCGCAGTTGCGGGGGCTCATGGGGGTCTGTGCCTGTTGCTGGCAACGTAGATCTACCCAACAGCAGAGTGGAGAGGCCTGGGTATAGTAGTAAACAGCGGAGTGCCTGGGCGTAGTCACATTGCTTTATTTCACTGTATCCCAACACCGAAATCCCTAAATTTTGCCGTTGTCCTCTGAAGACTGCATTGCAGTGCAGGACACAGATTGACCATGAACGTTTAAGAATGATGCCAGAATAGCTTGGCGCCCATAGACGCCAAGCTAGTCAGTCTGGCTTCACCCTTGAACTATCATGGTCGATCAATATCTTCTGTGGTGTGTCTGGGGCAGAATGAATTAAGCAGTGGGTGTGTTAGTGGCAGGCTCCAAATGATAGGGACGTCACTCCTTCTTTCCCATCCCCCTCTCTTTTTACATCTATTAAACCTTGCAGTCAAAAGCAGATGGGAAGGCCATGCCCACAAATGCTCTTCTATATTTATGAGCTTGAGTTCATTTTCTCATTTTTTTGCACGCAAAATACGCAAAGAGATTGGCTTCCTAACTCAAATTCTAAGAGAGAAAGAGTCGGGTGACAACACTGAGGTGTTTAGCGCTTTGCATCAGTTTAGGAACAGAGGTGAGGTCTACGCTTTCATCAATAGGCAGGGTCTGTTTTTCTTGAATGCCGTCACTAATAGTTGTCGCTCTCCGATGTGCAAGAGGCCATCGGGCCGACATTGCAGCCGTTGGGCCGCCTACGGCCCTTGCGCGGGTCAGCGGCGGCCGATGTCGGCCCGATGACCTTTCATGCATTGGGTCGCGGCTATATGGTTCATCATGTAATATAGCCTCTAGCGTGTTCGAAGAAGAAGAAGAAGAATATAGTCCAAGAGGTGGCCCGATCTACCCTGCACACACCACCCCACCACCCCACCCCCCACTCTCCTCCAGTACTCAATAAAATGGTTTCAAAGTGTACCTTAGTATGTATTGAGATGTTTAAGCCATGTTTACCTAAAACCCTTAGGAGTACACAAAAGATATAGCCGATGGCGCAAGGGTCCCCGCATTCACGCTCTTCACGGAGCTTGAGAAACATTTTCCTCTAAATACATCAGAATTCATTCCAGAAGCCCAAATCAAGCAATATTATGTTAAGGCACACCTTCTGCGTCCTCTGCAAAACAAAACAGAATAAAAACATATTGAATCTGTGGCTCGCAGAGAAAGTATGTGTGCACCCAGTAAACGGCTATTTCCGTGAAATCAAAACAAAATAGAAAAAAAAGGTTTCAGATGTCTTCAGACATTTTTTATCGCACTGGTAGTCAATTTGCAGGCTTACATCATTAAAAGAGGATGTCACAATTATTCTAAACTTTACTAGGTGATGTTGTGATGACTCTGAGGGCCACAGTGGTTGATTTTGTATTCCAACCCGCAAAGAATTGTGTACAAGGTCTCTGTCATTTGTTACAATGCTATTACCGGTTCTGCCCCCCCCCCCCCCTATTTGTCCGACCTGGGTCATATTTACACGCCTTCAAGATCCCTCCGTTCAGCATCAGACACGCGTATTTTTAGGGTTCCTAGGCGAAAGAAGTCTAGCCAGGCCAGCGTGCCTTGTCTTATTTTGATCCAGTCACCTGGAACGACCTTTCAGCCCATGTCAAACATGCCCCAACTCTGTCTGCTTTTAAATCACTGCTCAAGACCTATCTGTTTTCTTATGCATACAGTTAGATGCATTTTCGTTGCGTTAGCAATCTTTAGCAGTAACTGTTTTTGTAACGGTGTGTGTGTATGTGCGCGTGTGAGCTTTTGATATCTGTCACTTTAGTTTTTGTATTATTTATTGTAGCGTTTTCTTTCTTGTACTTTTTGTTCTGTGATTTTTTATCCTGTAAAGCGCTTAGAGCACCATTCATTTGGAGGTGAGCGCTATATAAATGTACATTATTATTATTATTATTAGTATTATTATTATTATTATTATGTGGTGTCTGGAGTATTCAAGGAGGGAGTTTCACCTATAATGGGGGTGGGGGGGGGGGGGGACAAATCGTCTCTCGAAGGTTAGAGAGTAGTTCACCAGTATAGATCCCCACTTTGACACTCAACTCTCACTTGTGGCTCCACGTAGCTGCAGCATGCGCAGCGGCCACACCACGGGCAACAGCTTCGACTGGCTGGCTAAACCAAGTGAGGGGAAACCGGGGGCCTCAAACCCTTGGTGAGGCAGGACTTGCTCGTCCTAGCATGCAAAGTCTGTCACTGGCCGGCAGGGCGGAGGAAACTCAATCAAGGGTTCGTCGGCCAAGAGGGAGGGTCAGCAGTGCACTGCGGAGTGCATAGGGCATGTCAGAGCACAGAAGAAGACATTGGCATCCACTGCAGAAAAGGAAGTAACCAGTTGTAACGTCTCATCGTGCCACAGGACTCTGATTTCTGCGGCTGAGAGGGTGAGGTTGCTCCAGCGCAACAGCTTCTCCACTAAAAACTCCTTCACGCGCAGGTTGTGTGCATGGATCTTCATCTTCACCAAATCTGCTTCTTTATCTTCTTTATCTTCTGCCTCCTCCAGAAGCCCTGCGGCGATGGGGAACGGGCGAACCGACAGGTAGAGGTTACTACTGGGAGTCGTAGCTCTGAACCTGCACGTAGGCGGTCTGTGTACCAGTGGTCGCTCTTCCCTGTACCAGGGGCAACAGGGAAGTTCGGCAGCATCCCAGGCGACTGGGCAGCCCTCTTCAGGACAGCACTGCTCCTCCTAGTAAGGGAGAGAACTAGAAAAGGTGTTTCAAGCATTGCCTGCTCTACACCAAACTGGTCAGCTTACCGCTGCTAGAGGTGTAACCCTTTTCCGGTCGAAAAGAAAAACAAAGAAAGAAACTTATTCTAGGTACGTGGAACGTACGAACCCTGTTGGACAGAGATCAGAAGCAGAGACCGCACAGAAGAACAGCCCTCATAGCCAGGGAGCTGGCGAGATATAAGATCGACATTGCAGTTCTTAGTGAAATCAGATTTGCTGACGAAGGCTCGATCTGTGAACCTGAGGGTGGGTACAGATTCAGCCACTGTGACCCCAAAATGCATCACAGCAGCATACAATCAGGTTGGGAGTAGATTTGGTACTCTATCCTAACCATTAAAATCTAAAAACAAGACTATCAGTTGTATTCAAAATTTCTCAGGCCATCGGAAACAACGTACATTTCCCAATTTGGCAATTTGTAATGGGAAAAAGCTATCAATCACCACGAACGTATCGTAAAGGATGCCGACGTTCCTCATTTATACTGCACTTTATGCTCACATTACTGAAACTTAATATATTAAGAGAGGTCAAAATGAAATGGAATAACTTTAGTAATTCTTTCTAATTAATTTTGTATATTTTTACAATTTGATGGTAGATATACAAAATCAACCCTTGTGACATTCACAGTGATCACAACATCAACTAGTCAAGATTATAATAATTGTAACATCCTGTTTTAATGATGTAAGACTGAAAATGAACTGCCAGTGCTATAGAAAATGTCTGAAGACATCTGACACATTATTTTTGTCTATTTTGTTTCAATTTCACTGAAATAGCCGTTTACTGGGTGCACAAATACATTCACTGTGAGCCTTAACATAATAGTGCCTGATATGGGCTTCTGGAATGAATTCTGATGTGTTTAGAGGAAAAGGTTTCTCAAGATCATTTTAGGATCCGCGAAGAGCATGAATGGGGGTACTCCTACGCCATCGGCTATATCTCTGGTGTGTTTCTGTGGATTTTAGGGAACATGGCTTAAACATATCAGGACATACTCAGGTACACTTTGAAACCATCTTATTGAGTACTGGGGAGAGGTAGCAGGACTGGCTCATGGAATAATAGTTTCTTTACTAACACAATGCATCTGTCCTGTACTGTTTTCAGTGCATCTAAAGGCCTCATTTTTTCAAGGTGCACCAGGCTCAGATTATTTCGACTACCCCCCCCCCCCCCACTCCCCCGCCCCTACACGCACACACCAGCAGCTACAAATGGCAAAGCGCCTCATGAGTCCTCACATCATGACTCATTGTGCCCGAGGTACAAAATACCCACATTTTGGAGTTATCCTCTGAAGACTGCATTACAATTCAGGAGACAGACCGATCATGATAGTTTAAGGGTGGTGGCAGAATAGCTTGATGCCTATAGGCGCCAAGATATTCTGTCACCACCCTTGAACTACCATGGACGAGCCATGTTTTGCTGTGTTTTGTCGCAGGCAGAATTAGTTAACGTTAAACCTTTCCCTCATCCAGTGAAATCGGTGGGTGGTGTGGTAAAGAAAAGCAGTATCACGAGCAACTGACACCTAACCCCGGGTGGATTATGCTGGGACCGCCATCACCACCGCCACCACCACCATAGTTTCCTTCAAACGAGATCACTGACTATTCGATTACCTTGTCCCTTTGCTATAAGGAATGGTCGTTCCTGAAAAACACTTAAGATCAAAGATCAGCGGTGGCTCGATGGTTAACGTCTCCTTTAGATGCGTGGTCATGAGCCCCAGGAGGGTGAACATCACGGGTAACAAAAGGTGGAAGCAGGTGATGACACGGTTTCTCCAGAAGTAAATGGCCTTCTTCACGAGGAGGCCGCGAAAACGAGAACACTGCAGTTGGCACCCGCTAAGCTTTGTATATCCTCGAGAAAAGGCTGCAGAATAAAACATTTATCCGTAAATTAACTCATAGTGCATGAAGCACCCCAATGCGCAGAAGGTCATCGGGCCGACGTCGTCCTCCTTTAGCCAGCGAACGACCAACAAGGACCGGCGTCTGCCCGATGACCTATTGAGCATAGGGACGGTACTGTTTGCAGTACTGGTGGCGGCATGCACAACAAGGGTTATCATGCCGGGAAAAGAGGGCGTAGAGGGGTGTGAGTGAAAGTTAGTTATTGGGGTTTAACGCCGAGCAGGCGACTAAAGCTACTACAGCGACTGAAGCTACTGTTCCATAAGCATGAATCCGACACGAAAACGATCCAAACCCGATGCAGTCATTTTCGTTTGAAGCTGGATGCGAATTCGTGTCCGCATCGGGCATATGAAAGCACACAAACATGAAAAAGACTGGCATGAACTTCCTATTTCGGACCCCTTTAGGATTCGGATCAGGTTCGTATCGGATTCGTGTTTATGGTTCGGGTGCCTTAGAACAAAACTGCACGTGTTTCGACGAAAACGTGGATTAAAAGCCCGAAAGAACATGCGGTATCGCAAGTTTGTCCTGGCTTTTAATCCATTTTTATTCATCGAAACACTTGTAGTTTGCTCCTAATTCTGATTGCATGTTTGTCCGGACTTATTCGAGACGCGCCTCTTCCAAATCCGCGGGAAAAGCCGCCTATCCGAATGCAGCAGGTCTCGAATGAGTTTGAAAGCATTACATACGCTAACAGTAAAGGACATATATACGTCATTTATATTTTGTTACCGAGAATGTCATTCCTTTGTTTGGCGGGACTGTTTGGTTTGCTCCTGCAGGTGTAATCGTGTGCGCCACTCTCTCTCCTGTCGTGTTTAATTTCGGATTGACTGGACGCATCACCGTTCAGTTGGATCGAACTGGTGCTGCTGGAATTCCTATTTGAACTGGATACTTTTGGATCCGTACCAGTTCCATGGAGAAGGAAAGTGTCCTTGTCCTCGGATGTGCCAGAGGAAGTGGCCGATTGGAAAGCAACGACGTCATGGGGGGTGGCTTGTGAATCGTCTGGGGTACTCCAGGGCGACGTTTTATTGTTAAAAGTCTTGTTAGCGACATCTTCTGTCATTTCTGGTCGTTTGACGACTGCATCATCATCGATAGCAGCGCTTTCTCCAACTCTTAAAGCAAACAATCAATCGACAGATCGATGGATCGAACGATCCATCCATCCATAAAATAATAATTATAACAAATCAGCCTAATAAAAACAAAGTGCCAGACACCCAGAAAGAGGACCCAACGATAAAGACTTATGAAACAAAATAATGAAGAAGGTGAAGACAAGAGAGGCAAAGCCATTATGGCTCACGTGTATGACCGATTTACATATGTGTGACCTTTGTGACAAGGGCTGGCTTCTGCAGCAGCAAAATCTATGTGTTTAAAAATGTAAGCATTATTCACACATCTGTCACCCCCCCCTCCCCCCCCCGTGACCCTTGACCTTTGTGGTGAGTCAATTAAATTAGTATACATAGAAATACCTTATCATCAGCTATCTTTGTACCAAATTGGGTTGAAATATTCGCAAAAATTTGGGAATACCTACAATTTTTATCAAAACTCGGCATTTGGCACACATTTGCCAGCCTCTTTTGACCCTTGACCTTTCCAAAGGGTCATCCAAATTAGTATGCATCGATAGGTCTTACCTTCAGGTGTCTCTGTACCAAATGTGGGTTTTAAGTTATGAATAGTATTTGAAAAAAAAAACATCTTTTGTCAAAATATGGCTATTTTATACTTATTTTCTGAGCTCTCGTGACCCTTGACCTGTCCAAGGGATCAACTAAATTAGTGTACATAGAAAGATCTTCCCATCAGGTATCTCTGTAGCAAGTTTGGGTTTGAAGTTGTAAACAGTATTTGAGAAAAAAAATCTTTGTCAAAATATGGATATTTCGAACCTATTTCCTGAGCCCTTGTGACCCTTGACCTTTCCTAGTAGTAATCCAAATTAGTATGCATAGATAGGTCTGACCATCGGGTATCTTTTACCAAGTTTGTGTTTAAAGTTGTATATAGTATCTGAAAAAAAAAAAAAAAAACCCAGCTTTTGTCAAAAGATGGTTATTTTTCGCCTATTTCCTGAACTATGTGACCCTTGACCTTTCCGAGGAATCAACCAAATTAGTACGTATACAAAAGACTTAACATCAGGTATCATTGTACCAAGTTTGGGTTTCAAGTTGTGAGTAGTATTTGAGAAAATATAAAATAATATGTCAAAATGTAGCTATTTTTTTTTTTACATAATTCCAGATCCCTGTGGCCTTGACCTTTGTGAGAAGTCACTCAAATTGGTATGTTTAGAAAACTCTTACCACAAAGTATCCTTAGGCCAAGCCTGAAGAATGTGACTTGAATAGTCTCCGAGAAAATGCCAACGTTAAAGTTTGCCACGGACGACGGACGACGGCGGACGGACGACGGACGGACGACCACTGACCCAAAACATAGACTCGCTTTTGCTTCGCACCTGAGCCAAAAATTATTTCTTGTCAAAATATGACTATTTTTTACCCATTTCCTGAGCTCTTGTGACCCTTGGCCTTTCCGAGGGGTCATCCAAGTTAGTATGCATCGATAGGTCTTACCATCAGATATCTCTGTACAAGTTTGAGTTTGAAGTTGTGAATAGTACTTGAGGAAAAAAACAACATCTTTTGTCAAAAATTAATGGCTATTTTTGACTTATTTCTGGAGCTTTTGTGACCCTTGACCTTTCAGAGGGATCAACCACATTTGTATGCATATAAAGGTCATACTATCAGGTATCTTTGTACGAAGTTTGGGTTTGAAGTTGCGAATAGTACTTGAGAAAAAGACATTTTTTTTGGTAAAAATATGGTGATTTTTTTAAACCTATTTCTTGAGCTCTTGTGACCCTTGACCTTTGCGAGGGATCAACCAAATTAGTGTGCATATAACGAACTTACCCTCAGGTATCTTTGTACCAAGTTTGGGTTTGAAGTTGTGAGTAGTATTTGAGAAAAAAATTAATTATATCCAGAAATAGCTATGTTTGATATATTTCCTGATCCCTTGTGATCTTCACCTTTGTGAGAGGTCACTAAAATTGGTATGTTTACAAAGGTCATACCACAAAGTATCCTTGGGCCAAGCTTGAAGACTGTAGCTTGAATAGTCTCCGAGAAAATGCTAACTTTAAAATTTACCACGGACGACGGCGGACTGACGACGGCCGACGGCCGACGGCTGACGGACGACCAATGGCCCATAACATAGACTCACTTTTGCTTCGCACGTGAGCCACAAAAGATGCAGGTATGGATACATTAAAATGAAAGAAAGATGCAAGGAAGCACTAGATAATATTAGTGGATGTCCACTTATCCATCAGCGCATTTTTCTTTCTCTCTAGTTTCGCTTCTTTTCGATTTTTTTTTCAAAGTATCTATGGCGACACTAACTTCAGAAAGACATCTTCCATGGTGGTAGCTTTGGCCCCAAAATTTCGAATACCCAGCTCCTCTTTGCGTTCCTCCAGGATGCGAAAGAGGCCCGGGAACAGGGCTGTCTGGTCGTCAGGCAACATGTACGATACCTCCTCGTTAATCTCGTTCTCAAACATGCCGCCAGGAAGCGCTTCCTGAATCATCTCCGTCAATCTTGAAACCTTACAATGTGAAGTTTTGACGATGACCAGATGGTACCCCGTCCCTGTGGCAAAGTATATATACATATATACGTATGTCAACTTGGCTTATAACAAGGTCGGATGTAACAAAAGCTGGATATAACAAACTGTTTTCGGGGAGGTGTCAGCCGAATTTTTGTTTGTCTTTAATATTGTATAAGAAAGGCAAAGCCCTAATGGCTCGCGTATGTGACTAATCCACTTAAGTGTGACCTTTGTGACATTGACCTTTCCAACAGGTCACTGAAATGAAAAGTGTACAAGTGTCTGAACACAAGAGGTGGCTTTTGTACCAAAGAAATCCGAGTTTTTCAAAATAAATGTATTTTTCACAAATTTTTCAACCCTCTGTGACCCTTGAACTTGTGAGGGATCGACTAAATTATTATGCGTAGTAAGGTATCTGGTAGTAAGTTAAGGCATCAGCTATCTTTATGCCAAATTTGGTTGAAACGTTTACAAAAACGTTGATAAAAATTACAAATCTATCAAAAACTGGCACTTTTCAAACGCTTGCCGACCTCTTGTGACCCTTAGACTTTTAGAGGGGTCATCCAAATTAGTTTGTATCTTTGCACAAAGTTTGGGTATGCAGTTGGAAAATAGTATTTAACGAAGAACAAATTGTGTCAAAATATGGCTAATTTTGACCCTTTTGGGCCCGTTGTGCACTTGAGAGAAGTTAATAAAATTAGTATATTGAGAAAGGTGTTTTTTTTTTTTACACAAAGTATCCTTTAACCAAGTTTGACGTTTGAGGCGTCAAAAGTTTGCGAGTAAATCCCAACGTTAAATTTGACGACGGACGACAGACGACGAACAGACGACCGATGGCCCTTACATAGGCTTACTCTCGCTTTCGCCCCTGAGCCAAAAATAAGTCGCCAATAACAAAGTCTGATATAACAAAACTTCCAATACAACACACAAAGAACACATATATGGGCGGGGCGGGGAGGGGGGAGGGGGTGAGGGGGCGTTGCGCCAGTAGAATAGTACACGCACACACGGTTAGGACCGAAGCCTCCGCCTATCAGGCATCCAATCGCCAGCCCACAAAAAATAAGAAGGGAAATAACACGACGATCATATACTCAGACACAGTGGAGCATACATGCCCTAGCATGTATTCCTTCCTGATTGAGCGACGCCTTAGCAGGCTGGGCTACGATCAAGGCATGGAGGATGACCACATGCCAGAAGACATCTTCTAGACCTTTTTGCCCATGGCCGCAAGCCTATCAGGCAAACAGTCCTCAGATTCAAATACGTCTGCAAGCGGGGCATGAAAACCTGGGCAACAGCGACAGAGAATCGCTTCACCTAGCGGCATGCTGTAAAGAAGCGTGGTAGGGGAGGAGACCCATGTATGAAACACTTAAGCAAAAACGTCTTGCACGACCGTCAAAAGAAAGGTAAAATCAATCCGAAACCAGGGTGTGATAGATATTATATTGATGAATCTTAGGACAATGCCAAATTTCAAAACTCGAATCGATGCAGAAGCAGTTCCAGTTTGAAAAAAAAAGTGGCACATTGTTAACTTTTATATTAGGCACCATTTGCCTAATATGAAACACTAGGTCTCCTATTATGAAACAGTGTGATTATGTCCTTTTCACAAGTTTCACTTACATTTTGTTGAAAATTAAGGCATGAGATATAGTTAGTATACATTATAGGTTCATTTAATATTAAAAGTGAGTTAAACAGAATGAGGCATTCGCCACTGGTCCACTATTGGTCCATCCATTCATCATCCTGTGTATATCCAATTGTGACAGAAGTTATCATTTAGAATTTCTGAGAGACCATCAAAGCCACAGACTTCTAATTTGGCACAGTGATCATATTAGACAATAGCTTTGGTTATCACTTGTGCTGACCTCCATGAAAGGTCAAGGTTACAAAGGTAAACAAACCGGGCAATTTTTAACGAAAATAGTTATAATCTTATTTTAAAGCTTGCCAAAGAGAAAACTGATGATACAACGTTTGCTTGCAGCTCTACTTTTAACCTCTCATTAAGGCCAAAGGTCACGAGAAGTAAGAAAGCTTTTATTTTAGGTTGTTGTTATTACAGGTAGTCCGTATGTGAAGTTTGCAATAAGATCCCAGTTGAAATATTTTGCTAGGGGTTAAACTGTCTATGCATATTAATTTTACTGGCTCCTTTCAAAGGCCAAAGGGCAGACATGTCAGCAAGTGTGTTGAAAATGTTCTATGTATGGGGGAATAAAAGCTGCCGTATTTAGTTTTTCCACCGCAAAGGTAAAACTTGATACAAGCTAGCATTATCAACACAGGTTTATGTAATATTCGGAAGCAAATTCAGGGGGAGAGTAATATTTCAAGGCGCACAGATCCCAGGATATTTTTTAATGTGTAATTTTCCATTTTGGGGAGTTTGGTACACCACCCCACCTACACACACACGCATGCACACAAACACACACACACACACACACACACACACACACACACACACACACACACACACACACACACACGCGCGCATGCACACACACACACACACACACACACACACACACACACACACACACACACACACACACACACACACACACACACACACCGCCAGCGTCTCTTCTTGGAAATTGTAAACGGTCCGTCGTGTGTCTCCTAACCTCTCTCACCCTTCCCGCGACCTCCCAACCACACTAACACCCGCACCACCCGTCCCTCGTTTGATAGTCAACAAGTGACACATTTGTAGGTCAACACCCTTTTCACATTCTCAGCAACTGTTACTATGCCAACAGGAAGAGTTCCCACGAAAACATCTACGAAATCTCCCACACGTTTTTTTTTATATTTTTATATATGCCGTATACCTTAAAGAGAGGTCATTCACAATAGTATTCATGTTATAAAATGCATACTTACATACTTTCAAACTTTTGCTCCCAAAGTTAACTTTTTAAAAAAATGACTAATCTGTACAAACACATCGATCTGGGATGACCTTGACCTTTTCTACAGGTGAAATATGTAGGTAAAGTTGTTCTTGTAAACTACAATTGTGTCGAGTTTTACCCATATTCTTTTTACTACCACTAGACACAAATATTGCTCTGAAATCTTTCCTAATTTAGTTCCAAGGAACCCCAAACGTCAACCGCCACCCGGGTCTGCCCTGGGGGACTTGGGTGGGGTTAACTACTTTTTAGTTCCCAGGGTCACCCTGGTCAGCCTCACAGGGTGGGCTTTCCCCTCTATTCTGGGGCATGTGTTTCTATCTCCCTTGGTCCATTCACCTGTAGTTTCCTTTTTAAAACTCTCCCTACTCTCTGGGCGCTTGTAGTTCGTGATACTGGATGTGTGTTGCTAAATGGTCTTAGGTTTATTTAGCATATTAGACCACCTGGCGACATACATTCAATATTCTGTTTAGCTTGTTTGTTTGTTTGTTTTTCGCAAGCAGTGCAGGCACGTTTTGAGAAAGTCATGTTGCTGTCGGGACGTTAAGCAATGTACAACCAACCAACCAACCAAATGTCAAATAAATATATGTCAGTTGTGTCAGCAAGAGCCAAAATCGCCATGAACCCCCGTACCCGCCTTCACGCGAGGCTCATGAGGATCTATGTGTCTTGCAGATGAATCCTATTGAGAGTATCTTGGCTGTGAAGAGATTAAGTGCAAATATCATAACAAAAGTTATTGCCTGCACAAAGGCTCACACAAATATGGTCTCTGTGACCTTACAGGTCGTGAAATCATTCTGTGAAAAACATCACCTATGAGGGTAAGGCAGTTTTTCCTAAAACCTCAGAACAAACCAGTACAGCAGTTTCAGAGGTATTCTCTACTCAATAATCTGCAAGAAAGATATGGCAACTATGACCTTGACCTTGAGGTAGAGGCACAGTTAAGATTGATGGCAATGTGTGATATGGTAAAATACTTTAATCTAAAATTTGGATTGAATAGGCCCAATGGTTATTGGAGATATTGCCCAGCACACAATTCCGCACAAAACAAATATGGCCGTTGTGACCTTGACCTTTATGACAGTGAATAGATTCTGGTATGCAACACTCTGTGTCATCATAAAATATCACAATTTGCCATTCGGATCACATCGCATCAGTGTTTACTGTAACATTGCCTGGACTATGACATACATAATAAATATAGCCGTTGTGATCTAGACCTTGACCAAAGTGACATGATCCTGGTGTGGGATACTCTGTATTGAGAAAAAGTTTCAGTTAGTTAGTTAGTTGTTTGGGTTTAACGCCGAGCAGGCGACTAAGGCCATCTCACGGCAGGATGGGTAAAAATCTGGTCAGTCAGACTAAAAGCAAGGTCTTAAGACAAGATGTATATATAGCTTAAAAATGTCAGGCTAAAATGTCGCACATGTCTTTAACAGAAACGATTACAGACTCTCAAAAAGGGCAAATAAAGAAATTCACATAGTCTATGAATTCTCAGATCTTGTTAAAATATTGCATTCAATCAAGAAATTGAGGATTTTGTCCGGGGGGAACATCCCGGAAGAAAACCTTCAAGGAGTAAGCTGGGAAGTGTTTATATCTCGTGTCAATTAGATCAGCATAATACTGCAAAAAGTGTCGAACAGAAAACTGCTCGTCACAGGCAAAACACCATGGACGCTCATCCTGTTTAAATAAGTAAGAGTGCGTAACATACGTGTGCCCGATGTGGAGCCGAGTAAGGACAGTCTCCTCACGGCGGCTGCCGCAGCGGAAAGGTAGACTGTCGGACTCCGTAGGAAGAGCTTCATGCAGCTTGTTCCCTTCATCTTTGTCCCACTCGGACTGCCACTCGCGGGCTATGTACGCACTAATCACAGGTTTAAAATCACTATAAACAGTCTGTGTGTCAGGGACAGGGTCACTGCGGGCGCTGTTGGCAGCAGAATCTGCAATTATGTTGCCTTCGATGCCCACATGGCCCGGGACCCAAATAAAAATGATGTCATAATATTCCTTCATCAAGTCTGCATAGATCTCTCTAATCTGCACCAGTGGGTGGTCTGTGCCCGCGCCCTGGAGGGCCTGCAGGGCAGAAAGAGAGTCAGATAGAATCAGGAAGTTCCTTTCCCGAGACTGATAGGCATGCTTGAGTGCCAGTGGAATTGCCTGCAGTTCTGCACGAAATACAGAGGAATGGTCATGGAGGCGGAGCTTAAATGGGCGTCTAGGATGGCGAGAGGACACTGCAGCCGCAGCCACTCTCCCATCCTCAGACTTCAACCCATCCGTATAAAGACGACAATAGCCAGGAAAAATGAAAGGAGTTCATTGAGGCTCTGTTGGCATATGGCTGGTGGAGTACAATCCTTCTTGTGGGCGGTCAAGTCCAGCAAGATGTCAAAAACGGATAGTAGCCAGGGTGGAGTGATGTGTTGCAGAGATTCCGATACTCCGGCCACCTGCAGATGAGGTCGGACACGGAAGAAAAGTAGACGGACAGCTCCCAGATGAGCATCGTAAATCTCTGCAAAGGACGGGTTAAAAACACAATCATAGGCAGGATTTTCTGGATGGGCCTTCAGCTTCAGAACGTACCTGAGCATGAGGCAGATGCAACGGAGCCTGAGAGAAGGCTCCCCTGCCTCGGCATACAGCATACAGACTAGGAATTGGAGATGTCCTGAATGCCCCCTGACATATGCGCAGACCTTGATGGCGGATTGTGTTCAGACGCTGTAGAACAGACTTGGAAGCCGAGCCATATACCACAGAGACGCAATCCAGTATGGACCGAACAAGGGCCCGGTACAGTCGAAGAAAGACAATGCGGTCTGCACCCCAGTCAGTACGACCAACGACACGAAGAATGTCGAGAGCCTTCCGACAAGAGGTAGAAAAAGTATCAACATCTGAAATTTAGAACAAACTGGCTGCATGGTTTCCGATTGTATAACGTAGACAAACACTGCTCCTTCTATGATACACTGTTCTAATTATGAAACACGTTTCATATCAGGTGCTCTTTGTGTTTCGTAATATGAACAAGATACCTCCCCAGGAAAATGCGTGCCTCCAAAACAACAAAAAGAGAACCAAAACGATTGCCGCTGGTTATCTGATGTCATGACAAGAGTGGCTATTTTGTTTAAGTCGCAAAACTGAATGATGATATAGGTGTTTCAAAATTGCAAACAATTAGATGCAGAAGGGTCCAAAATCACATATTCTCGGCATGTTTTCGTTTTCATCTCGTCTGACATTCTTGTACCGGAAATAAGGCTCACTGAAGTAGCTCTATATTAGTTATTACTGCACAGGCAGAATTTGGAAAAGTTATTCCGTTTTGCCGGGAGCAAGGTGCTTCATAATAGGCACTGTTTTATAATAGGGACTCCTCCCCTATAGCTCCTTTGCCATTATCCTTCTTCAGCCCGTAATGCAACTAGGACTGTCACTCCCGAGTTGGCTTGCTTTTACAGTCACAACAGACGAAGACGTAACACCGAATCAAAAACATCATGTCGCATCAAGGATCGTCTCTCGAGACCAGACTGCCAATGATGACGATGAAAGTCTTATCATAAACTAGCAATCTGCCAAGCTTGATTGGGGTATTTGCAATCGTGTCAAACGCCGCGCATCCATATGCGGTTGGTCGCGAATGAGTTAAACAGTCTCCGAGAATTTGCCAACGTTACAACTTCACAAAGGACGACAGACTTCGAATGGCCCAATACCTAAGCTCACTTTTGCTATAGCGCATGAGCAAAAAAAAAAAAAACAACAAAAAAACGCCCAAAACAAAGTAACATTTCTACAACTTTAGAATGGTTCTGTAGTAGTCTGCCTACTGTCTGGAAAAGGCACGAACGTTTTGCGCGCCAAAAAGCAAAATGTGTTTTGTTTTTCTAATCTGTAAATTTTAGCCCATGCCGTGGTCGAAATTATGCGTACCAACGTGTTTTCGTTTGCATTAAACCATTTAACCCCGAGTGCCTAAAGTAGAAGATAGACTGACCATGATAATTTAAGGGTTGTGCCTGAAGGCGCCAAGCTAATTTGGCACTATCCTGAATTATCATGGTCAAACCATCTCCAGCAACTGGTACATAGTCATTAAGCAACACCTCTAAAATGTGAGAAATGGAGCCTTGGGGTTAACAGGGTAAATGACATTTATAAAATTCCAAGCCACAGATAATGAAGGAGTTCCCCCACCCCCACCCCTATCCCATCCCTACCCTGATCTCCATCCGCTCCTTACCAACCCCGACCTTTTCTGCACTTATCGCTGTGGTGTGATGTTTCTTTCTTAAGTTTATATTCTTACGCAGGACTGTAAAGAAAAGCATAGAGATTAAGATATAGAGAATACAAGCCCACCTAAATCGATAATGCCGCATCCATGGCTAAAAGACGGCAGTTTTGAAAATAACTCACCATTGTCCCAGCCAACACCCCGCCTTTCTCAATACACAATATTGATTTCAAATAAAACGCAGTATGACAACAACATAAGGTAACATCCCATGGCGATATACCTGGCAACATAATGACAGAGTCAATTTCTGAAAAAAAACTATTTCTAAAAAACGTGTCTGTCACCTTCTAAATGCATGCCCAGGGTGTGTGTGTGCAGCAGTACAAAGCTGTGTAACACACTCTATCACCGGCTTACTAAGACTATAATTAGAAGCTGAGTAAGCCTCTAGCATAAAAAATACCCTCCCCCCCCCCCCCACACACACACCCCACACCTACACACACCTTTCATCCCCACCCTCCATTAGCTACACACATACAAACACGCACACACACACACACACACACACACACACACACACACACACACACACACACACACACACAATCAGCCGTGTTATTGCACATTCGGATTTTTATTTGCCTTGCGCTGTTCATCTTCGCTGCCAGTAAAATGTATGTCGTTCTAACTTTACTCATGTCAACTAACGTTATTCATGTTAACTATTGGCCAACTGATGCTAAATGGTATAACTGACGACAAATGGGTTAACTGACGACAAAATATGTCATTTACGTCGTATGGTATTTCTGATCCAAAACAGAAGCAAGCACCCGCTATTACGCGATGAAAATATTTGCATTACCCCACCAGTGCTTTGAGTGCTTTTAAACTACATACTCTTGGCTTGACTTCGCGAACGAAGATTTTACAGGAGTTGCCCACGACGTCTGCAGGCTTGTTCGTGGCTGCGGAGGCCAATCCGGGACAGGCAGGTTCGACCGCAGTGGCTGCAGTGGAAGGTATGGCCAGGGTTCTGAGTTGCGGCATCTCTGTTTTTTCTCCTGAGCCGCTTGTCCTTAAGGCTAGCTCTGAGAGAGTCCTCAAAGGAGACAGCTGCCTTGTAAATGGTGGAGCGCCAGGTGTCACGGTCCACAGCAAGCGAGGACCACTGGTGGTGGTCGATTTGGCAGGCACTAAGTGACTTCTTGAGACAGTCTTTGTATCTCTTCTTTGGTGCCCCTCTGACACGGTGTCCAGTAGCAAGCTCGCCGAACAGGGTGATCTTTGGTAGGCGATCATCCTCCATCCTGGAGACATGCCCCGCCCAGCGGAGCTGTGTCCGCAGCAGCAAGGCCTCGATGCTCACAGTTTAAGCCTGTTCAAGGACCTCGACGTTGGTGACATAGTCACTCCAGTGAATGCCCAGGATGGTACGCAGGCAGCGCGTTCGAGGAGTCGTAGTTGGCTGCGGTAGAGGGCCCAGGACTCGGAACCATACAGCAGGGTGGTGAGGACCACAGCTCTGTACACGCTGATCTTGGTGCCTGTTTTCAGATGTTGATTGTGCCACATCCGCTTGAAAAGTCGCCCGAAAGCGCTGTTCGCTTTTGCCAGCCTGCTGTCAAGCTCCTTGTCCAGTTTGGCGTCCGACGTGATAATGCAGCCAAGGTAAGTAAACTGGTGCACTGACTTTAGTTCAGACTCGTCAATGGTGATGTGAGGAGGGCGATACACTGTCTTGGGTGCCGGCTGATGGAGGACCTCTGTCTTTTTCAGACTGACCTCGAGTCCAAAGAGCTGGGCAGCGTCTGCGAAGCAGGACGTGATGCGCTGCAGGGCTCTCTCTGTGTGTGCAACATACAACGAACACACATTTTGCCACGCGCCCATGAATAAGCCGCCCGCATGCCTATGAATAAGCAGTCCACGTGTCATAGCGTTTGCCACCTCACACAGCCCCAATTCAAAGTGTGGAGTGTTGCTGTCCCCGCTATTAAATTTCAGGTATGCTAGGTAAACACTAGGGGCAGTGGGCAGATGTTCACATCTGCACGGGACATACACGACCCCGCCCTCCACGAGTCCCCTGCTGCCTTGCAGGCTAAGTTTTGGATAACCAAAGGCTAGGGTGCTGACACGGTACCTGATTGGGTATATGAACTTCCTTGATGAAGTCACCACTCAGGGCGAGAGAGTCCCAAGAGGGTCTCATCGGCCACGTGTCCAGGACCAAGGCGAGCCGCAAGTTATGTGGAGTTTCGGTTGTGGTTAACAGCCTGGAGAGGGATGGGCTCCGCCAGTTTTTTTTTTCCCAAGACACACCACATGAAATGACAACCTTACCTCAATCCATACCGGATCGGTCGTCGCCCGGAACAAGGACCGCGCCTTCTGTCTTGCGCCAGTGCAGAGGTGTTAAGTGTGTTACTGGTGCACCATCACCATCAAAACTCCGTGTCAGAAACATCAGCATATGCACTTGGAACGTCACAACATTAACAACGCCTGGAAAGGTAGAGGAACTGACACATGAAATGAACAGATACCATTGGACCATCCTAGGACTTTCCGAAGTACGATGGAAGAACCTTGGGGAAACATCAACCCAGGAAAACCACAAACTGTACTACAGTGCCAGAGAAGACAAACACGAACAGGGTGTCGGATTTCTCGTCCACAAAGACATCGTGAACACCATCATGAGTTGTCGGCCAGTCTCCAGTAGGCTTATCACCATACGCTTGAGGGCAGCCCATTTAATTTCACCATTGTACAAGTTTATGCCCCAACAACAGACTATGGCGATGAGGAAATAATAGAAGACTTCTATGACCAACTGCAAGAAGTTCTGGACCAAACCCCCAAGAAAGACATTCTTGTGGTGCAGGGAGACTGGAATGCCAAAATAGGAGAGGATGCTGCTAGGAACTGGAAAGGCACATGCGGACGCTACTTCAATGCAGAGACTAACGACAGAGGCTTAAGGCTCCTGAATTTTGTCAGTTCAAATGATCTAAAGCTGATGAACACGTTTGGCCCGCACAAAGCATCCAGAAGGTGGACATGGCACAGCCCGAACGGAGAGCACCATAACCAAATTGACTACATCATGGTAAAGAGAAGCTTCCAAACCAGTATGAACATTTCCAAGACAAGAAGGTTTCCAGGAGCAAACATTGGAAGCGACCATGACTTAGTGATGATGACCTTCCGACTCCGCCTAAAGAAGGTCAACAAGCAGGGTCCCACCAGAATCAAGTTTGACCTCAAGAAGTTGAAAGACCCAGAGGCAGCGGAAGCCTTTCAGGCAAGGATAGGAGGAAAATTCGCACCACTGCTACTTCTAGGTGCAGAAGACACGGACGTGGACACATTGATTGACACATTTAACACTGTTGTAACCCAAACAGCCAGTGAGATCCTTGGCAAACACCGACAAGCAAAGAAACCTTGGGTTACAGCTGACATCTTTGTTCTATGTGATAAGCGTCGAGAATTAAAGAAAAAGAAATCAGAGGTAGAAGGAGCTAAACAATACAGGGAAAGTAACCAGGATATCAAGAAAAGCATGAAAAAGGCAAAGAATAAGTGGATTGAAGATCAGTGTAAACACGTAGAAGAAAATCTGAACAAAAATAATAGCAAAAAAGCATACCAGCTGGTGAAAGACCTGACCAGTGTAAAACAAGGACGCTCCTCGATCATTCAAGATAGATACGGAAGACCAAGACATACTGAAGAGATGGACAGAGTACTGCTCAGATTTGTACAACCACCAAGCTGCAGGGGACCCAGGCACACTTGTCAACCCACTCGTGACCAACAATGGCAACTATCCCATCCTCAGAGAAAAAGTAGAGGCTGCAGTGAAGTCGCTGAAAAAAAGGGAAGGCAGCAGGAGTGGACAACATCCCTGCAGAGCTAGTCCAAGATGGAGGAGAAGACACGATAAGCGCCTTACTAACAATCTGCAATAAGCTCTGGCAGTCCGTGGATTGGCCCACACCATAGACCCAATCACTCATAATAACTCTCCCTCAAAAAGGCATCTTACATCAATGCCAGAACTATCGCACAATCAGTCTGATATCCCACCCAAGCAAAATCATGTTAAAGATCCTACTGAACAGGCTGAAGCCACAGGCAGAGGAAATCATAGCTGAGGCAGGCTTCAGACCAGGGCGCAGCACAACTGAGCAGATCTTCAACCTGAGAGTTCTATGTGAGAGATACCTCAAGCACCGGCAGGACCTCTATCATGTCTTTGTGGATTTTAAGAAAGCGTTTGACAGGGTGTGGCATGCAGCCCTCTGGTCCACCATGAAGCTCTACAACATCAATACCAACCTGATCAAAGTCATAGCAAACCTTTACAACAAGGCCACTAGCGCAGTCTGCTTCAATGGCAAAATAGGATACTGGTTTAGGACTATAGTTGGAGTCAGACAAGGCTGCTTGCTCTCGCCTACTCTTTTCAACATCTTCCTGGAAAGAATCATGACGGACGCTCTGAAAGATCATGAAGGAACTGTCAGTATTGGAGGCAGAACAATCCCGAACTTGCCCTTTGCGGACGACATTGATGGCCTTGCAGGAACAGAGAAGGAGCTAGCTCAGCTGGTGGGAAAGCTGGATAGTACAGCCATTGCGTATGGGATGGAAATCAGTTCAGAGAAGACCAAACTGGTGACCAATAACGCCAGTGGCATTGACACTGAAATCATGTTTGGAGGCCAAAAACTGGACACAGTTAAGAAATCCAAATACTTAGGAGCCATTGTGACAGACGAGGGATCAAAACCAGAAATACTGTCCAGGATTGCGCAGACAACAACAGCACTGACAAGATTGAAGACCATATGGAAGGACAGAAACATCTCACTCTGCTCCAAGATCAGACTAATGCGCTCCTTAGTCATCTCAGTGTTCTTGTATGCCTGCGAGTCATGGACCCTCACAGCAGACCTCGAAAGGAGGATACAAGCCACTGAAATGAGATGTTTTTGAAGGCTGCTTGGCATCTCATACAAAGATCACATCACAAACGAGGAAGTGGGAATCAGAATCAGGCAAGCCATCGGGCCCTATGAAGACTTATTAGCCATTGTGAAAAAACGCAAACTGAAGTGATATGGGCATGTCACGCGTTCAGCAGGGCTTGCCAAAACAATCCTGCAAGGCACTGTGCAAGGAGGACGAAGGAGAGGAAGACAGAGGAAAAGATGGGAGGACAATATCTCAGAATGGACAGGACTGAAGTTCGGTGATACGCTGAGAATGGCAGAGAACAGAGAGAAATGGAGGGAGCTGGTTGCCAAGTCATCAGTGGTGCCCCAACGGTCGGCAAGACTATGGGATATAGATAGATAGATAGATAGATAGATAGATAGATAGATAGATAGATAGATAGATAGATAGATAGATAGATAGATAGATAGATAGATAGATAGATAGATAGATAGATAGATAGATAGATAGATAGATAGATAGATAGATAGATAGATAGATAGATAGATAGATAGATAGATAGATAGATAGATAGATAGACAGATAAGGTAAACACAGCTCTAAGGCCTCCACTATTTAGTGTCACGCATGGCCGCTTTTCAATACCAGGATTGATTGTACATTGCTTAACGTCCCGACAGCAACAAGGCTTTCTCAGGATCAATACCAGGAAGGGTGTTTGCTTTTAATAGGCACGAGTGTATTTTATATGATAGCTTTTGTCACCCTGCTATTTAATCACTGAGAGGTGTCAAAGATCAGCTTAATACACACAACAGTAGACAGCATGCTTCTTTGAAAGGAAAGCCGAGAATTACCAAGTGGTTTCACAGGTTGGCTTAATATACTCAAAACCAGATTTACTGCCAAAGGGACAAATGTGTTTATAAAGTTTGTTTCATTTTTTAAAATTTTCATTATAAAATGAATTAAGATGAACTTCTTTGTTGAGCGAAATAAACTCGTTAGAGAATAAAGACATAAGCTCAAACAAGGAACATATTATACTCTAATTATTTCTGGAAAATCAAAAGCTTATCTTGGAAAAAAATACACATCAGAAGACCTTGAATCACTCTCAGCTGATGAGTTAATCAAGCTACACACTAAGTACGACAATTACATTGGTTCATTAATGACTCATGATCTGAGTCGATCACTCATGTCTATTTATACAAAAGCTGTTAATCCCTTCATTTTAGTAGATGCAGACAATTTATCACATGATTTAGAAACAAATCCATTACTTTCAATTTCGATCGGAAAATTAGCATGCCTTATGTATTCCAAGTTTGTCAATTACCAAGCTCTTTTAATAACTCTTCTAGTTACGGCGAATCATGTTCATTTCTCAAAAAATTAATTTTAAAGCAGAAGAAAATGGACAACACTCAGATGACCCCACAGACGAACCCTGTCTCGACTCAGATTCAAATGATAAATAAACAAAACATTCCTGGCAGAACTGAGGCTGGAAAAAGAGTAGCTGAATGGAACAGACAAAAAAAAATTGGAAATTTAGACGCTAGCACAAAAGGCTCAGTGAACTGATCCACCCCCATCATCAGGACCATCAGCGGCCCTAGCATCTCCAAGACCACCCTAACTACCACCATATAAAAGTGAGAGATTAGCAGTTGAACCTGTCACCCATCAGTCTAAACCTGAAATAACAAAATATATAGTTGGCGGAGTTGTTGTTGGATTTGGTTACATAGGTTACCAATTATACCCCAAAATACAGACCACAAACTCAAACAGTGTCCAAAACATTAGGCACTCCAAAAGCAAAACAAGATGTCGCCACATTACCAGCAGTGCCAAAACCTGTTGATCCATTTCTTATGCAGTGAATACAATTGAATATATTAATTTTGTTACATAACAAAATGAGCCAAACAAACAACTTAATAAACCTTGCCTATCACTCTGCCATAATAAATGGACTAACAGTAGCTTACAATATGCTGGGATGGAGTCTTTTCAAAATGAGATCTGCTGATCTGGGAACATTGGACTTTGATGACAGTGCTAAGCTAGTAACAGTTGTCACAGCATCATTTGCCACAAAAGACTCACTCGTTAAGCAAGGAATTATTCCAGAAAATGTATCTATGTAAATAAGAATATGGTGACATTAGCTGTTATCATTGGGGCAGCTGTTGTTAATGCAATTGCATTTAGCGGATCAAACTATCTCTTTTCAAAAGTTAGTAAGGAGGAATCTGCAGAAGAAATGAGGTAACACAATGAAACATCAGAGAAATTAGCTCAAGCCCAGCAGGATTACGAATAATGGAGAATAGAAAAACTTGATTTCATCAATGAAAAACTCAGGCTTGAAAGTCATGCACAGCATACATTTTCAAATGTTGATGACACTATCAAAGAATATTTCCTTGTTCCTGGCAAAGACATGTCCACCCACAGCCAAAACTTAGCGATTACTACCAACCAAGCCCACAACAAAGAAATGGTGAAATAATATTTGTTTTAGTAGGAATGACATTTGTATACTTTACAGGAGTTTTTATTGCTAGAAAAAATGACAGAGAACGGGATCGGAGCTAACCTATCAAAAATATATTACTCCCCAATTAGCTACTGGACAGGAAAAACTGCAATAGAAAAATTACATGCCACTGTGGTTAATGATGTGACACTCAAAAAATAAGACTATGGCTGCAAAAACAAACAATTTGGCAAACTTGTCTACTTGGGCCCCGAAAAATATCAAGGACTAATTTTGAAAACAGTACCCTTAATGACACCCATCAAATGGATTTATTGTTCCTGCCACACGATATAATAAAAAAGAAAGTACTATATACAAGTATGCATTAACTGTTGTCGACATAGCTTCCAGGTATAAGGATGCCGAACCCATAATTGACAAAAATGCTACCGCGGTAACCACTGCATTAACAAAGAGACATATAGTCGAGGTTCTTTAAAATACATAGGATTGTGCAAGTCGATGACGGATCGGAATTTAAAGGTGCAGTTAATCAGTTATTTGTGAAGCATGGTGTGCTAGTTCAGCGAGGCACACAGGGCATGCACAGATCACAGGCAATTGTTGAGAATGTAACAAACAATTATCAGAGAGACTTTAAAGCTTTCAGTATTATAAGGAGCCCATGCACTCATGCATGACGCGGGTAACACCCAAATAACTAACTAACTAACTCTTAACCCACTCAGGTTAAGAGTTAGTTAGTTAGTTATTTGGGTTTAACGCCGAGCAGGCGACTAAGGCCATCTCATGGCGGGATGGGTAAAAATCTGGTCAGCCAGACTAAAAGCAAGGTCTTAAGACAAGATGTAAATATAGCTTTAAAATGTCAGGCTAAAATGTCACACATGTCTTTAAAAGAAACGTCTACAGACCCTCATAAAGGGCAAATAAAAAATTCACATAGTCTATGAATGCTTAAATTTTGTTACAAATATTGCATTCTCTTAAAAAAATTAAAGATTTTGTCCGGGGGAACATCCCGGAACAAAACCTTCAATGAGTCTGCTGTGATGTGTTTATATCTCATGTCAATTAGATCAGCACAATACAACAAAAAGTGTTGAACAGAAAACTGCTCATCACAGGCAAAACACCATGGACGCTCATCCTGTTTAAGTAAGTAAGAGTGTGTAACATACGTGTGCCCGATGTGGAGTCGAGCAAGTACAGTCTCCTCACGGCGGCTGCCGCAGCGGAAAGGTAGGCTGTCGGACACCGTAGGTAGAGCTTCATGCAGCTTGTTCCCTTCCTCTTTGTCCCACTCGGACTGCCACTCGCGGGCTATGTACGCACTAATCACAGGTTTAAAATCACTATAAACAGTCTGTGTGCCTCTGTGTCAGGATAGGGTCACTGCAAGCACTGTTGGCAGCACAATCTGGGATTCTGTTGCCTTCGATGCCCACATGGCCCGGGACCCAAATAAAAATGATGTCATAATAATTTATTCCTTCATCAAGTATGTGTAGAGCTCTCTAATCTGCACCAGCAGTGAGTGGTCTGTGCCCGCACCCTGTAGGGCCTGCAGGGCAGAAAGAGAGTCAGACAGAATCAAGAAGTTCCTTTCCGGAGACTGATAGGCAGGATTGAGTGCCGGCGGAATTGCCTGCAGTTCTTCACTAAATACAGAGGAATGGTCAGGGAGGTTGAGCTTAAATGGGCGTCTAGGATGGCGAGAGGACACTGGCAGCCGTAGCCACTCTTCCATCCTCAGACTTGGACCCATCCGTATAAAGACGACAATAGCCAGGAAAATTTGAAAGGAATTTGTTGAGGCTCTGTTGGAATATGGCTGGTGGAGTACAATCCTTCTTGTGGGCAGTCAAATCCAGCAAGATGTCAGGAACTGGTAGTAGCCAGGGTGGAGTGATGTGTTGCAGAGATTCCGAAATTTTGTCAAGGTCCACTCCGGCTGCCTGCAGATGAGGTCGGACACAGAAGGAAAATGGACGAACAGCTCCCGGATGGGCATCGTAAATCTCTGCAAACGACGGGTTAAAAACACAATTATAGGCAGGATTTTCTGGATGGGCCGTCAGCTTCAGAACGTAGCTAAGCATGAGGCGGATGCGACGGAACCTGAGAGAAGGCTCCCCTGCCTTGGCATACAGACTAGGAACTAAAGATGTCCTGAAGGCTCCCAGACATATGCGCAGACCTTGATGGTGAATTGTGTTTAGATGCTGTAGAACAGACTTGGAAGCCGAGCCATGTATCACAGAGACGTAATCCAGTTTGGACCGAACAAGGGCCAAGTACAGTTGAAGTAAGACAATGCTGACTGCATCCCAGTCAGTATGACCAACCACACGAAGAATGTCGAGGGCCTTCTGACAAGAGGTTCTAAGGTAGTTAACATGGTTGCAGAAGGTCAATCTTTTGTCAAAGATGACAGAGATGTGAAATATAGAAATTTGATCGACATCTAAATCAATAATGCTGTATGGATAGTTCTAAATCAGGGTAAATTACGTACGTAATTACGTTACGGTCCAGAATTTCCCATCTTCCGTTATCACAGTTGGCGTTCCTGAGAAATTGCGACTACACAATGTTCAGTGCAAAGAATGTAGCTGATTCACACCAGGTAATATTATATGTCGGCTAAATGCGCAAAAGCTTCCTTGTTTAACTGCGTCATTGACTTGAAACGGGTAGAACACACACCGCACACACACAGACCCCCACACCCCCCACATCCTATACACCCCCCCCCCCCACATTCTATACACACCACCCCACCACCCACCCCTTACCCTATACACCCCCCACCCCACCACCCACCCCTTACCCTATACACCCCCCCCCACACACACACCCTATACACCCCCCCCAATCACCCCACCCCACCCTACAAAGCCCCACACACCCAGCCACCCACCCCACTCCCACAAAGCCACCGACCTCGCACACACAGGCACACACAAACATATCAGACCAAATTATTCCGTTCTGTGTCAATGCTTCAAATTTATGTCATTAGGGCACTAGAACAGATTTTATATGTGGAACAAATCTTGAATATAAGTTTTTCTCCAAATATAGAGCACCAGGTCATTCCTAAATAATTAGGACCCGCCAAGTGAGGAGTTGTATAGAGAAAAAAAAAAAAGTTTTCTGTTTCGACGTCTAACAAAGTGTGGAGAAAAATTTGTTGTTCACAAATCAACACATCCGGGCAGACCAACCTGCGACGCATTTGAAATTGAAAGACAAAACCCATTACTCTACCCCAGTGAGGGACCTGATTCAAAAGCCAATATACACGCACCCTGTTTTACGAGTGTTTTAGATCAAAAACTCACACGAGGAGAAAATTGGCTGTGAGTGGTTTCGTATTTCAGGGCAGGAATGCACCTCAGTTTGATTACAGGCACACGATAACGCACTTACAAAAGGTTGGATAGGATACTTTTTTCCAGTGAACAGTATGGTGGTAAAATCGGGTGCCTGTATTCGCACTGACTAAATTTGAAACCGGATCAGAGCAGGGATTAACACCTGCTGTCGCGTGAGTGTGTTTATTACCTTGCGTTCCCTTTTAGGTTGATTGATTGATTGTACATTGCTTAACTCTAGCAAAAAAAAGAGCCGCCCACCAGGCCCACCTAGCCCAGCCTTCCTGCCCTGTGAAGAAGTCTGCCTTCCGCCTCATCTGCAGCAGTCTCCAGCTCAAGCTTAGAGAACTCCAGAACGAGTGGTGGTCCAGACTCGCACAGAGGACCCAGCTCTGCGCTGACAACGGTGACTACAGGGGCTTCTACGAAGCACTGAAAGCAGTGTATGGCCCTAGGCACCTGGTACAAAGTCCCCTGCGAAGCGCTGATGGACAGGCACTCCTCACAGATAATACCTCCATCTTGAACCGCTGGTCGGAATACTTTCAGGACCTCTTCGGCGCTGAACGCACTGTTCAAGAAACAGTCATCCTCCAAATCCCACACCTTCCACTAAAGGTTGAATTGGACGAACCGCCCACCGCCGAAGAGACCCTCACAGCCATCCACCAGCTCAAGAGTGGCAAAGCAGCAGGCATTGACGGAATCCCGCCAGAGATCTGGAAACATGGAGGCCCAGCACTGCACAACAAGCTCCACGACCTCTTTCTCTGCTGCTGGGAAAAAGGAACACTACCAAAGGATCTCCGTGATGCAGTCATCATCACCCTGTACAAGAACAAAGGAGAGAAGTCTGCCTGCTCTAATTATCGTGGAATTACCCTGCTGTCCATTGCCGGTAAAATTCTCGCAAGGTTGCTCCTGAATCGGCTGGTACCTGCCATCGCTGAAGACCACCTCCCAGAGGGTCAGTGTGGCTTCAGAGCCAACAGGAGTACCACCGACATGGTCTTTGTGCTGAGACAGCTTCAGGAGAAGTGCCGCGAGCAGAACAAAGGTCTGTACGTCACGTTTGTCGACCTAACAAAAGCGTTTGACACTGTGAACAGGCAAGGTATGTGGCAGATCCTGGAGCGACTAGGTTGTCCCCCAAAGTTCCTCAACATGATCGTCCAGCTCCACGAGGACCAGCAAGGCCAGGTCAGACTAAACAGTGACCTCTCAGAACCATTCCCCATTCGCAACGGCGTGAAGCAAGGCTGCGTGCTGGCACCGACCCTCTTCACCATCTTCTTCAGCATGATGTTGAAGCAGGCCACAGTGGACCTCGACGATGACGACGCAGTGTACATCAGGTATCGTCTCGATGGCAGCCTGTTCAACCTCAGACGACTGCAGGCCCACACGAAAACCCTAGACCAACTGATTCGTGAGCTGCTCTTCGCTGATGACGCTGCCCTCGTTGCACACACAGAGAGAGCCTTGCAGCGCATTACGTCCTGCTTCGCAGATGCTGCCCAGCTCTTTGGACTTGAGGTCAGTCTGAAAAAGACAGAGGTCCTTCATCAGCCGGCACCCAAGGAAGAGCATCGCCCTCCCCACATCACCATCGGCGAGTCCGAACTGAAGTCTGTACACCAGTTTACCTACCTTGGCTGCATCATCACGTCAGACGCCAAGCTGGACAAGGAGCTGGACAACAGGCTGGCAAAAGCGAACAGTGCTTTCGGGCGACTATTCAAGCGGGTGTGGCACAATCAACAGCTGAAAAAAGGCACCAAGATCAGCGTGTACAGAGCTGTCGTCCTCACCACCCTGCTGTACGGTTCCGAGTCCTGGGCCCTCTACCGCAGCCAACTACGACTCCTCGAACGCTTTCACCAGCGCTGCCTGCGTACCATCCTCAGCATTCACTGGAGTGACTATGTCACCAACGTCGAGGTCCTTGAACAGGCGGAAACTGTGAGCATCGAGGCTTTGCTGCTGCGGACACAGCTTCGCTGGGCGGGGCACGTCTCCAGGATGGAGGATCATCGCCTACCCAAAATCACTCTGTTCGGCAAGCTCGCCACTGGACACCGAGACAGAGGGGCACCAAAGAAGAGATACAAAGACGGTCTCAAGAAGTCGCTTAGTGCCTGCCAAATCGACCACCGCCAGTGGTCTTCGCTTGCTGCGGACCGTGACACCTGGCGCTCCACCATTCACAAGGCAGCCGTCTCCTTTGAGGACTCTTGCAGAGCTAACCTTAAGGACAAGCGGCTTAGAAGAAAAAACAGAGTTGTCGTAACTCAGAACCCTGACCAGACCTTCCCCTGCAGCCACTGCGGTCGAACCTGCCTGTCCCGGATTGGCCTCCGCAGCCACGAAAATGCCTGCAGACGACGTGGGCAAGCCCTATAGAATCTTCGTTCGCGAAGTCAAGCCAAGACATTGCTTAACATCCCGACAGCAACAAGGCTTTCTCAGGACGTGCCTGCACTGCTTGTGAAAAAAAAAATAAATAAACAGAACATGGAATGTATGTCGCCAGCCGGTCAAATACGTTAAATAAACCTAACACATGGGGCCTAAATAAAGCTTAGACCATTTAGCAACACACATCCAATATCAAGAGCTACAGGCAGTGCAGACAGTAGGGAGAGTTTTAAAAAGGCAAATACAGGTGAATGGACCTCGGGTAGACAGAAACACATGCCCCAGAATGGAGAGAAAAACCCACCCTGTGGGGCTGACCAGGGTGACCCTGGGAACTAAAAAATACCTAACCCCACCCAAGTCCCCCAGGGCAGACCCGGGTTCCCTTTTAGGACCAGTAAGGCATGTGGTAATGAGTCACTGTTTACCTGTCGGGTTTTTCAGAAATTACCTCAAGCCAGTTCTAGTTAATCATGTCTTGGGACTAAACAGTGACTGTGGAGCTATGATTAGAGCTGAACAGGAAAAACCGTCATTACCTTATGTCGCGTGATTTGCCAACTCTTGCATCAGCTTATTTTTATTGGCTTAAAATATTTTAATCCAATCGGTGCCTAGGGCTTTCAAGATAAAACACAACTCCTAACAAGGCACCGGGAAAACCATGGCACAAAACATTATCAAGTGATGCGGTATTTTCAAAAAGCGGTTTAACAATTGTGTAAGGAAAGTCAGTCTTTTCAGACAAGCATTGCAACTACTGAAGGATAAAGCACAGGAGTTAGAAAGAAGTTTACATGATATTGAAGATGCGATTGAGAAGTCTATGACTTTTCTGGTTAGGTACGAAGATGAAGGTAATATAAGGAGGAGTTGAATAATGAGATGATAGAGTATGGCATACTAGATGAAAAAAGAAAAAAAAATTTAAAAAGATATCATTCGATGTGATCAAAAGATCAGATTGAAAGAGAGAGATATACAGCAGAATGAAAAAAAGCAAAAGATCACAAAGAAAAAATAACAGAATTAGAAAAAAAGATTCCTCAGTTTCAAGCCTAGTTGCGTCTATGAAGGAGATGAGAATAAGGATGCGACAGCAAAGGTGAAGCAATTATAAGAGTGAGTGTTAAACCGCTTAGTGAAAACCGCAATGTAAGCTAATATACAGGCTCTCAGGGTTATGTACATACAAGCAAATTTGATACATCGTACTCTTTTACCATAGCAGTCATGGGAAACACATACATACAGTATAAGTTTGAACTTAGTCCGGGAGTGCTGTGTGTATGTGTTTCTTTCTAACATGTGTTTTTTCTCTAGGATGCACTGACAGCCGAACATGTTGTGGGAAACACATACACACAGTATAAGTTTTGAACTTAGCCTGGGAGTGCTGTGTGTATGTGTTTTTTCTAACGTGTTTTTTCTATAGGATGCACCGACAGCCAACAAAAACATACAAACACAAATTACACCTGAGAGCTAACATGTTTGGATTTTGTGGTTTGGTGCAGTTAGAAGACCACGGAAATTGTTCATCCAATATGGGTTGTCAAAGGTTAAAGACCTTTCTGATGAGGCTAAAACTAAGCCGAAACAACCCTGAAAAGGTAAGTGAATATTTTTAATATATGTGACCACTTAGTCAGCACTCTTGTATGTTTAACTGCACATCATAATCAGATATAGATATGACCTATTGCCAAAAGGTGTTACTGAAAAGGCAACAAGGGTGCTTGAAAGTAAAAAGTGATAGAATTACATGAAAAATCCGCGTTGGACAGTTTATGGCTTGTGCAAATAGTATGTGAAATTGGAATATAGTCTGTTCCTTAGTTTCAGAGAAATCTCATTCAGAACTTTTTATATGACATTATGTCGGAGGTCAGGTATTACAACACAACCGTGTAAGTTTTGGTTTTGTTATTGATCCAAGTTGGAAAATGTTTACTTGAACAGTTAAATGGATTAGTAAATGTGAATTTCTGTTGCAAAACTAAATCATTAAGGTTTTCTGGGTGTCACTGAAAAGAATGAATTGTTGTAATACCTGACATCCGACACAGGTGCTTCTTTCTATTTGCTGTAAATGTGAAATGCAGCCACATTCTCTTTCAAACCACATTCTCAGGGATGTAAAAAGAATTAAGAGAGACAACAGCAACATTTCCTATGATCATTTTATTTCAAGTACAGGAAGAATAAATGCAAATTCAGGAAAACAGATATTATGTCGAACGTCATAATTACAACAAACTGAACAGAGGTTTAACATTTATCCATCCAAAACCACAAGTTCGCTCACAAGTCACTTGTCTTCCGCTACAAACACTGCATAGACACATTTCCTCATTTACCTGATCTGCTGATCACTCCTCAATACTGCTAAATCACATATCGTTCTGCACTATTCATCATGTATTTGAACTGCTCATCAATCCCTAAAACTGCAGATCACATCTCGCTTTACACTTATTTCTTCTCAAAAGTGTCTCAACACAATGAAGGTTAAAACAGTGTAAAAAAATCATACATTTATATGAATATATGTTATTATTTTTTTTTTTTTACACTGGGGCCAAAACCCTTTCGTAGGTGTCTCGGGGCTCCACTGAGAGAACTATTAATATAGTGACAGATGGTCAGTATGGGTCTTCAAGCAACTAGAAAGTGCAGGAGAAACAGACAAATACAGTGACGTCACGTTTGTTTTGCTACACATGTCAGTAAATATACTGAAATGTGTAGGAAAACACAAACACCTTGACATCACTTATTTATATTTATACCTGTTTCTTCTGCAATTTCTATGCAGCATATGTCCTAAATAACTGTGAAAAACCGACGCCTCTGACTGGATGTGCTTTTATCGAGGTTGAGAGAGACCCTCCTCAAAATAAAATCAAATGGTTCCCACAAGTAGTCAAAGCGGATAGGCCTTCGCTTTGACATGAAACTCACACAGGCAACCTGCAGAAGTTCGTCAACGTCTTTAACTTGCCCAACATATTCAGTTTCATTCCACTGAACAAGATGGAAGATGCCAACCACTGGAGCTTGAGTATGAGTGCGGGGAACGATAGGCACAAATTGGTTTGGCACCCAGTGATCAGCAACCATGTCACTGCGGAGTGAGAACCACATGATGAACAATTTCTGACCATCCACACAACCCGGAGCGCGAAAATTGCGGCTGCAGTGAAGCCTGTACATCTCCCAACCAAGATCTGGAAAAACCGACTGGTTTGGACGCTTCAGCACAAAACTGGCTGCGCAGAACTCCCACAACCCTGACAAGCTGCAGTTTTGAACCACTGACATCACTTCAGCTTCAAACGACAGACGCTCTGAAGCATCAGGTGAAACTGAGGTCAGCACAGCCATTTGAATAACTTCAGCTGGTGACACAGTCATGAGGACCGCACCAATTAGAACCATTCAGAAAACTGTCTGGATGCAGTGCCATACAAATAACAATGCGACACCTGAGCTCTTCATGGCAAATTTCTGTGCCAAATATAAGAAGGCTCAGCGCTCTGAAAAAAACAGTTGCCATCTCCATTTACACTTTCATCTATCATGTACACTTTCAACACTTCATCTGCATGTTCTATTATCAAACATGACACTCTCCTTCTCAAGGCCTTTCATACGATTCCATGGGTGACTCTACGAGATGGAAAGTGTCAACAATGGCGATCTGAGTGCGAAAGGCGTTCTAACAACACCATCATTGAACAGGTGCTTGCACATCAGGTTTACAACATCGGCCGTGTTGGAAATATGACGGTCGACGCAACACGCCTTGAAAAGGGAGCTTGTCAACAACTACAAACACGTGTGACCGCATTTTGTCTGAATCGGTTTTACATTCTACAAATTTAGCTGTTTTCTCCAAACACGACGTTCCAGAGAGTGTTCTAGACAAAGATGCTGCACCAAATATCACCGCTTTGATCAAACGTCATGTTTACCACACACGCATTGTGGTAATGTAATGACGTACAACTCGCTAAATCATTTTCAACGCACATGGCTGGCGACAACAAACTGCCCAATTCGTTTCAATCTGCACAGCTTGTATATCCTATCGGTACAAATGCCATATCAATCCTTTCTCTAGGTAACTGTTATGCAAAAACTATACAGAAAGTATGTTCAACGTAGATTTTATGTCGAACGTCAGATAAAGGCGAATATTACAACATACCATTCTCGAGTTCCGTCGGTTTGAAGCTTGCCGCAATCATCGATCCAGCATAGCGCGTATGCATCATGTGATACGAAGAAACGATGGGTAAATTTTCAAAATTGAAGTCGGCAGCAGTTGAGGAAGAAAAGACAGCTATGTCGAACGTCGATTATTACAACAAAAACCGGTAGAAGTAAACTCGCCTTTCAAAAAAGGCTGTTTGTATTTTTATCTTGAAACATGTGACGTGGGTGCATTATGCATGTACAGGAGAGGAAGTGATGGTCATAATTCGTCTGCTATGAGGTTCACATTGTGCGAAGTTCAGGGAAGAGATATTCTGTTGCAAAATTACAACACGCCTGACGTTCAACATGCCGTTTTTCATTAGGCAATAGCGCAATATTTCCCACATGAAAATATCTGTTCTTCACTGGTAAATATGTATACATGTCTTGCCTCACAGAATTGATGATATGAAACAAGTAGGTCGGCCTTTTATTTGCACACCATCACATCGCTCACACGAGGTCGATCGGTGTTGCTTTCTGGCAAGGGAAATTTTCAGCCTTGGCCAACATTTTAATCATACAGTCACTAACACCTCTCAAAATGTGTCTCCCATGTTATTTCTAGTGTATATTCAGGCATTTTACCATGATCTTAACTACTAAAAACAGATGAATCAGGACTGGAAGTGCTTTTATTATGCATACAGTTTGGGCAACCATTTTAGTAACACCTTTTGGCAATGGGTCATATATGATTATTGCTCCATTGGTTTCAGCCTTTTTTTGTACCAGAATTGTGATCCCGTCACTGCCATTTTCGACAGTATGGCCTGACCCGTGAAGAAAGTCATCATCAGTACAATGAAGGTCTAGCCACAGTGCATACTTGTTTGTCAGGTATTCACCAATTCTTACATCATACAGATGCAGATCCTTGCATGTTATGTTTGCTGGTTTATCTCTAAGTCTCCCCCCTGCAAAATACTTTGTGATCTCGTCGTAGTGCTGATAAGGCAACATTCCTGACGTGAAAACTTGATTTGGTCGTCCTTCGATTGTACAGGATAAATGTGTAATTTTTGGATTATAGAATTTTCTAAATCTCGTTGGTATGGACTTCCTGGTTCAACGAACAACATGAGTATGCCTTTCAGTGACCTAGCAGGCGTGTTTAGGTTGATGTTCCAAATCTGGTCGCTTTTGTTTTTATTAATTAAACTGTGTCTTATCACACGGTCATAATAAATCGGCAGTCTTGACTGGTACTGATTTTGTATGAGAGTAGCTAAATGAGTATGTGTGACAATTTCATATTCCAAGGAAATGTTAGAGATCTTGTATGATGCATTGAGATCCGTTGATTTGATAACTTTGGAGTAGTCATTAAAGATTAGTTCAAAGCTCAGGCGATCATTCAGTGCTCCTTGGTAATAAGGCAAATGCGCTGTTAGGATTTCAAATTCAAGTGGAATGCAAAACCTAATTCCATATGTTTCTGCCATTATAACGTCCTTGACTTCTGTTGTTGATTTATCTGATGCATTGATTCTGAGTTTGCCAACATTATCAGACTGTATGCCTTGGTAAATATGGTCATCTCTTTCTTCTCGAGTGAGCCAAAGATCTTTGTAGCAGTAGAACACATCAGAATCGTCAAGACTAAACACTTCCTGACTTTCAAGTTTAACTTTAATAGTCTTAATAATTGCTCTGCCTAGGTTGTCAACTAGTGTTCTTTTGTCATCTGTGTCTGATGAAAGTTCGATATTAAATGCAAGGTGTGCAGTACCAAGAACAATAACGCCACTGGGACCTAGGTTTGGAAACTTGACTGTAAGAGTTTGGTTTTGGTCTATGGTACTTGGATTGTTTGTGATGACTATTGTTTGTTGAATGCCCTTAACACCAAGAGGCTCACGTAGTTTTCTGTATGGGTCTAACTTCGATCCATATGACTGTGTCATTTTATTATGCAAAAATAAAAAAAAATATTAATTAATATAAACAATAGCAGCGGGAGGATTTAACCATGAAGATTTTGAAATGGATGACATGAATGACTATGATACTGGTGCAACAGATATGACTGGAATGGTAAATACTTCTAGTATGTATCACGAACTGTTAAAAGACAAAGTGAACTCATTTTATGATAGTGTTGGTGACCGCCCAGATGAAATAGATCCTAATCAGCTTGAATATGAAAAAGGTCATTTATATTTAAACACTGTTGATGGAGGAAAAGTACAATTGACTAACAAAAGAGACCCTGGTAAGTTTAGAGCTTTAAGTACAATCAAAAATGAAGGTGGTGTTGGCGCCTTGTGTCAACTTGGTATTGAAGATAAACAGTTACCACCTCGTCTTGCTAGTGCTCTTCATGATGCGCAAACAAGGTTGCCAACTGGACAAGAAATTGAAATGACTGAAGTAACAAGACTGCCAGAATTAGCAAACACAGTAATACAAGAAACTTCATTTACAGAAGGGCAAATAAATGAGGCTATGAAAACAATGGGTGACTCTCCTTTGACAATGCGGGAGTTAGTGGGGTTGGATAAAACACTGCAGTCAATCAGAGGTGAGCTTGTGAATAATGTAGCCAAACTAGGGGAGATTGATAATCACATAGTAAGAGAAAAAGAAAAACTAGCTAAAGCTGATGATGAGAATTATGACACAGAAATGAAAGAAAGAATACAACACAGATTAAATGATTTGCAGATAGAAAGATCAGCGTGACTAGAAGTAGTTGAAATTGGGAAAGAAAAACTGAAAACACAGGCCAACAGGATTAGAGAAACTATTCAGAAAATACTTCACGAAGACACAACTTTGGCTGAGAGATTGAAAACACTTTTCAGAGAGCAGGGTATCACTATTGCAAGTTTAATTACTGCTCTTGGATTTATTATTAGTACTGTAGTGTTAGCTGTAACGGGTGGACCAGGTGGTAGCACTCCGCCCCCTCCAGCACCTCCAGTTCCATCAGACCCAAAAGATTTACAGTCATGGGTAAAAAACAGCTGTCTCATATATCAGACTTGCTTGAGAAATTGGCTGTGAAAGCAATGGATGCTTTGCCAGGTATTATAGGGAGTGTTGTCAGTTGGCTGATCAGTACAGCAGCAAAGGTAGTAGGGTTTATGGCAGAGCATGTGTGGGTCTTTTTGGTGACAGTAGGGGGGGTTAATCACAGGGTATTTAATGAAACATGTAAAGAAGTAAAACCCCTAATCCCGTTAAGCCTATTACCAATGCTGTTCTCTCTGACTCATGTGTGTCAAGGGTTGGTGTTGGATCCGGGGGCAGGGCTGTTACTGTCTGTACAGGTACAGGTGATGATGTTGCGTGGCTGGTGTTGGTGTTATTAATGGTTTTAATGACTGTACATGCGTGGTTGTTGCTCCTAAGTTTACTGATTGATTGTGTCCTAATTTCTGATCACATCCAGCAACAACTATTTCATTATTATAATTTGTTATTGTCCCCATTTGGAGTTGAAGGTCAGATGGTAACATGTATAACCCAATGCCAACTGCAAAGTCAACTTTCGATCTCACATATCTGAGAACATCTTGGTAGCATTGTATGCTTGACGGGAGATCAACTGTTGAGTTAATTCAATCTTCTAAGTTTGCGAGAAACTGTTTTTAAGATTCAAACTTTCCACTTCCATTCAAAATGTTTGATTTTGTTAGTGATTGTGCTCCTAATATACACCACACATATGTTCTGATAGACTCATTAATGCGTTCAACTCCTGCTTGAGTAAACCCATCACTCCTGTCTAAGACAAATGTGGTCCAGGCATTAGACTGTTTCTGTTCAATTGAGCCTAACCACACTTCACTTTTGATGAGAATGAAGAGTAGGGAGGCCAGTAATCTTGAGGGTATTGTCTGGGACTCATAGCATAATATAATGTTCCCATACCTTTGTGATCATCAACTTTTTGTGTAAAGTCATACTTTGTACTGATATTAAATTCATTACAGATGCGTTCAAATGCTTTCAAATCCATGGGATTATTAAACTGGTTAAAACTAGATTCAGTGGGCAATGGGGTATGCAGTTCTGACAGTATTCTTCTAAGCTGGTAATACGTGTGGAAACAATAGACAGACTTCATCAGTTTGTTTGGGTGATTCAAATGGTCTGTAAAAGAAACGCCACAGCCTGTAGTTGAACATAGTATAGCAAAGTTAAGTTGGTTTTGGAACATATGTAGTGGGCTTGAGGACCACTTTCTTGCAGTTGCATCATCTGTAATTGGAGGGATTAGGTAATGATCATATGGATTCGGCACTTTCACTTGAAATAAATCTCCTTCAGACAAAGCTATATCAAGCTCATTTAGCTGAATTATTTTCTGGTCATAAGTTGGCTCTACATTGTACTTTGCATCCACATTAAATTGAAACGTGTTTACAGTGGCAATTGTTGATAATTTAAATTCCATTGTTCTTTTTTATGTGATAATAAAAAAATGTTTATAACCTTATCAAATATTGACACAAGCAAACCAGTGTGGTTAACTAATGGAATTGATAATCATGATGGTAGCAAGGCTGTCGCTATCCATAAATGTTCTACACAGTAAAGTGGTTTAATGTAACAGATAATAAAAATTATTCTGTAAGTGGAACTCTTGATGGTTTAGAGAAGGGCGATATTTTACGAGCTGGATATTATGACTTTTGTACTTTAGCTGAATGGCTTCAAAATGAATTTAAAATTAAAGCAACTTTAAACCCAGCTAATTTACTTGTTACAATTGAATTTCCGAAAAGTGGTCAGTTTTCTTTATCAATTAGTCTTTTATTATTACTTGGTGTTTTAGGTAAAAAATAATACATCCAGATGAAGATTGGACACCGTCAGACGGACGTCTACTATCACCAAAAAAATCAAGAATAACTGGCAGATACACTGTTCATTTGTTAGTACACACAGTGCTAAATGTTCATTTGAAAGAACTAAGCACTAGTGATAATCTTCACAATGGAAAGCCTTCGACTTTGTTGAAATGCGTGTCAACTGGAACTGCTCCTTATTGCAAAAATGTAGTTGTTAGATTTCCTAATTCTCAGTTTAAAATATTGGGCTGCAGTTTCTTTGAATCATTGTGCTTATATGTAACTAATCAGGATGACAAACCAGTTGTAAAGCATGATTTTTATGTTGTATTGGAAGTTAAATAAATTTTATTTTTGCTAAAATAAAAAATGAGTGCTGGTCCAAAGCCTAGAATTGTACCAGTTGCATGTCCGTCAATAGAGTTGAAAGATTTGGCTGACGTGCAAGATTTTGATAAAGAAGGTGAGGTAGGAGAGGTTATGGCCTTGAACTTGTGTCCATTGGATTGTACAAATGAAAGGTAATTGATGATGTAAAAGATGGCGCTGAGAGACAGTTTCCTAAACTTAGTCAACTTCGTGATGTTACTGTTCCTACTCCTGTAAGTAATGTGCTCTACAGCTTAAAACATGAGGGTAATAAGTGGGTAATTATTCCTGCCCCTGTTCCGCTTGCACCTATTCCCATTGTATGGGACATAAAGTTTGTTTTTATCAGTCCTTATGTTTATTTTACTGATGAAGGAGCCTTAGTATTTAGAAAAGTTGTTAACTCTGAGCCAATGCTTGTAAGTCTTGTGCCACACTATTCCGCAGAAACCAATAGCAGAGAAAAACTAAAACTTCAAGAGTATGGAAAATGAAGGTATTTTCTTACAAATAGAAAGGGTAGAACAGATACTTCTATTTCGTTCATACCAGCAAATTTTACCATAGATAGAGAAGCAACAATAGTTTTTTTTAAATTCTCATGAGATCTGTGGAAGCTGTGAAAGAAGCAGATATCGCACAGGGAATCAAACTTACGTGGGATAGCTCAGTAGCAGAGTCAACAAAGGTTGTTATTGCTATTAGAAAAATCAATACAGATTTTGAAGTTTTAAGTAGTATCCCTGCTGTTAAGTTAGTGATTGATAAAACAACTCTAATTTGTCTAAGTTTCATAAAACTGGAACACATAGATCTTGTTTCGTTTTATTATGCTAGCAAATTGTATACCTTTGAAGAGTTGCAAAATAAATTAGAAGATTAAATAAAATAAAAAAATATTTGCCATAAAAAATGCCACCACTGTATCCACAAATACCACCTGAACCACCTGAACCTATTGTGCATGATGAAAGATTACAGGCAGACTCATTCCGTTTAATGAATATTACAGAAGCGTTGAAGTATTTGGAAGGAGAACAAGCAAAATACTCAAGGTGTAAACGACGTTACAAAATGGTTTTCATTTCTGTACACAACACATCAATGGCCGTGGGTGTGGCTTCATCTGGATTATCTGTCACTGGTTTAGCTCTGTTTGCCAATGGAGTTCGAAGTGTCATAGGAATTGCTATTGAAGGTGTTGGCGCTGCCACAGGCCTGGCATGCTTTGGTATGGAAGCCCTTAACAAAAGATTTCATACAAAGTTGCAGAAGCATAAAGCATTGAGTACACTTGCTGGAGCTAAGCTGAGCAGTATGAAACTTATTATCAATAAGGCTTTAGACGATAATAAAATTGACGATCATGAATTTAAAAGAGTGCAGGATGATTTGGCCAATTACAAACAACAGAAATCTGAAATACAGAATAAGATGCGTAGTCAACCCATGAATGTTGAAGAGCTAAAGCAATCTTTTTTAGAGGAAGGAAACAAAATAGGGGTGGAAGAAACTATGAAAAAAGTTCAAGGACTTTTAAGCAAGTAAAAATCAATTGTTCAATAAATGTGTCATACTCTTCGCAAAGAGATGTCATGCTTTTTATGCCTGCTCATTTGATGCCATCAGGTCCACCACCAGAGTACTACTGAGAAAAAAAGTTTTCTTGTTGTCTTTGTAACTTGAGAAATCTGTCCGAGTGTCTTATTGTCTGGAGTCAAGAACTTATAAGAACTTATGATAAGACACTTATAAGTTCTTATTTTAAGTCACTTATAAGAACTTGTGACAACTAACTACAAAGTTAACGTCAAAGTTGTAGGTAACTTTGAAATTAGTTATCAAGTATGATCACGTTATTCTAGAAAGTTACATGAACAGTAACTTCATAAGTTATTCACATGTCCAAGCAAGGCCGTGTTATTTTTTTTATTTTTCATTATAAAATGAACCAAGATGAATTACTTTTTCTAAGCGATATCTGCGCTGTAGAAAACAAAGACTTAGACTCTAAAAAACAACGTCTTCTCTCTGTAGTTGTTTCTGGAAAATCAAAAGCTTTTCTCGGAAAACAATACATGACAGAAGACATAGAATCCCTCACTGATGATGAGCTAATCAAACTACATTCTAAATATGAAAATTACATTGCTTCACTAATGACACGTGATTTGAGTCGATCTCTTGTCTGCCTATACACAAAAGCTGTGAGTCACTTCCTACCTGTGGATAGTGACAGTTTATCACATGATTTGAAAAGCAACCCCATAGTTTCAAGTTCACTTGGAAAATTAGCATGCCTTATGTTTTACAAGTTTGGCAATTACCTTGTTCCTGTGGTAACCTTGCTTGTTACTGGGAGTCATATCGATTTTTCTAAAATAAATTTTAAATATAAAGAAATTGGACGAGACCCAGATGACTCCACAATAGAGACCTGTCTTGACACAGGTTCAAACAGTGACTAAGGCTAAAAATCCAGGTTGAATAGAGGCGGTGAAAAAATTAGCTGAATATAACAGACAAAAAAATTACATCTTCAGGCATTAACACAAAAGGCTCAAGTAACTGACACACCATCAACAGCACCAGTGTTACTACCGTCAGGACCAACACCCTCACACCCCCAACAAAGTGAGAGACAAACAACGGAGTCTAAACCTGAAACAACAAAATATATAGTTGCTGGATTTGTTCTCGGATTTGGTTACGTAGGTTACCAATTATACAAAAAATACAAACCAAACACTTGAACAGTGTCCAAAAAATCAAACGCTCAAAAAATAAAAGAAGAAGTCTCCACATTACCAGCAGTGTCAAAACCTTTGGACCCATTTTACATGCAGTAAATAAATTTATTATTTTAATTTTTGTAGCATAAGAAAATGAGCGACACAAAGAACATAATGAACCTCGTCTATCACTCTGCAGTAATAAGTGGACTAACGGTTGCTTATTCTATGCTGGGGAAAAGTCTTCTCAAAATGAAATCAGCAGACTTGAGTAGATTAGACTTTGAAGACAGCACTAAACTAGTAGCAGTTGTCACAGCATCGATTGCCACAAAAGACTTTCTCGTCAAGCAAGGAATTATTCAGAAAATGTTTCTATGTAAATAAAAAGTATGGCAACTATAGCTATTATGATTGGTGGTGCAGTTGTTAATGCATTGGCTTTCAGTGGATCAAACTATCTCTTTTCAAAAATGGGTAGAGAGGAATCAGCAGAAGAAATGAAGCGTCACAATGAGGCATCTGAAAAACCGGCACAAGCTCAACAGGATTATGAGAAGCAAAGAATAGAGAAACTTGATTTCATCAATGAAAAACTCAGGCTTGAAGGTCATGTACAGCATACATTTTTAAACGTCGACGACGCGATCAAGGAATATTTTCTTGTTACTGGCGAAGACATGACCATCCCGCAACCAAAACTTAGCGACTACTATCAACCAAGCCCAGAACAAAGAAATGGAGAAATAATATTTGTTCTAGTGGGAATGACATTAGTATATTTTACAGGAGTTTTTATTGCTAGAAGAAATGACAGACATCGGAGCTAAACTATCAAAAATATATTACTCCCCTATTGGCTACTGGAAAGGGAAAACTGCAAAAGAAAAATTACATGCAGCTGTGGGCAGTGATGTTACACTCGACCAAATAAAACAGTGGCTAAAAAAAACAGGCTATTTGGCAAATATATCTTCCTGCTCCAAGAAAAATAACAAGACCTCATTTTGTAAACACTATCCCTAATGACACCCATCAAATGGATCTCCTGTTCCTACCACACGATACAATAAGAAAGAAACGATACAAGTATGCATTAACTGTTGTCGACATAGCTTCAAGGTATAAGGACGCCGAACCCATAACTGACAAAAATGCTGTAACAGTGGCCACTGCTTTAACAAAGATATATAGTCGTGGTCCTTTAAAATTTCCTAGGCTTGTGCAAGTCGATGACGGATCTGAATTTAAAGGTGCTGTTAATCAGTTATTTGCAAAGCATGGAGTGCTAGTGCGGCGAGGCATACCGGGCGTGCACAGATCACAGGCAATTGTTGAAAACTTTAACAAACAATTATCAGAGAGACTTATCAGCTATCAGTATTCTAAGGAACTCATGCATGACACGCGTAACACTGAGTGGGTTAAGAGATTACCGTCTGTGATAAAAGCAATGAATAATGAAGGTCACCCTAAACCTGTTGATGCTATTAAATTGAAAACAATACTGTCAGGGTCAGAAATAAAAACAAAAGTGCCTGACACAAGCTTGTTTACAAAACAGGTGTGATATCTGTATCAACCCGGTGAGGCCGAGAATGACGTCAGACGTAGGGCAACTGATTCAATATGGTCTACGTCTGTTCACAATATAAAAAAAAATTGTCCCTGGCACTAATGCATCAATATATTATCTGTATGAGCCTACGCCACAGAGGGCATTTGTCAGAGAAGAATTACAAATTATTCCTTCAGACACTGTTACGCATTTTTAATCATTTCATCAACTAATTCATCGATTAATTCATCAACTAATTCATTGGCTATTTCTTCAGATAACTTGAGCCTGTAATGTCCAGGTGCATAAGCCTTTTCCTTAGTGTGAAACACTCGTTTTGTGTCTCCAACTGCAAGTGACTTCTTATGTGTTTGGATCATTTCAATATTGTGTCTATTTGACCCCAGTGTCTTGTTTGGATAATCAGGCATCAGTTCTCCATCTAATAGTTGCTTGTAATGTTCATGTCGAATGTCTTTATTTTTTATCGCTGTTTTTTGATACCTTTGGCTTTCGACTGACTTCCCTTTTGGTGCAGTATAGAATACATTTTTGATCTCAGTCCAACATACTCAACTATTGGCACACCATTTAGTTCATCTTTAAACTTACCAGGCACTTTTTTGTTTTGTGTGCTAAACAGTGGATGATCTTTAGGATAATCAGGCGTATCATACATATGTAGTTCTGTTTTCATGTCTTCATAAAAGTCTTCAGTAGGCACGTCTATGATCACAGAGTCAGTGTCAGTGTATAACAGATGACAGTCAGGATACTTTGGTTTAAAGTAATCATAGTAGAATTCAAGCATCAGCAATTTTGATAACTCAAGTATTGCCATATTAATGAATACTGGCTTGTCCAGTTTGACAATCCTTTTTTTTTTTTTGAGTGACACTGCATACAATGATGAATGAAACTCTTTGTACCCCGTGTACTGTGGCTTGCATGTAAGTTTAATTGCACCCGATTCAGTTGTGACCAGTCTCACATCTTTGCGGTGATGAGATTTTCCATCGTCTTACCAAAACAGGCATTGTTCATAAGCTTAAAGAAGTCTTTGTCAAATGCAGTGTTGCCATCCCTCGCATGCAATGTTGTGTTCTTTATGATGTAATCTTTCATGAAAGCACTTTGCTCAAATTGAATACCCCTGTGAACTTTCTTTAATACTAACCCATGTCTGATGTAAAACTGTAACAAGCGATAGTGGCAAACGTAAGTGAATTTGTCATTCAAATTTGGCACAAGTTTGGTGTCTTCTTTTTTACCCGTCATACTCATTTTCTCAACAGCCAATGGATAATCATTGTGGTAATCATGTAGATGGTGTGGGTACTCCAGGTCTACTTCAAAGATCCAACCCTTTGCATCATTCCGGTCATGAGTCATAATATAGTTTGTTAACTGGGTTATGTCATACTGTGACAAATCATGTAGCTGAAAGTTTTTCAAAGGCAATGATTCACACATCGCAAATCCGTAAAGGTTATTAGCGTCCAAGTACGTAATGAATGACCTTGACCTTCAGGGGTCAAAGTCAAGGTCATCAAGATATTTGTTGTTGGCTTTGGCATAGTTGTTTGCAGCTATACTAATGCCTCCCCTCAATCCACGTTCCACCATTTCACCCATCGTACGATCTGACAACAGGTCTATAGATATCTTCATCATCATCATCATCAGTCCCTTGCCCGAACTGGGCGTTGGGGGGACTGAAAGGCAGCAGCAACAGACAGTGCTCTCCACTGAGTTCTATTTTGGGCGGTGGCAAGCAAGTCTGGTATCTCGAGTTCGGTCCATTCTTTTATGTTTGCGACCCAACTCTTTCTCTGACGACCTCGCCGACGACTTCCTTCGAGAGTGCCTTGGAGGATAGTCTTGGACAAGGTGTTGTGTCGGGTCACGTGGCCAAACCAAGCAAGCTTGCGCCGTTTCACAGTTGCCAGAAGGGGTTCATGTGGGCCCACCAGGGAAGTGACGATGCTACGTACATATTCGTTGGTCTTGTGCTCGCGGTACGAGATGCGGAGCAACTTCCTCAGGCACTTGTTCTCAAAGGCCTGGATTTTCTTTTCTGAGTCTGCAAGCAGTGTCCAAGTCTCACAGCCGTAGAGTAGAATAGACACTACGAGGGACTTGTAAAGCCTGTACTTGATGGTGAAGCTGATGGAGTTACTTCGCCATATCCTGTCCAGCCTGGCCATTGCGGATGTTGCTGTACCTATCCTGATACGGATCTCTGCTATGCAACTACCGTCTTTGGACAGGGTGGCTCCCAAGTACTTGAAGCTATTGACCTCTTCTAGCTTCTGGCCATTCATGTGAATATTGCTGCTGCTGTCGCTTGTGGTGTTGATCATCACTTTGCTTTTATCCGTACTGATCTCCATGCCATAAGACCCTGCGCTACTTGAAAGTTTGTCTGTCAGGTTTTGGAGCTCACTATTGCTGCCTGCCATGAGGTCAATGTCGTCTGCGAATCGAAGATTGCACAGGGATCTGCCACCAATAGAGATTGAAGTATGGTGGTCGTGGAGGGTTTCCTGCATGATCTTCTCCAGGAATATGTTGAAAAGGACAGGATAGATATCTTACTGGATTTCAAAAATGCATCCCATGTCATGCCAGGACTAGTTATGTAGCAAGCTGGGTCAAGACTGTAGTGTAACAAACCCTTTTCATGATAACTTTCAAATACGTCTGCAAGCAAGCAAACATCAGCTTTCAAGTACTGGTCATGGTAATCACCAATCGTTTCACACCCCAGTGTATCCCATCCATCGAGAGCATGCTTGTAATCAGAGTCAGAAATACCTTTACCATTTAGTGTAGAATAAAATTTCTCTTTTGGAGGCAGTCTCCTTTCTTCAAAAACAACCCATTGATCAATGTATTCATAGGGGTAGACTCCTTTCTTGATTAATTCTGGCTCAAAATATTTACTTGTTATTGGATACTCAGTCAGTCCTTCTGTGAGACTAGCAAGCCCTAAGGACAAATGTTGCATGGAGTCATAAAATGCTAATTTATTGTCCAGCCTAAAAGTCAAGTATTTTTCAGTTGTCTGGGCAATACAACTAATTTTTTTGTAAGACTCATCCACAGCCTGCATGATAATATATGAATCATACCCTTTGAGATTGTTAAAAAAGATAGGCAGTTTGTATGCCTTGGGATCTATTTTAATTTCAAGTTACAATCACCATGGGCAGCACCTCTGTAACGCCCAGTTATGTGGTCATGGTCACGAACTTTATCACCCTTCAGAAGTTGATCACAACCTCCTAAAGGTTGTTCACAAATCCAACACATCACTGCTGTATCAAAATTTTGTTTGTCTTCTTCTGTCATCACCAAAGGCATCTGACACTTTTCCAAATAATGTACTACCTGACTATACAGTTGTCTCATTTCTGTTAAAAACTCAGCTGCTGCATTTTCACCTCAGTAGATAACAGGATCTGTATGCTGGCCGTCTGACCTAACAAGAATATATCCGAAAGAACACACCACTTGATCACTCAATTTTACGGTCTTTGGTAATGATTCTGGAACAGGACCCTCATATGGTACAACCAGTGATTCAAAACCAGCGTACACTACAAATGGCAGCTTTTGCTGATTAACATAGTTCTTGAAATATACCTGCTACCAGGATCTGGATACCTAAGTATTGTTTGAATGTCATCAGCCGACCTACAGTGCTGGACATGTTTGTGTGCTACTTTAATAGAGGAAAACCTTTGTAAACATCTTTTACACACTTCCTGTTTGCCATTGTGTTTTGATACATGATTATGAATTAGTCATGATATACTCCTAATAATTGTGTAGTGAAAGTTATCACCGGAACCAGAGCTTATTAGTAACATGTCAACATGCTTATCTTCTGACTGACCATAGGTTGGGGCAATTGGCGACACTCTAATTGGTTGTAACTTGTTCTCAGACTCATTATCCCATTCATACACATTCACAGATATCCCAGGATTTAGTTTTTCAAACAGATCTATATCCTCCACCTTAACAGGAAAATCTATGCCACTGAAGTTGAGTTCATTTACAAATTTGGTATAGTTAGATACACGTTCAGGTTTTGTTTTTACAAAATGCAGTTTGGCAAGCACACACCACATGAAACAGAAATTATCTTTGTTCTGAACATTGACAACAGCCTTTTTGTCTGCAACCTCAATTGGTAGTGGCAACCATGATTTGCCTAATATAGGATGATATCTTGACTGCTTTAGTTGCAGTTCATGTACACAGCCTTCGTGCCAACCAGACCCTTGCATTTTTGCTCTGTCAATTGCTCCTAGAAAGTCAGGCAACAGTCTTTCTCTAAACACTTTTTCCAATTCCTCTTTTAATAATAATAATAATTACGGTATTTATGATGCACTTATCTTATAATAATTATAACTCTAAGTGCGCAATCACAACTCGCGCACGCATGCGCACACTTTAGACAATGACGTGCATACCACAAACAGTGGAATACATTACGACAGTCAGCTTGGGGTGGGGAGTGTGGCGATATAGTGCTAAAACTGTTGAAAGAGGTGAGTTTTAAGGGCGGACTGGAAGGAGGAGAGAGAGTCTTTCTGACGGAGAGAGAGCGGGAGAGTGTTCCAGGTGGATGGACCGTAGACGGAGAAGGAGCGGGGGCCAAAAGTGTTAAGTTTGGTGCAAGGGATGTGGAGGCGGAGAGGGTCAGAGGCAGAGCGGAGGGAGTGGGAAGGTGTGTAGGGGTGAAGTAAGTTGGAGAGATAGGGAGGAGCGCAGTTGTTCAGGGATTTGTAGCAGAGAGACAGAATTTTGTATTGGATGCGTTGGGGGATGGGGAGCCAGTGAAGGAATTTGAGCAGGGGTGTGACGTGGTCGGATTTTTTCTTTCTGAGGACGAGGCGGGCAGCATTGTTCTGAACGCGTTGGAGAGTGAAAATGGTGGAGTGAGGGAGGCCGGAAAGGAGAGAGTTGCAGTAGTCGATGCGAGATAAGATGAGAGAGACAGCAAGTTTGGTGGCAGCTTTGGTAGTGAGGTATTTTCTGATCTGACTGATGCGGCGGAGGTGGAAATAACATGCCTGGGCCGTGGCGGAGACGAAGCTGGTCATGGACAGAGAGGAATCGAGGATAACGCCGAGGTTATTTGGCCGAGTCAGATAGGGAGATGGGGGTGCTGTCGAGTTGAATGTGGAGAGAGGGAGGGAGCAGGGAGAGTTTCTGGCGAGTGCCTACCAGCATGGCTTCCGTTTTGTCGTCGTTCAGTTTTGGCTTGTTTGCTGTCATCCAGTTTTTCACGTCTTCGTAGCAGTCAGCCGTGCGAGTCAGTAGTGACTGAGTGTTGTCGAGTTTGTCTTTGTCTAGCAGTTGTGAGTCGTCAGTGTAGATGTGGTGGTGTATGCGGTGAGACTGGATGATGTTGGACAGAGGAGAGGTGTAGAGTGTGAAAAGGACGGGGCCCAGGACGGACCCCTGTGGAACTCCGCAGGAGAGCGTGACTGGGTTGGAAGAGACGCCTTTGATGGTGACGGACTGCTGTCTGTCGGAGAGGTAGGAGAGAAACCAGGAGTGAGCAGAGTCAGTGATGTTGAAGGAGTGGTGGAGTCGGTGGAGGAGGACAGAGTGGTCTATAGTGTCAAAGGCGGCAGAGAGATCGAGTAGTGTAAGAAGAGAGATGTTGCCCGAGTCGGTGGAGAGAAGCAGATCGTTTAAGATATGTAGAAGGGCTGTTTCAGTGCTGTGATGTTTGCGATAGGCAGACTGGAATGGACTGAGGAGGTTGTTGTCAGTGAGGTGGAGGTTGAGCTGGTTGAGAACAACCTTCTCAAGAAGCTTGGACAGGAAAGAGAGATTGGAGACTGGGCGATAGTTCTTGAGTTCGTTTGGGTCGAGGTTGTGTTTTTTTAGGAGAGGACGGACGATGGCGGACTTGAAGATATCGGGGACGGAGCCGTTTTCTAGAGATGCGTTGATGATGTCGGTAATGAAGGGCAGAATTTTTGGAAGGTCGTCACGGTAGAGAGAAGCTGGGAGGGGGTCTAGCTCGCAGGTTTTGAAGGGCATGGACTTTATGGTCTTGAGTACTTCATCCTGAGAGACGGGGCGAAAGGACGAGAGGGGAGTGCCGGAAAAGGTGGGGTCGGGAGGGCAAGGCGGAGAAGGCAGGGTGTCGAGTGTGTCGCGCAGAGTTTGGATTTTATCTGAAAAATAGGAAGAAAAAGCAGACGGGAGTTCTTCTTTGCTGTGTGTGTTGGGGAGAGGAGAGTCTTTAGAAGTGCCTAGGAGTGTGTTCATGGTGGCGTAGAGGGTTTTGGAAGAAGTGGATTCCAGGATTTGGTTTGAAGGTATTTGCGTTTAGATTCGGAGATCATTTTGCAGACTTTGGATCTAGTTGTTTGGAAGATCTGTCTGTGAACGGTGAGGTCAGATGAGCGCCAGAGGCGTTCCGCTTGTCGGCGCTCGCGCTTGGCTTCAGCTATGTCATCAGTGAGCCAGGGGGAGGGGAGTCAGTTGGGTATGGAGCAGGTGGTGAAATGGGCATGGGTGTCTAGAAGTTTTCGAAGGGAGGAATCGAAATGGGATGCAAGATCGGGAGAGGGGGCGGGGTCCAAGAGAAGGTCGACAGCTTTGTCGAAGAAGCTCTCGTGGTTGACAGATTTTAGTTTGCGACGAGAGACGATGGGCTTGGCTTTTTGGGGGGGAGGTAGATTGAGGGAGACGAGAATAGCGAGGTGGTCAGAGGGAATGATTGATTGATTGTACATTGCTTAGCGTCCCGACAGCAACAAGGCTTTCTCAGGACATGCCTGCACTGCTTGTGAAAAAAAAAATAAACAGAACATTGAATGTATGTCGCCAGCCGGTCAAATACATTAAATAAACCTAACACATGGGGCCTAAATATTAAAGCTAAGACCATTTAGCAACACACATCCAATATCAAGAGCTACAGGCAGTGCAGACAGTAGGGAGAGTTTAATAAAAGGCAAATACAGGTGAATGGACAAAGGGTAGACAGAAACACATGCCCCAGAATAGAGAGAAAAACCCACCATGTGGGGCTGACCAGGGTGACCCTGGGAACTAAAAAATACCCAACCCCACCCAAGTCCCCCAGGGCAGACCCGGGTGGGGTGGTCAGAGGGAAGCACAGAGGAGGTGTTAGAGTCGAGAAAGAGTTGATCGGAGGTGCGGGTGATGATCCAGTCGAAGGTGTGGCCGAATCGGTTATGTGGGTTTAATGATGTGTTGTGTAAGATTGTGGTTTGAAAGTGAATTGAATTAACTGTGTGTTGTCTTGTCGAGATATACGAAACAATCACTTCACCATCTACCCTGGTAAATTGTATTTTAGCAACAATCTGAATCTTTACACTACCAGAAAGAAGGTTATCTTGTATGACCAAAAAAGACCTTTCTATCGATTCATTGATTGTATTGATTGATTGTACATTGCTTAACGTCCCGACAGCAACAAGGCTTTCTCAGGACGTGCCTGCACTGCTTGTGAAAAAAAACAACCAACTAAACAGAACATTGAATGTATGTCGCCAGCCGGTCAAACACATTAAATAAACCTAACACATGGGGCCTAAATAAAGCTAAGTCCATTTAGCAACACACATCCAATATCAAGAGCTACAGGCAGTGCAGACAGTAGGGAGAGTTTAAAAAAGGCAAATACAGGTGAATGGACCTCGGGTAGACAGAAACACATGCCCCAGAATAGAGAGAAAACCCCACCCTGTGGGGCTGACCAGGGTGACCCTGGGAACTAAAAAATACCTAACCCCACCCAAGCCCCCCAGGGCAGACCCGGTGGGGTCCTTTCTATCGATTCATAGACACTGTAAGTGTTGGATATAGGCAAGTCTGTTGTGTGAAACACGTTTCTTAAGCTTGACGAGCTTTGGACATTGTCCGTCATTTTTATTTGTCCGACAAAATAATAAATAAAAAATTACACCTTGTGTAATACCACTTGATTGACTGTAACACCTACAATAAACAGATTCAGTTCACATAGTTGTCTGAATATTTGCTCACACACTGACTCAAATCAGTGATCATCAACTTCAAAGGTATGTGTCTTAAGATCAACAAAAATGTACTCTACAAATAGTAACTCCTCAAATATTTCAAAATTCATTTGATATGACACATAAATCATCTCCTGTGTTGATACTGGTGTTATGTCTGGTTGTTTGAAATCTGTTCTTAACTGATCAAAGTGCTGGATATAACTAAAGCAGTCTGTAACATCAATTGTGTTGAGTGTCATTTTTATTTGTCCGACAAAATAATAATAAAAAAATATTACTGCTTGCGCTGTAGGTGTAATACCACTTTATTGACTGTAACGTCTTCAATATAATCATGTAGTTTACATAGTTGTCTGAATATGTGTTTACACAGTGCCTCAAACCAGTCGCAGTTAGCATCATTAACTCTAAAGGTATTTGTCCTAAGATCAACAGACTCGAACTCATAACATGAAAAACATTCAGAATAACCCAAAGTCACATTATATACCATGCTTATCAGTGTTGGTGTTGAGAGTTTTATACCAAGCTCAAACGGCTTTTTAACATGCGTTTTAAAGTCATAAATGCACTCAACATCTTTGAAGCAGTCTGTGATATCAATGGTTTGTCTGTCTGTCATTTTTTAAAGACAAACCATAAGGCTAAATTAATTAACTAATCCATACCCTGTGGGCTGATCTGTCTTTAAAATAAGCTTTAGATGCTTAGTCAATTTCAGTTTGTTTTTCACAATGTCTCGTTCATGTTTGTTGGGGATGACATCGTTTTCTCTGAGACAGTCTTCAAAGCTGTCACGATCTTTACAGTAAAACAAACAGATAAACTTTAACTGCTCACGAAAATCTTTCAGTACAGCATTATATTTTTGAGTGAGAATCCATACACTGACATTTGCATGTCTGCCACTAAAGGCCAGTTCTGCCAGTGTGCTTCTCTTCTTAACAATATCCTTATCTGCAGAGCAGTCATCGACTATGAACAGGGTTGGCTGTCCTTCAAATTGCTTGTAAAAATACTGCAGGTAGTCGTTCAGTTTTTTCTCAGGGTCAACTAAGTAAATGTTGCTGTCAGTCCAAATGAATGAACGGTTGTGATAAGCTTTGTTGTGTTAGACAGTAGGACAGAATATCACAATGTTTTCAAAATGATGAATGTATCTTTTTTTGTAATAGATTAAGTACAAATTCAGTTTTTCCACAGCCCGTGGCACCAACAAATAAGCCACAGTGTGGGTCGAGTCTCATTAAGTTCATTTTTAAGACACAATATATAAACTGTGTGTACAAAACACTATGTATACCTTTCTGGTCTTGAAAGAGACACAATCTAATAAACTTACCCACATGGCAGGTGTTATATAATGACTATGCAAAAGCTTGTCTGGCATGATTCTCTCCCTGCTCTGGTCTGGTTGCAAGGCGACAGCAGGTGTTAATCTCTGCTCTGATCCGGTTTCAAATTCAGTCAGTACGAATACAGGCACCTGATTTTACCACCATACTGTTCAATGGAAAAAAGTATCCTATCTAACCTTTTGTAAGTGCGTTATCGTGTGCCTGTAATCAAACTGAGGCGCATTGCTGCCCTGAAATACGAAACCACTCACACCCAATTTTCTCCTCACGTGAGTTTTTTTTAATCTAAAACACTCGTAAAACAGGGTGCGTGTATATTGGCTTTTGAATCAGGTCCCTCACTGGGGGTAGAGTAATGGGTTTTGTCTTTCAATATCAAATGCATCGCAGGTTGGTCTGCCCGGATGTGTTGATGTGTGAAGAACAAATTTTTCTCCACACTTTGTCAGACGTCGAAACAAAAACAAAATTCTTTTTCTCTATACAACTCCTCACTTGGTGGGTCCTAATTATTTAGGAATGACCTGGTGCTCTATATTTGGAGAAAAACTTATATTCAAGATTTGTTCCACATATAAAATCTGTTCTAGTGCCCTAATGACATAAATTTGAAGCATTGACACAGAACGGAATAATTTGGTCTGATATGTTTGTGTGTGCCTGTGTGTACGAGGTGGGTGGCTTTGTGGGAGTGGGGTGGGTGGCTGGGTGTGTGGGGCTTTGTAGGTGGGGTGGGGTGATTGGGGGGGGGGGTGTATAGGGTGTGGGTGTGTGTGTGTGTGTGTGTGTGTGGGGGGGGTTTATAGGTTAAGGGGTGGGTGGTGGGGTGGGGGGTGTATAGGGTAAGGGTGGGTGGTGGGGTGGTGTGTATAGGATGTGGGGGGTGTGTATAGGATGTGGGGGGTGTGGGGGTCTGTGTGTGTGCGGTGTGTGTTCTACCCATTTCAAGTCAATGACGCAGTTAAACAAGGAAGCTTTTGCACATTTAGCCGACATATAATATTACCTGGTGTGAATCAGCTACATTCTTTGCACTGAACATTGTGTAGTCGCAATTTCTCAGGAACGCCAACTGTGATAACGGAAGATCGGAAATTCTGGACTGTAACGTAATTACGTACGTAATTTACCCTGATTTAGAACTATCGATACAGCATTATTGATTTAGATGTCGATCAAATCTCTATATTTCACATCTCTGATGACCCCCCCCCCAAAAAAAAAAAAAAAAAAAAAAACTTTGCCTCTTCAGCCACCTTAATTGGAACTCCAGCAATGCTCAGGCTAAGTTCTGGAAAAAATTTCGTCTTGTTAGAAAAATGCACACAGACTGTCTTGGAGGGCGAGAACCTGTTAAGAGATTACCATCTGTGATAAAAGATATGAATAACAAGGGCCACTCTAAACCCACTGATGCTATTAAACTAAAAACAATGCTGCTACCGTCAGGGTCACCAGGGTCAGGCTAAAAACAATAGAGCCAGACACATGCTTGGTTACAAAACAGGTGAGATATTTATATCAACCCAGTGAGGCAGAAAATGATGTAAGATGCAGGGCAACTGATCCACATCTGTCCACAATATTTAAAAAAATCCCTGGAAACCCATCAATTTATTATCTATATGAGCCTGCCCCACAGAGGGCATTTGTCAAAGAAGAATTACAGATTATTTCCCCAAACACTGTTCATCATCATCATCATCAGTCCCTTGCCCGAACTGGGCGTTGGGGGGACTGAAAGGCAGCAGCAACAGACAGTGCTCTCCACTGAGTTCTATTTTGGGCGGTGGAAAGCAAGTCTGGCATCTCGAGTTCGGTCCACACTGTTACTCATTTTTAACTATTTGGGCCATTTCATTAATCAGTTCATCAATCAGTTAATCAGCTATTTCTTCAAATAACTTAAGCCTGTATAAACCAGGTGCATAAGCCTCTTCCTTAGTTTGAAACATGTTTTGTGTCCCCTACTGCAAGTGATTTTTTTATGTGTTTGGATCATTTCAAGTTTATGTCTATTTGACCTCAGTGTATTGTTTGGATAATCAGGCATTAGTTCTTCATCTAATACTTGCTTGTAATGTTCATGTCGAATGTCTTTATTTTTTATTGATGATTTTATACATTTTGCTTTCGACTTACTACCCTTTTGGTGCAGTATGGAATACATTTTGATCTCAATCCTACATACTCAACTATAGGCACTCTATTTAGTTCATCTTTAAACTTTCCAGGCACTTTTTTCTTTTGTGTACTGTACAGCGGGTGGTCCTTAGGGTAATCAAACGTGTCATCCATATGCAACTCTGTTTTCATGTCTTCATAAAGTCTTCAGTAGGCACATCGATGATCATAGAGTCAGTTTCAGTGTATAGCAGATGGCATTCAGGGTATTTCAGTTTAAAGTAATAATAGAAGAATTCAAGCATCAATAATTTTGATAGCTCAAGTAATGCCATACAATGAATACTGGCTTGTCCTTTTAAACAATCTTTTTTTTTTAGTGTCACTGCATACAACGAAGGATGAAATCATTCATACCCTGTGTATTGCGGCTTGCCTGTAAGTTTAATTGCACCCAATTCAGTTGTGACCAGTATCACATCTTTGCGGTGGTGAGGATTTTCCATTGTCTTGCCAAAACAGGCATTGTTCATAAGCTTAAAGAAGTCTTTGTCAAATGCAGCGTTGCCCTCTCTTACATGCAGGGTTGTGTTGTGTTTTTTTTTATTATGTAATCTTTCATAAAAGCACACTGATCAAATTCAATGCCTCTGTGAACTTTCTTTAGTACTAACCCATGCCTAGTGTAAAACTGAAGTAGGCGATAATGACAAACATAAATGAATTTGTCATTCAAATTTGGCACAAGTTTGGTGTCTTCTTTTTCCCCCGTCAAACTCATTTTTTTCAACTGCTAATGGATAATCATTATGGTAATCATGTAGATGGTGTGGGTACTCCAGGTCGATTTCAAAGATCCAATCTTTCGCATCATTCTGGTCATGAGTCATAATACAGTTTGTTAAATATGTTATATCACACTGTGACAAATCATGCAGTCGAACGTTTTTCAAAGGCAATAACTCACACATCGCCCATCTGTAAAGGTTAATAGCATCAAGGTACGTAATAAATGACCCGCTTGACCTTGTGGGGGGCAAAGGCAAGGTCACCATAGTCATCAAGATATTTGTTGTTGGCTTTGGCATAGTTGTTTGCGGCTATGCTCAGTCTGCGTTCCATCATGTCAACCATCGTGCGATCAGACAACAGGTCTATATAATTATATCCTACTGGATTTTAAAAATGCATTCCATGTCATACCAGGACTAGTTATGTAGCTAGCTGGGTCAAGACTGTAGTGCAACAAACCCTTTTCACAATAACTTTCAAATTAGTCTGCTAGCAAGCAAACGTCAGCTTTCAAATACTGGTCATGGTAGTCACCAACCCTTTGACACTCTAGTTTACCCCATGCATCGAGAGTATGTGGTATTCAGAATCAGAAATCTCTTTACCATTTAAGGTAGAATAAAACGTCTCTTTTGGTAGCAAACTCCTTTCCTCAAACACAACCCAGTGATGAATGTACTCCTAGGGGTAGACTCATTTCTTGATCAACTGTGGCTCAAAATGTATGGTTGTTATTGGAAATTATAACAGACCTTCTGCCAGACTGGCAAGCCCTAGAGACAAATGTTGCATTGAATCATATAACACTAATTTATTGTCTAACCTAAACGTTAAGTACTTCTCAGTTGTCTGGGCAGTACAACTAATGTTTTTGTAAAACTCATCTACAGCATGCATGATAATAATTATGTAAATCACATCCTTTGAGATTGTGAAAAAGATAGGCGGTTTGTATGTCTTAAGATCTATTTTTAATTTCAAGTTACATGCACCATGTGCAGTACCTCTGTAATGCCCAGTTATGTGGTCATGGTCATGAACTTTATCACCTGTGAGAGACTGTTCACAAATCCAATTTGCCTCTGTAGATAACAGATATCAAAATTTAGTTTGTCTTCTACTGTCATTACCAAAGGCATGAAAAAGGCAAAGAATAAGTGGAAGAAAATCTAAACAAAAATAATAGCAAAAAGCATACCAGCTGGTTAAAGACCTGACCAATGTAAAACAAGGATGCTCCTCGATCATTCAAGACAGAGAAGGGAACTGTCTTATGGAAGACCAAGACATACTGAAGAGATGGACAGAGAACTGCTCGGATTTGTACAACCACCGAGGTACAGTGGACCCAGGCATACTTGTCAACCCGCCCGTGACCAACAATGGCAACTATCCCATCCTCCGAGAAGAAGTAGAGGCTGCAGTGGTCGCTGAAAAGGATCTGCAATAAAATCTGGCAGTCTGGGGATTGGCGCACACCATAGACCCAATCACGTATAATAACTCTCCCGATCCCCCAAAAAGGCAACTTACATCAATCCCAGAACTATCTCACAATCAGTCTTATACGCCACTCATGCAAATCACGTTAAAGATCCTACTAAAAAGGCTGAAGCCACAGGTGGAGGAAATCATAGCTGAGGAACAGGCAGGCTTCAGAACAGGGCACAGCACAACTGAGCAGATCTTCAACCTGAGAGTTCTATGTGAGAGGTTCCTCCAGCACCAGCAAGACCTCTATAATGTCTTTGTGGATTTTAAGAAAGCGTTTGACAGGGTGTGGCATGCAGCCCTTTGGTCCACCATAAAGCTATACAACATCAATGCCAACCTGATCAAAGTCATAGCAAATCTTTACAACAAGGCCACTAGTGCAGTCTGCTTCAAAGGCAAAATAGGAAGTTGGTTTAGGACTTCAGTTGGAGTCAGACAAGACTGCTTGCTCTCACCTACTCCTTTCAACATTTTCCTGGAAAGAATCATGACAGACGCTCTGAAAGACCACGAAAAAAACCTGTCAGTATTGGAGGCAGAACAATTACGAACTTGCGCTTTGCAGACGACATTGATGACCTTGGAGGAACAGAGAAGGAGCTAGCGCAGCTGGTGGAAAAGCTGGACAGTACAGCCAATGCGTGTGAAATGGGAATCAGTGCAGAGAAGACCAAACTGATGACAAATAACACCAGTGGCATTGGCACTGACGTCTTGATTGGAAGCCAGAAACTGGAAACAGTTAATAAATGGATGGATGGATGGATGGATGGATGGATGGATGGATGGATGGATGGATGGCGGGCGGGCGGGCGGGCGGGCGGGTGAACGGACGGACGGATGGATGGATGTATAGATAGATAGATAGATAGACAGACAGACAGACAGACAGACAGACAGACAGACAGACAGACAGACAGATAGATAGATAGATAGATAGATAGATAGATAGATAGATAGATAGATAGATAGATAGATAGATAGATAGATAGATAGATAGATAGATAGATAGATAGATAGATAGATAGATAGATAGATAGTATTCTCTGTATCTTATTCTCTAGCATTATCCCCGTTGTGGCTGTGACACAGGAAAAAATGTTCTGTTTTTAAAATACATTATTATGGTTACAGTTCTTACTATAGAGTTTCTTTAGAAAGATATGTTCCACAACACTTTGCCGCGCCCACACCTTTGATGACAACGGATTATGACCTGAGCTATTCAGTTTACTTCATAAATGCACGAGACGTAAGGCATGTTTTAAATATACAAATGGCCGAAATAAAGTCCTGTAAGACTTTACTGTCGCCATTGAATACTGACAGCACAAAACGCTGTGTTTTAACAAAGGTAATGAAGACATTTGGTAAGAGAATTTCGCAGCATCAGACTTCGTCCTAAACTTTTAACTGCTGAGAAAAAAAATTCACATCACGCAGCTGCAAGAGCTATAGGTCCTCATGAGCCTCCACATTGTGGGAAGGGGGGGGGGGGGGGGTAACGAAATCCTATGCCTCTTGCTGAAGGTCTTTGGCGTTGAATTTACAATGATTTAACTCATTCAGCCCGGCGCACGTATTTCTCAAATGATGGAGGCGTTATCAAATGACTGCACCAGTTGCAGGAGATAGATCAATCATGATAATTGAAGGGTAGTGCCAGATTAGCTTGGCTCCGACAGGCAGTAAGCTAATCTAGCACTACCCTTGAATTATCATGGTCGAACCCTCTCCTGCTGTAGTGCGTCAGGGCTTAATGGCTTAAAATACGACAATCTGCGTCCACCGTCAGTAAAGACGGTATTAAGAATGAGCCCTTACCGTATAATTTCTTCAGAAAGATGGATGTTCCACAACACTTAATGACGCCCTCAGCCATGATGGCAATACGGTCCCCTAGGACATCCGCCTCGTCCATGAAGTGAGTGGTCAGGAGTATCGTGCGTCCAGCACGGTATTTTTGCAAAACGTCCCACGTCTGCCGCCTGGCCGCTGGGTCCATGCCTGTTGTCGGCTCGTCCAAAATCACGATCTGAAGGAAGAGTGGTGATACATGGTTAGATGTTAAATTATCATGGTCGATCCATCTCCTGCAACTGGTGCATAGTCATTAGATGACGCCTCCAATATTTTGGAAATACAGCCGTCGGACTGAATGAGTTAACCGAAGAGGCGTCTTTTCTTTCATTTTGGTCTGTGCTTTTGTTTGTAGTCAGTTGTATATTGTCTTCATCCCTACGTCACACGACCAGTCCGTTTAGCGCAAACCGTACCATGTGAGCGTGATACAAACACCCTTGTAGCGACAAATGGCGGACTTTTTGTAACCTTCTTTCTGACACGTCCTGGATTCTGGTTTTGTTCTATAAAAGATCACCAAACTTTCTAAGGTACAAAGTTACTTAGTGTGGATGATGATGATGATGATTAGTATTGGTGTTTAACGCTGAGCAGGCGACTAAGCACACTACTGGAGACGGCACCGTCATAAAATATTTTAAATTACGTCATAAGTCTATTATGTATAAATATATATTCCTTTCACGTCAATCATGTCTGGTGCGACCCAGGTCGAAAGATTTCATCTCCATTTTATTACGAAAATAGTGGAGGAATGAAAACAAATACATTATTGGTAGCAAGGGCTTGCTGCAAGGACCCTTGAGGCCTTCGGGAGGTCAAAGGAACCATTGTACCCCTCAGGCCTTCGGCCTTCGGTAAACAAAGGTTCCTTTGACCTCCCTCAGGCCTACTAGGGCCCGTGTACTAACTCTTTCGACCAATAACTTATAATGTAGTAGACCAGTACACATATGCTGCTCAAAAATACAGATCCTTGTAAGCCTCCAAAGTTGCGGAGATTTATGAGTATCAATATCTCTTGGATGTAAGTAACGAGTATTGGTTAGCACAGATGTAAATAACGAAAGGCATCCCGGTCTCCTGTCCTGCAATAATTTATGGCTGTACGATTTTACTGGAAACCTTTACCTTCAACAATCAAACCTTTTTGTTTTTCAGGGAGGACGAAACGCGTTACAGCGAATGTCAGAATTACATAATTGCTGCAATGGCAGTTTATATGAGACCGAAAAGGAAGGGGTGGGTTAAATAGTAATTCAGTTTTTCTAGTTTTAAATTCTCAGGTAATGTTCATGGTGTGTTCGGCGACCGCTTCAAAGAATGTGGTATGCTGATTTGTAATATCCGATATGCTAAACGTCCTCGGGCCGACGTTGGCCCAAGAACCTTTTGCTTATTATGGGCCATTCATACTGACGAGCAAAAGAAATGAGACATTTTTTTAACCATCCAAAACACGAAAGCGTCTTTACCTTTGACCCGTTGATGAGCGCAATGCCAACTGAAAGTTTTCGTTTCTGCCCCCCTGACAGCGTGCTGGACATGGCGTGACGCTTCTGTTCCAAGCCGATCTCTCGCACTGTCTTGTTCACTTCTTCACGCACTCGGTTGCACGGACAGCCCTTTAGCTGCGAAACGCATACAGGCATTCTGCCCTAAAAAGTTAAGACCGTAAGCCCACTACTAAAAAATAGCTAGAGTTTTATTGAAAGACCATAAAAAGTCGCTTTTCAAAAACATGGGCTTACTGTCTCGTACAGGCAGAGAGACGTATTTTTCTCTGTAATATACGCAGGATCTACGACCCCGAGAGCATTTCTTAACATGGAGGACAAGAGATAGAGATAATGACATTTCCAAGACACCCCTTTCATAAATAAAAGTTATCTCTGGTTAACTAACCATTTAGACTAATCAACCCCCTTAATCCCAAACACTTCTTTGTTTTCCTAAGTACATTAGGTTTATTTCAAAAATCGTTAAAGCAACGTTTGTTGATCAGCTGTCAAACCGCGATTATTAAGGCAGATCTCCTGCCCCACCTAATTTAACAATGTTGCATCACATTTTTAAACACAGGCTCAGGTAAAATTCACAGGTCCAGGTTCACAAGTCAAGGTCACATGTAAAGGTCACAAGTCAAGGTCACGGGCCAAGGTCACGGGTCAAGAACCCTGGGTCAAAGTCACGAGATCAAGGTCATGAGAGCCAAGTAACGGTCAAGGTCAAGGTCACAAGGATCATGACCATGGGACAAGGTGAAAGTGACGGGGTCATGGCCATGGGTCAAGTTTAAGGTCACGGAGGTCAAGGCATGGGTCAAGGTCATGTCAAGGTGTCATGGTCAAGGTGTCATTGTCAAAGGGTCATGGTCAAGGTGACAAGTCAAGGGAGTCAGGTCACAAGGTCACAGGGTCAAGGTCACAGGTCCAGGACATGGGATCAGATTATTGGCTCAAAGTCACAAGACCCAAAAATGGTAAAAGTCCATTCGTAGCCCATTTCCACTTGCTCTCACAGAGGAGGCTATAACCTAGATTTATGTGCACAATTTTTGAGAGTTTGTGGTGCGGTCTGGCAGAAATGGTGTTCCTTAACACCCCAGACTGACACCTAGACTCGACACTTCGAAACCAAAGTGTGGAGATGTCCCAGAGGTGATTGAAATAGACAAGGGAATTTACATTGTACATTCCTTAACATCTCGACAGCAACAAGAATTTCTCAGTACGTGCCTGCACTGCTTGTAAAAAAAATACTAAACAGAATATTGAATGTATGTCGCCAGCTGGTCCAATACGTTAAATAAACCAACAACATGGGGTCTAAATAAAGCTATGAATCAATGAATCAATGAATCTTTATTTTACAACGGTAAAGATATTAACAATGCCAGAGGCAATGCCATTTTTCAAATCTGCCTTTGCTACATCTACAACACAACAATTACATTACATTAATACATGTATAGGACGAATGCCTATGGTGTGTTGGGGGAGTTCTAGCAATGGTAAGGTGAAGAAAAAAAAAAGAAAAAAAAAGCAACAACACAGCAGCACTATACATACACAGCAGTAGAATGGGTACATTACTAACAATGATATCTACGTATAGAAAGCAAAGCTTGAAGATAGTTATGGCTGCGAAGATAAATGTTCAAAAAGACTTTTCTTGAAACATGATACCGTTGGAGTGGTCTTCGTGTGGGATGGAAGCGAATTCCACAAAGTCGCCCCCGAGAATGCTAGACTGGTTTTAAATAAGTCTATTCTGGTTTTGGGTACTACATATAGGCCTTTTGTATCGCCATAGTGGGACTGTGACCGGACTAGCAGCTGGGTTAGATATTCTGGAGTGTTGTCATTCCGAATCTTAAAAAGGAGAACACCTTTGTTGAATGCAAACTGCTTTTTGAGAGAAAGAAGTCCCGCTTTGTAAATCTTATCATCCGTTGTCAAAGTAGGATCAGGTAAAATTAATTTCGTTGCTCTTCTGTGTAAGGAGTTCAGTCTCTTTAAATGTACATCTCTGCAGCCATCCCACACCGTCGAAGCATAATTAATGTGGGACTGAATATGTGCATAATAAAATAATTTTCTGGTTTCAAAGTCAGTGAAGTGCTTCAGTTTGGACAGCATGAAAATGTTTCTTGAAACAGTTTTACACACTTTATGTGTGTGTGCCTGCCATTTGAGCTGATCATCTATGATAATTCCAAGGAGGCGGTGTTCAGACACTTGCTCAATAGAATTGCCTTCGAAGGACAAATCAAGTGAAAGGGGGCTTAATTGGTGTTTTTGGCGTGTCGCAATTACCATTGACTTAGTTTTTGCTGGATGGATACTCATCGAGTTACATTCACACCAAGCGGACACCTCATCAAGGCTCTGTTGTAAGTCTTCTGCAACCACATTAAGGTTTTTATTTGCCGTGTGGATTGACGTATCGTCAGCAAACAAGTCACATTCGACAGATTCTGACGTTAGGTGAAGAGGCAGATCGTTGATGTATAAACAAAATAGAAGAGGGCCTAACACTGACCCTTGAGGTACTCCAAACTTAACCTCCTTCACTTCAGAGTGTGATCCATTAACTACAACCTTTTGCTTTCTTCCCTTTAGATATGAACTAAAGAAGGAAACTGCTGAGACGTTTTTTAAATAATGACTAAGTTTGCTTATCAGAGTGTCGTGGTTAACCAGGTCAAACGCCTTCTTAAAGTCAAGGTAAATAACACCCGTCAGTTGCGAATTGTTTACGTTAGATAACCACTTATCTGCAAGTCTGCTTAGCGCTGTATGACAGGAATACTTCGGACGAAACCCAGACTGGAAGGGATGAAGCATATTATTTGTCTCTAAATACTGAGACAAATGTTTGTGTACATGTCGCTCGAGAGGTTTGCTTAACACGGACAGTAACGAAATCGGTCTATAATTATTCAGATTTCCCCTGTCCTTGGATTACGGTAGTGGAATTACTTTTGCAAGTTTAAGCTGTGTAGGAAATACACACTGATGGAGACATAGGTTGTAAATGTATGTCAGCGATTCAACAATGTAAGGTAGGGATAGTTTCAGAACTTTAGGATTTATGTCATCAGGGCCTGATGACTTCTTGTTCGCGAGACTACTTATGAATTTACCTACTTCATGTATTGCAATCGATGGAATGCTAAAAGGAGTCACAGTCTTCTGATTGCAGTAGTTAATTAAAATATCGAAACACTTATCATTGACACTTCCTTGTGTTGAGAAAACTTCAGCAACAGACAGGAAGTGATTATTAAACATGTCAGCGGATAGATCACTAGGGATTACCGTGGATGCACTAGAGCCTCGGGTAAGGGAATTCAGGACGCGCCAAATAGCAGACCCGTCTTTGTTGTTTTTAATAGTATTTCTTACAAAGGCTTTTTTCGCTTCGCGTAACATATACTTGACGCGATTACGCTGCTTTTTAAACTCGTCAAACTTCTTTTCTCTCCTGAGGGTGTTCCTAAACTCCATGGCCTGCATCAGTTCTTTTGTAATCCATGGGGGTAGTACCGCGCTTTTGACATGCCTCTCCCTGAGGGGTGCGTGTTTGTTGAGTACCCCAAGGAAAATGCTGTACCATGCAGATAGAGCAACCTCTGGGTCGTTGGACTCGGTTACTGAATCAAAGCACGCATTACTAAGATCATGTAAAAATGCGTGTTGGTTAAAATGTTTAAAAGAGCGATATGTTACGGTGATATGACCTTTCATTTTAGTCTTTGGAATTTGCGCAGCCCAGTTACACACTACAGGGAAATGATCGCTAATTCTCAAGTCGGCAACAGAAACGTCAGTCACAGATTTAGGGTTATTGGTATAAAAATGGTCTATGAGAGTGGACGATGCAGCAGTAATTATAGTGGGTGACTGCACCAGCTGCACCAGCCCAAATAAGGAAGATGTTGTTTCCCACGCGGTGTGGGGTTTCAGTAAATTGATATTGAAATCACCCATTAGAATGATGTCGGCGTTTACAGACTTTATCTAAGTTACAGGTGAAATGGTCGTACCAACTAAAGTCAGCCGCCGGGTTACGGTACAAGAAGCCTACGTATGATGGAGCCAAAAAACGACGCTTTACTTTAATCCACACGCACTCAACATCTGCGGCTTCTAGATCTTGACGTCTACGGACTAAGTGTTGAATAGACTGGTGGATGTAGACGGCAATGCCTGTTTGGCCTGGGGAGGAAGGATCTCTTCTGATTACAGAAAAGTTACTAATGGCTTCATCACTGATGTTCGAGCTCAAGCGTGTCTCAGTGACGCCAAACAAGTGAAACGGTGACGGTGTGGGATTGTTAAGAAAACAAGCTAAGTCAGGTATCTTATTGTAAAGATGAAACACGTTAAGATGGCCTACACGTAAGGTACATTCCCTTATGCTCGCTTTCGCCATTGAGGCTAGCACAGGCATAAAAGATTATAACACAAAAAGAATGTAAACTGTCTCACAACACAAAAGAAACACACACACACAAAAGTAACAATCATACACACAGTGCAAACCGGATAGGTAAAGGTGAACCGTCAAACAGAACTACACAAAATAAATTGATAAACTGACAGTGCAAGAAAACAAATTAAAGCAATAGCGCGTTTTCACTCCAAACAAGATAATGTCCAGTTTTGCGCTGATAATGTCAACGAATCTGCACAATCTATACCACAGAGCCAGCGGAAAAGACTATTTTCCACTCGCCCAGCGGTTTGAGTGCAGAGGTTTTAAGTGACCTCTGATTCTTAGTATAGATGTGGCACAGCGCACAAACTAAGTCACGCGTTGCGCTTTTCAATAATTAAGTCACAATCACGTTAGTCCACACGCTGTAAGACCTGTGACTTTATCATATGGATAGTGCTTTGTACACCAAAACCTGTGGACAATGTCATTAGCAACACAGCCTGCAACAGTCACCACTGGCCAACAGCCTAATCTTGTCAAGAGGCACGACCGTGCACACACACTAACGACATAAAAAGGCAAAATGAAATGTTCCGATAGGAAAAGTCTGATGATAGTCACAAACTATAATCAAGTGTCCAGTCGTAATCTGAGATAAAGGCACCGTTCAAACTTCCATATGCAACGCGGTTAACGTCTCTTCGTGTGCACACAACTAACATTACATAATTATCAGATAGTCATAAGCAACGCGCATGCGCGCCGCGTATGAGTAACCAGTAATTACTATTTCGGATTTTATCAAGACAAATGAGGGGTATAGATATTGGATTATTACCAGAGAGTCACGTGCAGCGCTCATGCTCGCTGCAAATGAGTAACCGATAATTAGTATTTTCAAGGCTAAGGGATAGTGTATCGGATACTCACAAGCAACGCTCACACGCATTACAAGTGATTAGCCGACAATTAGTACTTCGGTAGAAAAGGCAGCAGTAGTTGGGCGATGATCTGCATGGCCTGGGCTGAATCGTGGCTAGGGTTGCCCGTTATTCCTGATTGTTCCCACCCTCGCGGGCTTTTGGCGGGCGCAGCAAACGGGTGACCGGCGGGTACGTACCCACTAGCCTGCGGCATGCTGGGGAAGTCCTCTTGTGACGCGATGTGCGGCCTGGCGTGTCCTTGGTCGGCGAAATGTAAAGGGGCGTGGCCAGACGAGTGGTTGTATGGTCGCGCTGGGGCCGGGCCGTGGTGTGACGTCATTAAGGGCCCGCCATGACCCTGCTCAGGTCCGTGGAGAGAACCGGGGCCGGTGTGGGGGTTGTATCGGTTTCGGCGTGCCAGTTCTCGATATTTGGGAAAATGACCGACGCCCCGGGGAGAAGCGTCATGATGGCTGTCCTGGCGAGGATAGTTTCTGGGCTGCCTACTGCCACTGACTTGTCGGTTTTCACCTGCCTCAGGTGTTTTGTGGGGGCGGCGTGGAGCACCTGCCTCAGGTGTGTTTTGGGGGCGGCGTGGAGCACCCGCAAAGCGGATGTTCATGGCTAGTTTCATGGCACCGACAGGACTGGGGTGAATGCCATCCTGGTACAGCTTTTTCCTTGGGGCTCCGTTGGCTGTGAGGAAGGTGGGGGTGTTGTCGATGAACAGAATTTTCATCTGATCACAGGCCTCCCTAAGGGCATCATTAGATTCGGAGGCGGGGGCGAAAAGGGGGTGGTTTTGACCTCTCGGGGGCATGATGAAAGAGGCCTGAATGCGGGAATTGGGGAAGACGGAGGAATGGAGGCGGATGAGGTGCATCCACGCCGGCTTGGTGACGGGGCTCTGCTGTCTGCAACTGTTGATGCCGACGTGGAATGTCACCAGGCGAATGTGTGGCATCGTTGGCTGTTTAAGGAGCCACTCAGCGAGTTCACTGACGCTCAGCCCCGACACAGACAGATTCTGTACCTTTACTCCGTCAACAGACATCCTCTGCGCGTCAACCCATTTCAGAACCGAGTCGCCGATAAGTAAACGATCGACATCCGTTTTCACGGTCTGGGCTCGCAGGTTGCACAGCGGGGTGCTCGAAGATGAATTCGAGCGGCCTTGGCTGAATTCACGGGAGTCCTTGGCGGCGTTAGCTGTGGTGGCATCACCGGCATCGACATCATCACCAGAGTTGTGCTGCTTCTTGCCAGCACCAATACCGGCACCAGAGTCCTGCTGGTTCTCGCCGCCTTCAGACAGTACAGCGAACATATTTTTCACTGTAATGTCAGGGTGTGGTGTGTGCTGAACATTACAGCTAGGAGACAGCGAATGGTCGGATGGTGATGAATTGTTTGAGGGACGCGCAGTATGAGCCGTGGGAGTAGCGGCAGGAGCCGGATTGGCATGTAGTTCTGCGGCTGGGGTTAGCGCCTTTACCTGCCGTTCGATCTCGTGGAGCTTACTAGCATGGCTGTCTCTGGAGGAGGTCAGCTGGTTCACGCGATCAGCGAGCCCTTGCTGTTTCTTCGTCACAGGCTCTAGTGACGAGTTGATGGCCTCTGTGACGAATTTGTCGGTGGCTCTGGAGCAGTTTTTTTTTTTATTTTTACGTCCCTGTCTCGGGCGTGGGTGTCGAGCTGCGCCTGTAGGTCGTATATAGCGGCACAGCGGGATTTCAACTCTGACAGCTGCCTGCGTGTTTCCTCCAAAGCGGCTGCCAGAGTGCGGATGGTGGCCGAGTTAATCTCAAGCTGTTTCTGCATCTGGAGCATGCACCCTGGATTGGTGACACTAGAGGTGAGGGGAGTGATACAATCCGCAGGGCTAAGACCATTTAGCAACACACATCCAATACCAAGAGCTACAGGCAGTGCAGACAGTAGGGAGAGTTTTAAAAGGGCAAATACAGGTGAATGGAGTTAGTTAGTTAGTTATTTGGGTTTAACGCCGAGCAGGCGACTAAGGCCATCTCACGGTGGACAGGTGAATGGACCAAGGGTAGACAGAAAAACATGCCCAAGAATAGAGGGAAAAACTCACCCTGTGGGGCTGACCAGGGTGACCCTGGGAACTAAAAAGTAGTTAACCCCAACCAAATCCTCCAGGGCAGACCCGGGTGGGGGTAGGCAAGGGGAGTTAAACCTAGGTATAATGTGCACAACTCACTCCCCTTGTTTGTTTGCCAGACCCCTGGGCAATTTCGTGGACACACAATAATTATAAAACATTTTTATATAATTATATAGTCATACATTCTCTTAAACATTTTAAGCAAGTGACAAAAGTGAAATAAAGTAAATATACAAATGTATATTTTGTTTGAAAAACAACAACAAACACACATTGTTTAACAACACTAAATAATATCATTGTACTATTATCTACCATAATTATTGGCACTTCTTGTCGTTTATGTTTATGAACAAATTTATATTTTAGTATATTAAAAAAATGTAATGATGTAAGGGAAGTAATTTCCCTGTCTTTCCTTAAATTCCTAAATTATTTCCCTTGTATAAATCTACACCAAACAAAGGGAAGTAATCTGAAATTGTTACTGAACAGGAGAAATTCCTTCCCTTGCTGTCATGCAACATCATTTAACGAAGGGAAATAATCTGAATTTTGTTCCCATGATGTTACTGAACAGGAAATATTTCTCCCTTTGTGACACTGAGCATATACTAAACAAAGGGAAGTAATCTGAAATTTTCTCCCATGTAGTTACTGAGTCTAAACATATTATTTTCTGGTGCTCAAGTCATGGGTAAGCTTATCAAGTTACTTTCTAGATTTTTTAAAGTAAATTACAAGTACTTATTAAGGTTGATTTATTGTACATTGCTTAATGTCCCGACAGCAACAAGGCTTTCTCAGGATGTGCCTGCACTGCTTGTGAAAAAAACAAAACACAAAATTCATGTATATCGCCAGCAGGTCTAATACATTAAATAAACCGACAACATGGAGCCTAAATAAAGCTAATACCATTTAGCAACACACATTTAATATCATGAGCTACAGGAACTGCAGACACAGTACCGACAGCCATAGCCGTGTTGTGTACAGAATTTTAAAAAAATATACTGTACCATTTTTTACACCTTGAGTATTTTGATTCTTCACCTACCATATACTTCAATGTTTCTGTAATATTTATTATTTACAATGAGTCTGCCTGTAATATTTCACCATCTATTTGTGGATACAAGGGCACCATTTTTAATGACAAATTTTTATTTTTTTTATTTAATCAGTGATTACATTTTGCAAACTTTTCAAGGGTATACAATTTGCTAGTGTAATAAAATGAAACAAGATTTATGTGTTCTAGCTTTATATAAATTAGATAAACTAGAGGTGTTTTAACGACGACTACCTTAACAGCTGGGTTACTACTCAATCAAAATACTTTGACATCTATGCCTTTTCTAATAGAAATAAAGACCTTTGCTGACTCTGACACTGAGCTATCCAACATAAGTGTGATTTCCTGTGTGATATTTGCTTCTTTGTCACCATCCAAAGACCTCATGATCATTTCAAAAGCTATTGTCGCTTCTCTAGCTATGGTCAAGTTTGCTAGTATGAACACAACAGAAGTATCTGATCTACCCTTTCTATTTGTACAAAGATAACTTCATTTCTCATACTCTTGCAGTTTTAGTTTATCTCTGCAATTGTTGTCTTTGGAAAAGTTTGGAACAAGACTCACAGCAATGGTCCAGAGTTAATGGGTAGACCATCAAACACCAAGGATGTTGTCTTTTTGCATGACTTCTATTTGTGGGTGTGGGTGTGGCTGGCCAAGCCAATCCTGGAGCCACACCTGCGAGGGTAATGGGGGCACTGAAACGTAGCTGTGGGGAGCGTCGACGTTGTCTTTCTGCGAGCTCTGGCACTGGTGATCTTTTGGCGTCGATTGTGTTCAAAGAGCATGCAGACTTTCCTTGTGGCAGCGCGCCAGCCAGACCTGTCTTGTGCTTCAAGTTCCTTTACCGGGAAGGCGCAGTACTCGAGGCTGTCTTTTATGCAGTCTTTGAAGCGTTTCTTTGGCCTTCCTTGCTTCTTTGGCCTTTTGAGAGTGCACCATACAGGAGTTGGCGTGGCATGCGAGAATCATCCATACGTATGACATGACCTGTCCAGCGATCAAGGCTTCAACACTCCCTAAGCCAGCATTATCCAGGACTTCCAGGTTTGTCACCTTGTCTTGCCATTTGATGCCTATGAGCGAGTGCAGGAATCTCATGTGGAAACGTTCAAGCTGCTTGAGGTGCTTTTTGTACAGCGTCCATGGCTCACAGCCGTAGAGGAGGGTAGGGAGGACTACTACCTTGTAGACTTTGATCTTGGTGCAGAGCTTGACGTTATTGTTATTAAACACACGAGTGCGCAGATGACCCAGGGCTTGGCGGGCTTTGCTTATGTGAGCTGTGATTTCCTTGTCGATAGTACTATCACAAGAGATGATGCTCCCCAGGTACTTAAACTGTTCGACAGTCTTCAGCTGGGTGCCTTCGATATACACTTTTTTTCTTTTCTTTTTTTTTTTTGGGGGGGGGCGGGGGAGGGGACTCTTGTGCCTTGGGCTGGTTGTTGCACGACCTCGGTCTTGTTGAGACTGATGGTGAGGCCAAACAGTCAGAAGGCTTCCGAGAACCTGTTGATGATGGTCTGGAGGTTAGACTCCATGTGCGCCATCAGCGCACATTCATCGGCAAACAGTGCCTCAAGGATCAGTCTCTCGTGGGTCAAATGGTTGTTGTGATGTGTCTAGTGTGGTAGTGTAGCGTCTGTGCCTGTCGCTCTCGCTTTCAGCTCCCACCTATCTATCTATCTATCTATCTATCTATCTATCTATCTATCTATCTATCTATCTATCTATCTATCTATCTATCTATCTATCTATCTATCTATCTATCTATCTATCTATCTATCTATCTATCTATCTATCTATCTATCTATCTATCTGTCTGTCTGTCTGTCTGTCTGTCTGTCTGTCTGTCTGTTTGTCTAGTCTAGTCTAGTCTAGTCTAATCTAATCTAATCTAATCTAATCTAATCTAATCTAATCTAATCTAATCTAATCTAATCTATCTATCTATCTATCTATCTATCTATCTATCTATCTATCTATCTATCTATCTATCTATCTATCTATCTATCTATCTATCTATCTATCTATCTATCTATCTATCTATCTATCTATCTGTCTGTCTGTCTGTCTGTCTGTCTGTCTGTCTGTCTGTCTGTCTGTCTGTCTATCTATCTATCTATCTATCTATCTATCTATCTATCTATCTATCTATCTATCTATCTATCTATCTATCTATCTAAATCCCGTAGTCTTGTCGACCATTGGGGCACCACTGATGACTTGGCAACCAGCTCCCTCCATTCCTCTCTGTTCTCTGCCATCCTCAGCGTATCGTCCAGCTTCAGTCCTGTCCACTCTGAGATATTGTCCTCCCATCTTTTACTCTGTCTTCCTCTACTTTGTCCTCCTTGCACAGTGCATTGCAGGATTGTTTTGGCAAGCCCTGCTGAACGCGTGACATGCCCATACCACTTCAGTTTGCGTTTTCTCACAATGACTAATAAGTCTTCATAGGGCCCGATGGCTTGCCTGATTCTGCTTCCCACTTCCTCGTTTGTGATGTGATCTCTGTTTGAAATGCCATGCAGCCTTCGAAAACATCTCATTTCAGTGGCTTGTATCCTTCGCTGGCTAGCAGTTTTGCGAAAAGGGGAGCAGAGTATGTCAGTCTCTCCCTGCCAGTACACAGCCTCTCCAGCAAAAAGCCTCATGTAGTGTCTCCTCGTGGCGACTCACGGTAACCGAGCACCTTACGGACTCGGGCTGAACTACAGAGGACTCGGAGGAGGTCTGACCCCCAGACATGCGGCAGGCAGGCCCATCGATAAGTGGACAAGCCCTGATGACCATGAACCAGATTCCCAGCTATGGGTAAATAGCCCCACTGCCTTGTGGGAAGAGGCAAAGGCCAGGGGAGTAAACCCTATACAAATCCTGGCAAAGATGCTCGATAGCCTTGGTTGGCAGATCTCCTTCGAGTAGGAACACTCCGAGGAAAAACCTGAGTAGAACCCATATAGGAGAAGGACACTCCAGAGCCAAACCATCCTGTGCTCACGGGAAAGGCCTTTTGACAAGGAGTTAAGGGTGAGGTAACCCCGACAGAAACATATGACACTTGGAGATGGATTCAACAGAAATGGTGCTCGCCCTGTGGAGTCTCACCAGGCAGGTGCAGTACCGGGCTCTGCGCCTCTTCAGAGCCCACCCCCAGCGATTACAGGATCTTCCCGACAGTCTCGAGGAGCCAAGGGACGGGGAAGTAGAGCGACTGGCCAGCGAAAAAACAAGACCAGAGACAAAGAAAAAGGCAATGTGAACATCATGCACTGGAATGCAGAAGTGGTTTCCAATGTGATGAAGCTCTATGCTCGTGCATAGTGCTCACAAATTAGGTTAAAAACGGTATGGGTTTTGTTAACGGTTTGTTTTGTGCCGATAGTCCGTGAGGCCCGTGGTCCACGTGAAATCTTTAAGGAACGGTTAACACGGGGAGTTTTTAGTGAGTATAGTGAGTTCTAGGCGGAAGCTCAGTCTGTCAGAGGGCTAAAAGCATTAGTGCGGGCTTTCTTGTAGAAGGAAACAGATGTGTTTGAGATACCTAGCCCGTATTCCAAGACTCTGAAACCTAGAATTCAGGTATGTTTTTATATATGTAGTATTGATAGTTGTTTAGTTAAAGACAGTATGCGTTGCTAAGAGTAATTTGCTTGTATAGTGTTGGTCGGTTTGGTTCAGTTATGTGGTTTGGTAACCGGTGTTTTGGTATACAACTATTTACTGAGATGGATAAGTAAAAGAATGTGAGGTGTGTATGCCAAGTCTATATGAAGGTAGTACGTGGTTGGTTAAGCATAGTCTTTTCCAGTGTATAGAATAATGTATAGTGAGAGTGTTAGGTTGTAGTCTGTTTCAGGGTAAAAAAACAACAACTACCAAGTGATTAGGATAAAGCACTGTCAAGGGAGAGAAATGTGCATGATAGACCAATGATCATAGATCTACTTTGGTCCAAGCACACAAAAAGAGATAGAAAAAAGGTCAATTTAAATCTAGGAAATTTAAATCTAGGTCCCACTTGGGGGACCTAGATTTAAATTTCCATGCACCAAGGGGCTGGAGCAGTGGATATGTGATACGCCCCCTTAGGGGGGGGGGGCTTCCATATGCATTGCTTCCAGTCACTTACTTAGCGCACCCCCTCTTTTCTATCCTTTTTTGTGTGTGCGTGCTTGGACCAAAGTAGATCTATAATCATTGGTCTATCATGCACATTTCTCTCCCATGACAGTGCTTTATCCTAATCACTTGGTAGTTTTTTTTTTCTAAATTACAAGCACTGGCAGTCAACCCTTTCGGTCTAGTGTTTCAGGGTAGTGACAGTTGTAAGGGTGTCACGAAAGTAGTTCGGGTTATGAAGCACGTGTGTGTGTAAATGAACGTGTGAGTTATTTGTATCGGCCAGGTTACGTAATGTTTCTCATTGATCCAATATGTTGTGTGTTTAGCAAGTGTTACGATTTGGGTCCTTGTTGTTGTTTAGAGTGCTTGTAAAGAGTGGAGCGACGGACGCCGAGACGTCAGTCACCAGGGACCTAACGTGAGGTCATCTCTCCAGCTCTTCACTCAGAGAGTGAAGCGATCGGAACCGAGATACCCGAGTCACAGCGAGAACTGCCCTACGGTACGAGTAACGAGGACGTCCGTGATAAAGAGACAGGACGACTCAAAGAGCGCACAACGAAGGACTTGCACGCCTAGACGTGAGAAGGACCAACGTAACCAGGCGATAACATCAAACAGGTTGGAGACAGTGAGAAACTAATACCTAGCCTGGCAAGGATATTGTGTGTATGTGTATGTGATGTTTGGATGCAGTGGGAAAGGTGAAGTGTATAGTCTGATAACCTTTTAAGCGTTTGCTTTATTTATTGTGTATAAAAGTTACTTTAGAAAGGAAGCCCATGAGTTGTGTTTTACCGCATGAATGCGCCCGTCTGAGTCACTGGCGGTGTATGCGTCTGTTGTGTGAGAGTCTGTACGTGCGACTGTGGGCAAGTCTGCGTGCGTTACAGTGGTGACCCTGATTTAGCGGTAGGTTAGAGTAGCTGCGGGCGATAGTGGAGTAGTGGATTTAGGGTAACGTTTAATTGCTATGTGCGTAGTTGCTTGTTGGTGTTAGATTCCCCTCTCCGATTCTTGGGGGTAAGATCAGTCGTTTCTGTAGTTTTCTGTATCTTACGAGGAGCTAGTTCTTGTTTCTTCCTTTTGTATAGGTAGTATTCTTTTTTCCTTGCTCTTCTTTCTATCCTTCTTATTTTTTCGATCCATCTGGACGTCAAAGTAGGTCGCTGTCATGGCGGAGTTCGTTGATTTGTTTAGTTTTTGTATTTATACGTTTTCATACATTTTTGGAAGTTGTTACTGTAAATAATAATGGAGTCAGACCCGGTAGAGGCTTATATTAAGCAAGATGAGAGGCTAGGGTTAAAAGCGGAAACACTTTTTGACTATGGGGAAAAATGTAAGGATAGGGAGGATAGGGGGAGAGAGAGAGAGAGAGAGAGAGAGAGAGAGAGAGAGAGAGAGAGAGAGAGAGAGAGAGAGAGAGAGAGGGGAGAGAGAGAGAGAGAGAGAGAGAGAGAGAGAGAGAGAGAGAGAGAGAGAGAGAGAGAGAGAGAGAGAGAGAGAGAGAGAGAGAGAGAGAGAGAGAGAGAAATGAAATGAAATGAAATGAAACTTTATTTCTCAACGGATGAAGTAATTAGCACGTGTGCCATTTTTCATACTACTACTAACACAGGATAATAATTGTAATACTAATAGTACCAAATTACACAAAGAAAAATTAGGAGAAACATGAAGAGACATTAAACAAAATTAATTCATTCATTCGATCATACAAAAACAAACGAAAAACAGAAAGTACACGCAACTCGCGCACACTGACACATACACTCACTCGCGCGCACACACAGCCATGCGCTAATGATAACTTGACCTATATACGAAGCAAATCATTTGGATCATAGTGAAAATTCACTTCAGACAGCAACAATTATTTGGATTATAATAGAAACTTGAATTATGTAATTAGGCGATTATTATTAGTATGGACACACCATACGGCAGCATGCACTGATTATACGATAAGCACATGTTTGATACGGATACTTGTGGTAGATTATGTATCAGCAAACAAGTACTTGAGGAGGCATTCCTTGAAAGAGGAGAGGGAGCTAGCGTGTGTTATACATGTAGGCAGTGTGTTCCAGAGAGAGAGAGAGAGAGAGAGAGAGAGAGAGAGAGAGAGAGAGAGAGAGAGAGAGAGAGAGAGAGAGAGAGAGAGAGAGAGAGAGAGAGAGAGAGAGAGAGAGAGAGAGAGAGAGAGAGAGTACTTAAGAAAGAGGAACTAGAGGTTCAGAAAGCCTTAAAGGAGAAGGAGTTGGAAGTTCAGAGGGAGAGAGAAGAAAGAGATAGAATCCTTAAGAAGGAAGAATTAGAAGTTCAGAGATTGAAAGACGAGAGAGAGTTAGAGATTCAGAGGGAGAGGGAAGAGAAGGAAAGAGCTCTTAAGAAAGAGGAACTAGCGTTTCAGAGAGAGAAGGACGAGAAGTCTCTAGCGTTTCAGAGAGAGAAAAGACGAGAAAGAACATGCCCTGAGAGAAAAGGAACAAGCTTTGAGAGAGAGAGAGAGAGAGAGAGAGAGAGAGAGAGAGAGAGAGAGAGAGAGAGAGAGAGAGAGAGAGAGAGAATTAGAGTACCAGAGAGAGAAAGAAGAGAAAGATAGGGAGGTACAACTGCAGTTAGCTCGAGATGCGGGGTCTAGAACAGCTTCAGATAGTGATTTAGTAGGCCGGGGCATACGGAATTTTCCTAGACTGCCAATGTTTAAGGAGTCTGTGGACTCTATTGACGCTTTTCTGTGTCGTTTTGAGGTTCACACGCAGGCGTTGAGTTGGCCTTCTGCCAACTGGCCCGTTTTGCTTTCATCTGTGCCAGAAGGCCAGGCCTTGAGTCTTTTTCATAGTTTGAACGTTTCCGGGAACGTAGATTACGAGACTTTAAAGGAGTGTCTCTTACAGAAGTTTCAGTGTAGTGCAGAGGGTTTTAGAGAACGCTTGAGAGCTTGTCGGCCAGAGACAGGGGAATCGTTTGTGTCGTTTGGCAAACGGTTGTCCCATTTGCTCGTGCGTTGGGTCGAACTGTCAAAGATCGACCACACGTACGAAGCATTGTTCGATCTCATGTTGGCTGAACAGTTCTTTGGTAGCGTTTCCAAGGATCTAGCGGTATTCTTGAGGGAACGTAACCTCAAGACTACGGACGAGTTAGTACAGAACGCGGAGGCTTTTCGGCTGGCGCATCCGACGAAAAACCTCGCGCGTAGGACCGAGTCACCGCCGGTCGGGTTGGTCGCTGCTAACACGACTGGGGTTTACCGGGGCGTCAATACCATACGTGGAGCCCAGCTGGTTAACGGAAGAGGTACTTTACGTTTTCGACGTGGTGATCGAGGTAACAGCAATGGCGGTCGCGATCCGTACGCACGTGAAGGGGCATCTTTGCGTGGGTACGGTCGTGGTAGCATTGCGAACTCGGACACTCAGTGCTTTGCGTGTCGGGGGTACGGACATTTCAGTCGGAACTGTCCTTACGGTAGTTCAGGCGCGCAGTGTTTTAGTTGTCAAGGACACGGCCATCTGGCTCACCAGTGTCCTGGCGTCACTGGTCGGGTAGATGGGGCTGGGCAGCTCACTCACACGGCCAGTGTTGCCGTGCCCGTTGGAGAGGAACCGCAGCTGGGCGTTTTGTGCTCGGCTGGCGGAGGTGGGTTCCTACCGATAATAGACGGGAAGGTGAATGGAGCCGTAGTTACCGTTTTGCGCGACTCAGGTGCCACGACAGCGTAGCCTCGTTAGGAAAGATCAGTACACGGGCAAGACGCAGCACGTAGTTTCGTTCGGAGGAAAGGTAGAATCATTTCCGGTAGCCAAGGTAGATGTCGACTCTCAATTCTTTTCCGGGGAGTTGACTTGTTGTGTTATCGATGAGCCTATCGTGGACTTGATCATCGGAAACATGAGGGATGTTGAGCCGTGCGTGGGTATGTTCGGGGCGATTGAGCGGCATGTCGCGAGTGGCGCTGGCGTGCACAATGATGATGAAAAGTCTGCGTTGTTTGCCTGAGGGTGACGATGCGTTGCCGTTGCCTACGCTTCCGTCCCCACAGGTAGTCATTCAAGGACGTGCATTACTACGCCAACTTGTCGGAGGCACAGCAGAATGAGTTAGCGGCTACCTGTGCGATGTTTTCAGGGGTGCTCACAGCGGTGCCTGGCATCTGCAAGGGGCCGATTATGCACGAGATCCGTCTGAGAACGGAGGAACCGATCCGGTGGCCGCCGTACCCTATGCCGTTCGCCTCTACAAGCGTCATTATCGACGAGGTGCGTTCCATGTTGCATCAGGGGGTGATTGAGCCGTCGGCGTCGCCCTACACCTCACCCGTTATTCTGGTCAAAAAGAAAGACGGACAGTGGAGGTTTTGCATTGATTTCCGGGCTCTAAATGCAGTCACGGTATTCGACGCAGAGCCGATTCCAGATTTGGAGGATTTGTTTACTCGGTTGGCGGGTATTCAATACTTCACGAAACTCGATCTGTCCAAAGGTTACTGGCATATCATAGTTAAAGAGGAGGACCGACCGAAAACCGCGTTCCAGACACCCGTCGGGCTGTATCAGTGGGTCCGGATGCCTTTCGGACACGTTTCGGCACCAGCCAAGTTCGCTCGAATGATGCAGTGGTTGCTGAACGAGTCCGCCATCAATGTTTTGGATGACATCCTGGTTACGAGCAGATAGTGGGATCAGCACGTACGAGACGTTGCGTCCCTGATGTCTCGACTGCAGGAAGCGGGATTAACAGCGAGGCCGACGAAGATCTACGCTGGTTTCCGCGTGGTGGAGTTTCTCGGCCACCAAGTGGGTCGTGGGGTACTACAGCCGGTCAATGATAAGGTTAAGAAAATCCTTGCGATCACGGTACCGACTACGAAGCGGCAGGTGCGGTCCCTGTTGGGACCTATCGGGTACTACCGTCGGTATGTGCCGGATTTCGTTATGCTAACCTCGGCGTAAACTGGTTTGGACGACGGAGTGCGCGACCGCTTTACACCGGATCCAGGTGATCCTTTCTTGCGGGCCGGTACTCATTTTGCCGGACTTGCACCTGCCTTTCCTGGTTCAGACTGACGCTATCTCTACGGTGATAGGAGGTGTCTTGTTGCAGGACAGAAGAGACACTAGCCACCCCGTTTGCTACGTGAGTCGAAACTCTTAGATAGAGAGACGCGCTATAGCACGATTGAACGGTAATGCCTGGCTATTGTGTGGGTTATTTCGAAACTCCAGAGATATTTGTGGGGTTGTGTGTTTTGCCTGCAGACGGTTCATCGACCACTGGCATATGTCCGGCCGTTTCCAAAACGCGAGGTTGTTGCGGTGGTCGCTGACGCTGCAGGAGTTTCAATTCGAAATTGAAGGGCTTCCCGGTACACAGAACACGTTTGCTGACCTCTTGTCGCGTTCGCAGTGCAATCAGAGAGTGTGTGTTGAATTTTGAGGTTGTTCAGTTTTTGTTAGAGGTATTAGCGTCTTGCTTCGAGTAGTCTTAAAAAGAAACCGGGTCGTTTCTTTTTTCCCGAGGAAGGGGGGGGGGGGGGGGGGATTGTAATGAAGCTCTATGCTCGTGCATAGTGCTCACACATTAGGTTAAATACGGTACGGGTTTTGTTAACGGTTTGTTTTGTGCCGATAGTCCGTGAGGCCCGTGGCTCACGTGAAATCTTTAAGGAACGGTTAACACGGGGAGTTTTTAGTGAGTATAGTGAGTTCTAGGCGGAAGCTCAGTCTTTCAGAGGGCTAAAAGGATTAGTACTGGCTTTCTTGTTGGAGGAAACAGATGTGTTTGAGATACCTAGACCGTATTCCAAGACTCTAAAACCTAGAATTTAGGTATGTTTCTATATATGTAGTATTGATAGTTGTTTAGTTAAAGACAGTATGCGTTGCTAAGAGTAATTTGCTTGTATAGTGTTGGCCGGTTTGGTTCAGTTATGTGGTTTGGAATTCAGTGAGGTAACCGGTGTTTTGGTATACAGTTATTTACCGAGATGGATAACTAAAGGAATGTGAGGTGTGTGTGCTAAATCGCTATGAAGGTAGTACGTGGTTGGTTAAGCAAAGTCTTTTTCAGTGTATAGAATAATGTATAGTGATAGTGTTAGGTTGTAGTCTGTTTCAGGGTAATGACAGTTGTAAGGGTGTCACAAAAGTAGTTCGGGTTATGAAGCACGTGTGTGTGTGAATGAACGTGTAAGTTATTTGTATCTGCCAGGTTACGTAATGTTTCTCATTGATCCAATATGTTGTGTGTTTAGCAAGTGTTACGACTTGGGTCCTTGGTGTTGTTTCTCTTGGCTTGACTTTGCGAACGAAGATTTTTATAGAAGTTGCCCACGACGTCTGCAGGCTTGTTCGTGGCTGCGGAGGCCAATCCGGGACAGGCAGGTTCGACCGCAGTGGCTGCGGGGGGAGGTATGGCCAGGGTTCTGAGTTGCGGCATCTCTGTTTTTTCTCCTGAGCCGCTTGTCCTTAAGGCTAGCTCTGCGAGAGTCCTCAAAGGAGACAGCTGCCTTGTAAATGGTGGAGCGCCAGGTGTCACGGTCCACAGCAAGCGAAGACCACTGGTGGTGGTCGATTTGGCAGGCACTAAGTGACTTCTTGAGACAGTCTCAGTAGCAAGCTCGCCGAACAGGGTGATCTTTGGTAGGCGATGATCCTCCATCCTGGAGACATGCCCCGCCCAGCGGAGCTGTGTCCGCAGCAGCAAAGCCTCGATGCTCACAGTTTCAGCCTGTTCAAGGACCTCGACGTTGGTGACATAGTCACTCCAGTGAATGCCCAGGATGGTGCGCAGGCAGCGCTGGTGGAAGCGTTCGAGGAGTCGTAGTTGGCTACGGTAGAGGGCCCAGGACTCGGAACCATACAGCAGGGTGGTGAGGACCACAGCTCTGTACACTCTGATCTTGATGCCTGTTTTCAGCTGTTGATTGTGCCACACCCGCTTGAAAAGTCGCCCGAAAGCGCTTTTCGCTTTTGCCAGCCTGCTGTCAAGCTCCTTGTCCAGCTTGGCGTCCGACGTGATATTGCAGCCAAGGTAAGTAAACTGGTGCACTGACTTTAGTTCAGACTCGCCAATGGTGATGTGAGGAGAACGATACACTGTCTTGGGTGCCGGCTGTTAGAGTGCTTGCAAAGAGTGGAGCGACGGACGCCGAGACGTCAGTCACCAGGGACCTAACGTGAGGTCATCTCTCCTGCTCTTCACTCAGTTAGTGAAGCGATCGGGACCGAGATACCCGAGTCACAGCGAGAACTGCGCTACGGTATGAGTAACGAGGACGTCCGTGTTAAAGAGACAGGACGACTCGAAGAGCGTTTCAACGAAGGACTTACACGCCTAGACGTGAGAAGGACCAACGTAACCAGGCGATAACATCAAACAGGATGGAGACAGTGAGAAACTAATACTTAGCCTGGCAAGGATATTGTGTGTATGTGTATGTGATGTTTGGATGCAGTGGGGAAGGTGAAGTGTATATAGTCTGATAACATTTTAAGCGTTTGCTCTATTTATTGTGTATAAAAGTTACTTTAAAAAGGAAGCCCGTGAGTTGTGTTTTACCGCATGAATGCGCCCGTCTGAGTCACTGGCGGTGTATGCGTCTGTTGTGTGAGAGTCTGTACGTGCGACTGTGGGCAAGTCTACGTGCATTACAACCAACAAGAAAACAGAACTAGAGAACTTTCTGTACGAAAACAGCATAAACATCTGCTGTATACAAGAGACATACCTTCAAGAAGGAAAATCCTTTAAGGTCAGAGGATATCAGGTCTTCCGAAGTGATCGCCAAGGGAGGAAGAAAGGGAGAGTTATGACCCTAGTTAGAAACAACCTGAATGCCAGCGAAACAAATAGATTCGTGGAAGAGGCGGAATACACCCAGGTCAAGGTAACCACCAGTGACAGCACCCTTGACCTGGTCAAATACTACTGCCCTAATGATAAGCTGCTGTCCCTTGACACTATCCAGGTCACGGACAGTGGATTCCTCATCACTGGTGACTTCAACAGCCAGTCCCAGAGTTGGGGATATGACACGATTGACAAGAGAGGAGAAGACATCGAGGAGTGGTAAGATGAAAATCACCTGATACTTGCCAATGACCCTGAGGACCAACCTACCTTCTACTCTCGCCGCTGGCACACCACCACTACACCGGACCTGGCGCTTTGTACTGACGATGTTCATAAGCGCATCAGCAGAACAGTATGACCACAGTTAGGAGGAAGTGACCACCGCCCTGTCCTCCTCTCCCTAAAAGAAGCACAGCAGCTAGATCGCCACACCGACCAAGGCAGACTGGCGCTTGTTCAGTATCCGAACAAATGAGCTAATTCAAGACCTCGTTGTGACAATGTGGTCAGAGAGTTCAACGGCATTATCAGTAAAGCAGACAAGGAAACTATACCTCGAGGGGTCCGAAAAAACTACACCCCATACTGGACCGCAGATCTTCAGAAAGCACATGACAACCTCGCTATTGTCAGAGAAGACGCTGAAACCAACCCCAGCCAAGAAAACAACATCAAGCTCGAACACAGTAAGGCCCAGTATCTGAAGATGAAGTTGGAGTGCACAAGAAGAAGTTGGAGAGAGAAGACTGCAAGACTAAACATGGAGAGGGACACCACCAAGTTGTGGAGACTAAGCAAGGCGTTGAATGATGAGGGCTCGAGGGAACAGAAGATCACCCTGGAAGAAGATGGGAAAGCACTGACTGGTAGGAAAGCTGCAAACATGTTCGCACAGATCTATGCGAAAGAAAGTAACATCACTCTCCCACAAATGTTTGAGAAAGACAGGAAGAAAGAGAGAGAACAATAGATGCAAACATCCATGATGAAATGAAGAAGGACATCACCCATCCGGAACTGAAGATGGCCATCAAACAGCTGAAGAAGAAAAAATCTCCAGGTCTAGACAGCATCTAAAACGAGATGTTACAACAACTTGGCAACACTGCCTTAACGAAGCTACTGGACATCTTTAACCACAGCTGGAGAGCAGAACAGGTACCCCAGTGCTGGAAGGAAGCCGGGATGATCCCAATTTTGAAGAAAGGGAAGAATAAGTCCAAAACCCTGAGTTATTGCCCCATCAGCCTGACAAGTTGTGTGTGCAAGACCATGGAGTGCATCATCAACAAGCGCCTGCAGTGGTACCTGGACTCCGAGAGTATTATCGTGCCAGAGCAAGCCAGCTTCAGAAGCCACAAAAGTACAGAAGACCAGACAAAACACCCTGCACCGGTCATAGAAAATGCATTTCAAGATCAGAAGGTGACACTAGCTGCCTTCATTGACCTACAGAAGGCTTTCGACAAGGCGTGGAAAGATGGTCTCCTTGTCAAACTCCTTCGCAGTGGCATCCAAGGGAACATGTATCGGTGGACCAAGTCATACCTGCACAACCGCAGAGCCCGTGTGACAATGGATGGGTATTGTGGCCAAAAGTGGTACTGCATCAGGGAGTGCCACAGGAGGGAGTCCTGTCACCGACCCTGTTCATACTCTTCATCAACGACCTTGTGCCAGAGCTACCCTGTACGCAGATGACCTGGTACTCTGGTACACAGAAGAGTATGCAACAACTGCTACATACAGGAAGCAGCTAGCCCTGGACAGGCTGACAGACAGGACCAACAACTGGTGTGTGACTGTCAACACAGAAAAATCATCAGCCACACTCTTCTCTCTTTCCAACAAAGCAAAGGCTGGCAACCTAACACTAAGTAACACCCCACTGCGGTATGAAGACCAACAGACACACCTGGGCTGCTAAGCTGGATCTATCCTAGGGCCAGTATGGTCAATGTTGGCTGCCAATATAGTGCCAAGCTTAATCCATTCTAGTGCCGACATGCAGCAAATATTCTGCCAACCTTTTTTTCCACCATGAATAGCATTGTCCCAGATTTGGATATTGGTAATTTAATCCAGCTTTTAGTCATCCGAGGAAAAAGACCATCATGCAAACATATAAATTTGATAGTTAGATCCATTATGAACCAACACTAGGCCTGGACAATTGCCATTTTCCCTTTGCATAGCAAGATCAAATCAAACGTTTATCAAAACATGTAACACCTACCTCAAAACGCAACTTAAAAAGAAAGACCTGAACTCATAGATTCACAGTGATGCACAAGTTTAATCTAATTTTCAGTTAAAGAAAGAAAACACTCTAACTATACCGAATAATTAAGGACAATCCTGATACATTATTGCCTGAAATAATTTGACTATGATAGCTAAAGAGTAGTGCCAGAACAGCTTGATGTACAGTTCTGGCACCACCCTTAAACTAAAAGGGTTCATCTATATATTCTTACCCATAACATAGCTTTCACAGGGCAATCTGAAGTAAAAACAAAAATCACCCTCAGGCAGCACAAACTCTGTTATGTTTACAGATCCTATTGCCAGTACCTGAACATCTGTATGTATATATATTCAGAGATTGTTTTTGTATTTCATATATCAGAAGAATTGTTTTGTTAATTGTGGGCATGTTTGTTGTTGGTTTTTTTTTTTGTGTGTTTTTTTTGTACATTTTGTGTATTGTTACAGACAGGTTTGTTTTTTTGTGGGTGGGTAGGTAGGAGGGGAGGTAATTAATAAATATTTATGTTTTTAATCTCTCAGCCAAAGATGTGTCTTCATGAAGTATTTTTTTGGGGGAATAGTTTCTTTAATCCTGTTGACCTGTGTTTTCAGTTTTCTTTTCCAATTTCAACTACTTTTAGCCACGCTGATCTTACCATATGCAAATCATTTAATCTGTGTTGTCTTCTTTCTTTTATTTCAATGTCATAATTACCATTGTTTGCTTTATCTATTTTTTTTTCATTTCTATGTCATTATCAAGCTCACCCAGTTTGGCTACATTATTTACCAGCTCACCTTTGATTGTTTGCAATGATTTATTCAACCCCATTATCTCCCACATGGGTAAAGGAGAGTCGTCTATTGTTTTCATTACTTTGTCGGTAAATGAGGTTTCTTGTACTACCCTGTCAGCTATTTCCGGCATTTCAATTTCTTGTATTACCTTCTTTGCTATTTCTGGCAGGTTTTCACTTCTGCCATTTCAATTTCTTGTCCTGTTGGCAAACTTGTTTGCACATCATGAAGACCATTAATAAATCTAGGCGGTACTGGGGTACGGCTACACCCACAATACCAAGGTACCTTGCCAACCAGGTGTTACCACCTATTTCACCTTTGATTGTACTTAAAACTTTAAACTTAGCAGAATTTTTTTTATATAAGTCAATTGTACTTTTCCTCTGTCTGTATTTAGAAATAAGTGGCCCTTTCTATCAAGTTCAAACTGATTAGGATCTAATACAACTAGCATCTCACCAACATGTTAATAAAATGATTAAGCTTTGTCTACTAAAGCTTTGTGATAATAACTAGTTATAGTATTTCCTGAACTAGTAGTATTTCCTAAACTAGTAGTATCCCTTGTACCAGTCATATCTGTTGTACTTTCTAAAAGTTCCTGTTGCAAACTAGAAGTATTCTCATGCCAGACATATCTGTTGTACTATTATTAAAATCATACATGTCATCCATTTTAATATCAGGTTCAAGTCCTCCCTCTGCCACTGTTTTTATTAATTAATTTTTTTGATATTTTAAATAATAAAATGACGTCGTCCTACGGATCCAAGTTAGATGCATACAGAAAACTATGCAAACCTCTTGGTGTTAAGGGCATTAGGCAATCAATTGTTATCACAAACAGTCCTAGCACCATAGATCAAAACCAAACTCTTACTGTCAAGTTTCCGAACCTAGACTCCAATGATGTTATTGTTCCTAGTACTCCACGGCTTGCTTTTAATATTGAACTTTTATCAGAATGATGTAAACAGAACACTAGTTGACACCCTTGGCAGAGCAAAAATTAGGACTATTAAAGTTAAACTTGAAGGCCAAGAAGTGTTTAGTTTAGATGATGCTGATGTGTTCTACTGCTACAAAGGCCTTTGGCTCACTCAAGAAGAAAGAGAGGACAAAGTTTACCAAGGCATACAGTCTGATAATAATAGAGATGAAGACCATCATTAAGTCTGTGTACAGACCACCACAACGGCCCATAGACAGTTACCATCAGCTGTCCAGACAAGAGCAGGTGACCATCTTTCGTCTGAGGACCGGGCACAACCGACTCAATTTCCACCTGCACAGACGCTTCCACCTCGTGCCATCTCCCCTGTGCCCTTGTGGAGAAGCAGAGCAGACCACAGAGCACATCCTCCAGGACTGTGGGAACCACCAGCCGCTGAGGGAGGAGATATGGCCAAAGCCCGCCACTCTACAAGAGAAACTGTACGGGCCTGTGGAGGCACTACAGAAGACCACAGATTTCATTTTGAGAGCCAAACTCCAAGTGTGACGGCGTTCGAGAAGAAGAAGATAATAATTAATGGCAAACTCAGAATCGATGCCAGAGATAAAACGACATCATCTGCCAAGGACGTTATTATATCAAAAACATATGAAAGTAGATTTTGCATTTAATTTGAATTTGAAATCCTAACAGCACATTTGCCATATTACCAAGGAGCACTGAATGACCATCTAAGCTTTGAACTAACTTTTAATGAATGTGCAAAAGTTATCACAACATCTGACACAGACGCAACATATAAGATCTCTAACATTTCCTTGGAATCTGAAATTGTCACTCATGCTTATCTAGCTACTCTCACACAAAAAATACCAGTGAAGACTACCGATTTATTATGACTGTGTGATAAGACACAGTACAATACCCAAAGACAAAAGTGATACAATGTGGAACATCAACCTGAATGCGCCTGCTAGGTCACTAAAAGGCATTCTTATGTTGTTTATCACTTTCCCATCGTAAAATTTTCAGCAAATCAGTTCCCTGCAGATGTAGCAGGAAAAAGGATGTGTGTTCCCTGGTGATGTACATTTTGGGGGTATATTGAATTAATTTTCACAGCCTCCCAAGCTAACAAAAGGAGATAAATTGGGTATCATTTAAAAGGGCAATAAAAGGACTTTTCAAAACTGCGCGTGTTTGTGCATCAGTTAAGTGAAAAGTCGAACCAATTTGATTATTATGCAACAGAACAAGGTTGGTAGGAGCAAAATATGAGAAATGTGTTTTTGGTAGCAACAGTGTAAGCACATGCAACCAAATTCAGATTTACTCACCAACCTGGCAGACAAATGTATTCCACAAGCAAAGAAATCACACAAGGGATCTGTCCCTTCTTGAATCACAATTTTACAAGCTAAAAATCACTGTTGAAACCGCGCTCATGATGATTGAACAAGCTCATCGTCGTAGATGATCCAAGGCTACTTTGGCCTTGTTCTGACACCATCCGACAAGGGCATTCACTTTCAGATATTTAAGAAACGGTTAGTGAAACATATTTTAGTGCTTGCTTCCTTTAGGCCAATAGCTGTGCTTCATGCGATTTTTGTAAATACCCAACCCTAGAATACTAGCCACTAGTCTATAGACAGCAACGAGCACAATGCTATAACGAAAGCATTTTGATGGCTAAGGGTTTGTTTGGGCTAACACTAAACCGAAAAATCCATTCAAAAAGGAGTCAGAAAAATTATACAACCCAAAGAAAACTCATTTATCCTGTACAATTGAAGTGCATCCTAATCAAGTGTATGCATCGGGCATGCTACCTTACCAACACTATGATGAGATCGAAAAATGGTCTGGTTGAACACAGAGAAAAACCAGCAAACATGGCATAATAAAATAATAATAATAAATATGGTATTTATAATGCTCTTATCTTATAATAATTATAACTCTAAGCATTAACTCACAACTTGCGCACGCATGCGCATGCTTAAGACAACGACTCACGTACCACAAATAGTGAAATAAAGTACCAAATTTCTCTTTTCGAGATAATAAAGTACTCTTATTCTTATTCTTATTCTTAAATACACTAAGATAAGCATGTTGACATGTTATTATTAAGCTCTGGAGATAACTTTCACTACACAATTATCAGGAGTATGTCACGACTAATTCATGGTCATACACAAAACACGGTGGAAAACAGGAAGTATGTAAAAGATGTTTACAAAGTGTTACGTGGCAGAGTCGTAGTCATAGTATGATAAACACACCAGACGCATGCACGTAAGGTTCTTTTAAATAACTTCATTCAGCTGCAACCCGTCACATGTGGCTTAAGGATGTAGGCTACACTGGAGTGACAGTTCCAACAATATTTTAATTCAGCGATGCGATCTCCACACAATGCATTACCAATTGCACCAACACTGATACAATGTCTCTACTGCAAATGTCAACACTGGCGAACAAAGTTCCTCACACAACGTACACCACCGTTACGCTGCGTCTCTCACAATGTACACCCTATACGGGCCACGTATGTACGATAAACTGTGTGTCCCTACAACTGACAATGCATGACAATGTACACACGTGCTTCCTAGCACCAACTTTTATAGTCAAACGATTTTCCAGAATAATCTAAGGAATTTACCCATCACAACCAATCAGAACGGAACATGTAACTGAACTCAAAAATATTAATACAAAAATACTTTCTGGATAACTAAAATAGTCTACAAAAATTCGACTGTTCATTTCAGAACCAAATCCCAGAATGTAATGACCTTAAACAAAAGTATGGCAAACTCTTTACGACTTTTCATAATACTCACTGACCGGTTTCTAAATTCACGTGCACAGTAAAAAACTATGACTAAAATTACTACAGTGTAGCAAATTGTTGCTTACACTTCCACGTCACATGCAAGGTCACTCGACAGCGCAATTTTGCTCGAATGTTCTAATATATTCTTAGCGAATCTACACATTTTAAATTAACCGCTCTTCTCCTTGTGACTTCACTAGAAACTTATGGACTAAACTTAACGTATCATACCAAAGCCAAAACCGCTACCTGCGCAAACAAAAAAAAAATCTTACGGAAAAGGTATATGATACACAACCATGATAGCTCAAATAAATATCGGATCGTTTCCTACGATTAGCACATGCATGCTCTCACAGAACAATACAACCACAATTGTAACACAAAGGTTTTTCTCCATTAAGTTGGCACATGAACACATCCAGCACTGTAGGTTGGCTGATGACATTAAAAAAATACTGAGGTATCCAGATCCTGGTAGTCAGTATATTTTAAGAACTATATGAATCAGCAAACGCTGCCGTTTGTAGTGTATGCTGATTTTGAATCACTGGTTGTACCATATGAGTGTCTTGTTCCAGACTTTTTACCAAAAACTGCAAAATTGAGTGACCAAGTGATATGTTCCTTCTGATACATTCTTGTTAGGTCAGACGGTGAGCATATAGAACCTGTTATCTACAGAGGTGAAAATGCAGCAGCTGAGTTTTTTAACAGAAATGAGGCAACTGCATAATAGTGTAGTACAAAATCTGGAAAACTTTCAGATGCCTTTGATGATGACAGAAAAAGACAATTTAAATTTTGATACAGCAGAGACGTGTTGAATTTGTGAACAAGACCTAGGGGAGATAAAGTTTGTGACCATGACCACATAACTGGGCGTTACAGAGGTACTGCACATAGTGCATGTAACATAAAATTAAAAATAGATCCCAAGACATATAAACTGCCTTTATTTTTCCACAATCTCAAAGGGTATGATCCACACATTATCACGCAGGCTGTGGCTGAGTCTTACCAAAAACATTAGTTGTATTGCTCAGACAACTGAGAAGTACTTGACTATTTGGTTAGACAAATTAGCATTTTATGACTCCATAATAATAATAATAATAATAATAATAATAATAATAATAATAATAATAATAATAATAATAATAATAATAATATAATAATAGCATTAAATAGCCGCTTTATCCCAATTGAAAATTTGCTCAAAGCGCTGCAAACTGAACCCAACAAGCATGCTCACATGAATCACGCACATTCATTCACACACTGTACACAAACACAGAACATTCACATGGTGCTAAGGGCAAGCTCAATGCAACATTTGACGTATGGTCTTGCTAGTCTGTCAGAAAGACTGAGTAAGTGTCCTATAACAAGCAAATATTTTGAGCCACAGTTGATCAAGAAAGGAGTCTATCCCTATGAGTAAATTGATCACTGGGCTGTGTTTGAGGAGAGGAGACTGCCTCCGAAGAGGTATTTTATTCTTCATTAAATGGTAACGGTATTTCTGACTGAATACCAGCATGCTCTTGATGCATAGGATAAACTAGGGTGTGAAACGATTGGCGACTACCACGACCAGTACTTGAAAGCTGACATTTGCTTGCTAGCAGACATATTTGAAAGTTGCCCTAAAAAAGGGTTTGTTGCACTACAGTCTTGACACAGCTAGCTACATAACTATTCCTGGCATGACATGGGATGCATTTTTAAAATCCAGTAAGATATTATATAGACCTGTTGTCTGATCGTACGATGGTTGAAATTGTGGAACATGGATTGAGAGGAGGCATTAGTATAGCCTCAAACAACTATGCCAAAGCCAACAACAAATATCTTGATGGCTATGGTGACCTTGGCTTTGATCCCTCAAGGTCAAGGTCATTAATTACGTACCTGGACGCTAATAATCACGATGTGTTAGTTATTGCGCTTGAAACACTTTCGTCTGCATGATTTGTCACAGGGTGATATAACAAAATTAACACACAGTATTATGAATCATGATCAGAATCACAAAAGAAGCCGACCTGAAATATCCACACCACCTTTATGATTACCATAATGATTATCCATTAGCTGTTGAGAAAATGAGTTTGACAGGGACAACAGAAGACACTAAACTTGTGCCAAATTTAAATGACAAATTTAATTACGTTTGCCACTATCGCCTACTGCTGTTTTACATCAGGCATGGGTTAGTACTAAAGAAAATTCACAGAGGCATTAAATTTGACCAGACTGCTTTATGCAAGATTACATAATGAAAAACACAACCATTTGTGCAAGGGATGGCAACACTGCATTTGACAAAGACTTCTTTAAGCTTATGAACAATGCCTGTTTTGGCAAGACGATGGAAAATCTTCATCACCGCAAAGATGTGAGACTGGTCACAACTGAATCAGGCGCTGTTACACTTACAGGCAACCCACAATACTCTGGGTATAAAGCGTTTCATCAAACATTGTATGCAGTGACACTCAACAACAACAACAACAGATGTTAAACTGGACAAGCTAGTATTCATTAGTATGGCAATACTTGAGTTATCAAAATTATTAAAGCTTGAACTCTACTATAATTATTTTAAACCAAAGTTGACTGCCAACTGTTATACACTGACACTGACTCTATGATCATAGATGTGCCTACTGAAGACATTTATGAAGACATGAAAACAGAGTTACATAATGTATGACACGTCTGATTATTCTTTGGATCACCTGCTGCGAACAGAAAACTGCTCGTCACAGGCAAAACACCATGGACGCTCATCCTGTTTAAGTAAGTAAGAGTGCGTAACATACGTGTGCCCGATGTGGAGCCGAGTAAGGACAGTCTCCTCACGGCGGGTGCCGCAGCGGTAAGGTAGACTGTCGGACACCGTAGGAAGGGCTTCATGCAGCTTGTTCCCTTCCTCTTTGTACCACTCGGACTCACGGGCTATGTAAGCACGAATCACAGGTTTAAAGTCACTATGAACAGTCTGTGTGTCAGGGATAGGGTCATTGCGGGCACTGTTGGCAGCAAAATCTGCGATCCTGTTGCCTTCGAAGCCCACATGCCCCGGGACCCAAATAAAAATGATGTCATACTATTCCTTCATCAAGTCCGCGTAGAGCTCTCTAATCAGCACCAGCAGTGGGTGGTCTGTTCCCGCGCCCTGAAAGGCCTGCAGGGCAGAAAGAGAGTCAGACAAGATTAGGAAGTTCCTTTTCCGAGACTGACAGCCATGCTTGAATGCCAGCAGAATTGCCTGCAGTTCTGCACTAAATATAGAGGAATGGTCAGGGAGGCGGAGCTTAAATGGGCGTCTAGGATGGGGAGAAGACACTGCAGCTGCAGCCACTCTCCCTTCCTCAGACTTGGACCCATACGTATAAAGACGACAATAGCCAGGAAAACTTGAAAGAAGTTCAATGAGGCTCTGTTGATATATGGCTGGCGGAGTACAATCCTTCTTGTGGGCAGTCAAGTCCAGCAAGATATCAGGAACTGGTAATAGCCAGGGTGAAGTGATGTGTTGCAGAGATTCCGAAACTCTGTCCAGGTCCACTCCGGCCGCCTGCAGATGAGGTCGGACACGGAAGGAAAGTGAACGGACAGCTCCTGGATGGGCATTGTAAATCTCTGCAAACGACGGATTAAAAACACAATCATAGGATAGGCCTTCAGCTTCAGAACGTAGCTGAGCATGAGGCGGATGCTGCGGAGCCTGAGAGGTGAGCCATCGTTAAAGACACAGAGGTTAAGTTGAGAATAAACATCTTCTAACAACTTAACCTCTGCAATCATAGTGGTCACTACCGCAAAGGTGAGCGTGACCGTTAAAATCCCCCATGAGAATAAAGTGAGGTGGCAGCTGATCTACTAAGTTAAAAATATCAGTACTACAGACCCGCAGGGATGGTGGCAGGTAAACACTGCATATGGTTATGGTCTTTTTCAAGGTAACCCGAGCTGCGACAGCCTGAAGACAGGTGTCAATGCTAACGGAGCTACATAAAATTTGGCTACTAATGAAAAGAGCGACGCCACCGGAGCGCCTCTCTAAATCAGAGCTTTTGTGTATAGCGTTAAAACCGTTATAGGATGCGGGGCCAGAAGTCTTCAGATATATTTCCTGAAGGGATATTACTGAGGGGTTATAGAACTTGACTAAAAGACGTAATTCCTAAAAGTTAGCTTGAAAACCACGACAATTCCACTGAAGAAGGGAGTATATTATAATTTTTTATATGGGGGTGAAGAGTGTTTACCCCCTTTTGCCTTTGCCTTTAAAAGGAGTTAAAAAACAGAGAGGCCGGTTCCCCGGCCTCCTCTGGTTCTTCGAAGAGGAAGGGGATGAGCTGCCGCATCACCAACAATGACAACTTCTACTCCCTCCATCCGCTCCTCTAATGTAGCATGTTTGTTTTGAAGGGGGACTTCAGTGTTCCCCTTCTGGGCCCGTGCGCACAGCGGTCTCATAGATTTCTTATACCTCTGGTCCTGGGCAGCGTTCCTGCCGCTAGAGCTAGCGGCCTTATAAGGTTGACCAGAGCCAGAAGCCCTTGGAGGTGACAGACTAACAGGTTTGGGAGGGGGCTGAGGTTAGCAGCAACAGAAGGAGGCACAACCGCATGGGCAGTGTCCGCCTTCTGCGTTCCCTGGCTCCTCGTCACCACCGGAGGAGGGTTACTCTCCAGGGGCGAGAGGAGCCGTGGCTCCACCCCCAACCAAGAAGTTGGGGTTTGACATGAAAAGTCTTTGGTGGTGCGCTTGCCTGACACCGCTGCACTGAAAGTATATTCAGAGGTGTTAGAAGTTGGAGCAGCCGCAGCTGCACCAGGACCGTGAAGGTCTGCTGTCATCGTCCATGACTCGCAGGCATACAAAAACACTGAGATAACTAAGGAGCGCATCTGTCTGATCTTGGAGCAGAGTGTGATGTTTCTGTCCTTCCATATGGTCCTCAATCTTGTCAGTGCTGTTGTTGTCTGCGCAATCCTGGACAGTATTTCTGGTTTTGATCCTTCATCTGTCACAATGGCTCCTAAGTATTTGAATTTCTTAACTGTTTCCAGTTTTTGGCCTCCAACCATGATTTCAGTGTCAATGCCACTGGCGTTATTGTTCATCAGTTTGGTCTTCTCTGCACTGATTTCCATCTCATATGCAATGGCTGTACTGTCCAGCTTTTCCACCAGCTGAGCTAGCTCCTTCTCTGTTCCTGCAAGGCCATCAATGTCGTCCGCAAAGCGCAAGTTAGTGATTGTTCTGCCTCCAATACTGACAGTTCCTTCATGATCTTTCAGAGTGTCCATCATGATTCTTTCCAGGAAGATGTTGAAAAGAGTAGGTGAGAGCAAGCAGCCTTGTCTGACTCCAACTCTAGTCCTAAACCAGTTTCCTATTTTGCCATTGAAACAGACTGCGCTAGCGGCCTTGTAAAGGTTTGCTATGACTTTGATCAGGTTTGCATTGATGTTGTATAGCTTCATGTTGGACCAATGGGCTGCATGCCACACCCTGTCAAACGCTTTCTTGAAATCCACAAAGACATGATAGAGGTCCTGCTGGTGCTGGAGGTATCTCTCACAAAGAACTCTCAGGTTGAAGATCTGCTCAGTTGTGCTGCGCCCTGCTCTGAAGCCTGCCTGTTCCTCAGCTATGATTTCCTCTGCCTGTGGCTTCAGCCTGTTCAGTAGGATCTTTAACATGACTTTGCTTGGGAGGGGGTATAAGACTGATCGTGCGATAGTTTAGGACCATTAGTTAATGAGATGAGTAACAGTGTCTGGGGGAACAATCTGTAATTTTTCTCTGACAAATGCTCTCGGTGTGGCAGGTTCATATAGATAATAAATCGGCAGGTTCATATAGATAATAAACTATATAGTTTGTTTTTTTCAGGTTTAATCTCAGTTGTTTTTCTTTCATTTTGTTGAGGGGTGAGGGTGTTGGTAGTGACATCAGTGGTGGGGTTGGTGCTGTTGACGGTGGTCCTGGTGTGTGTCAGTTTCATGAGCCTTTTCCAGTAGTTCTAACTTTCTTTGTTTGTTCAATGCAGGTTCTCTTTTTCCAGCCTCAACCCTACCTGGGCTTTTAGTCTTAGTAACCGTTTGACGAAGGAGAGAAAGACAGAGGAAAAGATGGGAGAACAATATCTCTGAGTGGACAGGACTGAGACTGGGGGATATGCTAAGAATGGCAGAGAATAGAGAGAAATGGAGGGAGCCGGTTGCCAAGTCATTAGTGGTGCCCCAAAAGTCGACAAAACTACGGGATATAGATAGATAGATAGAATCATTTAAACCTACAACAAGACAGGGCTTGGTTGTGGAGTTGTCTGGGTGTCATCCACTTTTCTTCATCTGCTTTAAGTATTATTTTAGAAAAAAATATATTCTTCACTCACAGTAACAAGCAAGGTTACCACAGGTGCAAGGTAATTACCAAACTTATAAAACATAAGGCATGCTAATTTTCTGATTGAACTTGAAACAAAAGGGTTGCTTTTGAGATCGCGTGATAGACTGTCAGCATCCACAGGCAAGAAGTGACTAACAGCTTTTGTATAAAGAGACACGAGAGATTGACTGAAATCATGGGTCATTAGTGAACTAATGGGATTTTCATATTTAGCGTTTAGTTTAATTAGCTCATCAGTGAAGAGGGATTCTATATCTTCTGTTATGTATTGTTTTCCGATAAAATTGATGGATTATTGCTGTTTAACGCCGAGCAGGCGACTAAGGCCATCTCACGGCGGATTCTTTTTTCGAGAAAAGCATTTGATTTGCCAGAAACAACTACAGAGAGAAGGTGCTGTTTTTTTTTAGAGTCTAAGTCTTTGTTCTCCACAGTGCAGAAAACACTTAGAACAAGTAATTTGTCCTGAATGATTTATAATGTAATATAATAATTTTGGTGCTATAATTACTTTTACTGTGTCTGCATTGACAAATTAATTAACCTTTGTTTAAGAAGACAATGGCATTAATTATTTAGGTGAGGTGGGCGATCTGCCTTCATAATTGCAGGTTGACAGTCGATCAAGAAACGTTGCTTAAATAATTTTTGAAATAAAACCTAATGTAATTCGGAAAACAAAGAGGTGATTGGGATAAAGGGGGCTGATTAGTATAATTGGTGAGTTAACCAGAGATACCTTTTGCTTATGAAAGTGATGTCTTGGAAATGGCATTATCTCTATTTCTGGATAATGTCCTATGTTGGTACTGGATTTAGGCCACAATATGCATATATTAATGAAAGAAATCAAAATTTCAGTAGCTGCGCTGACCATTCGCACAGTGTGTGTGTGTGTGTGTGTGTGTGTGTGTGTGTGTGTGTGTGTGTGTGTGTGTGTGTGTGTGTGTTTGTGTTTCACGAAAGTGTGCATACTACAGATTTAGCTTAACTCACTGCCCATGGAAACCATTTCCAGAATTTAGCCATTCAGCTCTGATGCACTACAGCCGGAGATTAGTCGACCTATCGGCGCCAAGCTAATCTGGCACTATCTTTGAACAATCATGGTCGATCCAAGTGCATAGTCGTTAGAGGACGCCTCTGAAATTTGCGAAATACGTGCGCCAGGCTGAATGAGTCAACATGTATATATATATA
>BTPG01000003.1:150049474-150141974 GCA_036245525.1 Semisulcospira habei
CTTTGATCATGTTGTACTGGCTGTAAAAGAGCTAGCAGAATTTGATGAGGACACAAATCAGTTCAAAAAAGGCAATCTCGCAATGCGCATAGGCCATGCTTTGAAAATATGTTCACAGATCAAACAGTCACAGGCATCCAAACAGCTTGGGCATGGTTCAGATGACAGGTGGTGACAGGAGCTCTCTGAGGCACAGCGGTTCAACTCTGTCTTCACCGGGGACTGGTACGATTGTGTGTCAGCAACAGCAGCCCAGATGGTCGGGAAAATGACCATGAACAAACCCAAGCTGATCCCATCATGTGAAGATGTGAGGAAGGTCCAACAGCTTCTTGAGACAAGGATGGAAGATTATCCGACAATGGTTAAAGCAACTCTTTGTGCTGTATCACTTTTCAACCAAAAACGAGGGGGAGAAGTTCAGAGAATGAAGGTGTCAGACTTCCAGAATGCTAAGATTGGATCGATCACCAATCAAGATATCTTGAAAGGTCTCACAGAGGTTGAGAAGAAAATGGTGAATCATTTTCAGGGAGTGGAAATCAGAGGCAAGTTTAATAGGAGTGTTCCCATTTTGCTGACGAAGAAGATGATGACAACTGTGGACAGAATCCTTCAAATGAGGCAATCAGTGCCAGCTCTCGCTGGTTCCCAGTACATCTTTGCCACACCTTCTGGTCAGAGGCCTTACAGAGGCCAAGATGTTCTGAAGGAACATGCGCTACAAGCACGTGTCAAACCCAGCCATGTTCACATTTACTCAGTTATGGAAGCAGGTTGCAACTTTGGCTCAGTCCATGGCCATCTCGGAGTTAGACCAGGATCAGCTGGCAGACTTCCTTGCTCATGATATTCGGATACATCGCCATATCTACCGGCAACCTCAAGACGTCCTTCAAAAGGCAAAAGTGGCAAAGATTCTTCTGTCAGTTAACAATGTGATAACAGATTTTGAGAGTTGCATTAGAGCTGAATTGGGTGGTGATAAAGGGATTGACTTTGACAATGAAGACACATCAGAAACTCGCAGAGATGTCTCGGGGGAAATAACACCTGTGAATAAAGCAAATAGCAAGTCAACAACACAGGAATCAATGAGCATGACCGAGAAAAGACGTACAGAGCCTAATGATAATCTAGATAGTTTTGATGATGACAGTTCTGCTTCAGCTCCTGTTTGAAAAAAAGCTAGATTTACAAGGAAACCATAGGGGAAAGCTGAAGAGAAAGCTGTTGAAACTCGTTTCAAGACACACCTCATTGTGAACAAACTTCTTGGAAAGGCCGAGATACAGCAGGCAATCACAGAAGAGCCCGCACTTAGACATAAGCACTGGACAAACATTAAAGATTACATCCGCAACAGACTGAAAAAGTTACAAAAGAAATGAATTGAGATTCTCCCACACTCGCGTCATTTTCGTTTTCATACAGATTTATTACAAGAGTGTTAATTATTATTGGGTTGGTTTCAGCATGTATAGCTTGTTTTTATCTGATGGACACCTGGATCATTTTGTATACTGTATAATTGCAAAAGGAAACAGCCGGCTGGGGACAAAAGACAATAATAAGATAAGAAAATCATTGACAATGTAAAGATTTATTACCAGAGTGTTATTATGGTCCACCTGGATCATTGTGTATACTACATTTAAAACTTTGAAAATGGAACTGCAAATACAACAACAGTTGAGGACGAGAGACAATAATAAGGGGTAATAAAACCATTGTCAACATAAAGATTTATTACAAGAGTGCTATTATGGGGTTGGTCCGCCTGCATCATTTTGTATACTGTATATAACATGTAAAACTTTGAAAATGGAACTGCAAATGGAACAACGGTTGGGGACGTGAGACAATAATAAGGGGTAAGAAAACCATTGTGAACATAAAGATTTATTACAAGAGTGCTACTATGTTGTTGGTCCGCCTGCATCATTTTGTATACTGTATAGCATTTAAAACTCTGCAAATGATACAGCGGTTGGGGATGAAAGACAATAATAAGATAAAAAGAAACAAACATTGTCAACATAAAGACTTATTACAAGAACGTTATTATGCGGTTGTTTTCAGCGTGAATAGCTCTGTTTTTATCTGATGTACACCTGGATCATTTTGTATGCTGTGTAACATTAACCTTACTTTGCAACTAAACAGTGGCCCCCACCCGGGTCTGCCCTGGGGAACGTGGGTAAGGTCAACTTCTTTTTAGTTCCTAGGGTCACCCTGGTCAGCCCCAAAGGGTGGGTTTCCCTCTCAATTCTGGGGCATGTGTTTCTGTTTATGCTTGGTCAATTAACTTGTATTTTTCTTTTTTTAAGCTCTCCCTAATGTTTGCGCTGCCTGTATCTCTTGAAAAGAAGTACCCAACGGAGAAATAAACACTCTTAGAAAAGATGGTTACAAGACAATTTATTAATATTTTGGGTAAATCCGCTTTGTCAAAACAGACAAACAAACAGAGAGATCCGTCGCTACTTATCTTCATTTGCAGAAGGAATGGGGCACATTTCTTCTGTGAACAAAGATAAGTAGCGACTGATCTCTCTGTTTGTTTGTTTGTTTGTTTGTTTGTTTGTTTGTTTTGACAAGGCGGATTTACCCAAAATCTTACTAAATTGTGTTGTAACCATCTTTTCTAAGCGTGTTTCTTTCTCCGTTGGGCACTTCTTTGCATTTTACATGATTGGCAGTCACCTTTTGGGTCTGAATAATTTATTTATTTATTTATTTTTTTTTTTGGATTGGGGTAGAGAGGGAGGGTGGCTGGCGCTGGTGTATCTCTCTTGATTTTGGCTGTGTGGTGCTCAATGGTTTTAGGTTTATTTAGCATATTAGACCAGCTGGCGACATACATTCAATATTAGAGATAGTTACTAAGAGATTACTAAGAATCAAATTTCAATAAGGCCGCACCCATCATTAAATCTCGCCTTTATTGATAAGAAAATATATGACATCACATAACCTCTCTATTATCACATAATCACCCTTTTGTTTTTTAAAAAAGTGGCGACCATGATTAGTGCGGCCTTATTGAAATTTGATACATTAGTAATCTCTTAGTAACTATCTCTATAACTATTGTCTCTGTAAACACCTTAATTAATTACTAATTATGGCCATTAACTTTCACACTGCCGTTTCTCTCAAATCAAACCAAAATCCTGATAGTGCACTCAAATAAATAAACTAATGACTTTTACACACCCAATAATTAGAAAATTACTCTCCATTGTCTCTCTATACTGTCAGAGTCGATTTCCGAAAACTCACAAGCTTTATGCAACACACGTTTACACATGACAAGACTGACAAACTCCTTTTAATGCATATAATGTGGGCACATGTTTTCACCGCGCCCATTCACAGGCCACTTGGCCTAGCAGCGTTGTTTACACTGTCCCCGTTGCTACTGACTTCATTTGTACATGAAAAGAACAGGACCCCAGTGCACTGAGAAAATTAATTTACTTGCTTACATAGATCGCTTTAATACATACGTAACATACACCATAGACCCAAAAAGATGTAGTCAAACAACCACACACACACACAATCACACACACTGACACACACACACACACACACACACACACAAACACATAAATAAACATACACGTACACACACACAAACACACAAACACATGAACACACACACAAACACACACACATATACACGCACATACATATACACAAACACATATATACACTAACACAGACACAAACAAATACGCACACATACATTCTACAGATAACCGGTACGACAGCTGACGTCATACTGCTCAGCCGGATAAATTTGAAATACCGTGTATAGATTATAAGATCTGATCCGGTTTTATCTGAGCATGAACAATATTTCTGACTTTTCAGAATGTGAAATTTCTTTTTTTAGCGCTAGAACACGTAGACTCGTAGACTCGTAGAACAGGTTCTGTGAGGTGTCTCGGTTTTCTGTGTACTGCAGTGCCAGTAGCGTACACACACACATATGTACACACACACACACACACACACACACACACACACACACACACACACACACACACACACACACACACACACACACAAACGTACACACACACAAACACACAATGGTATCATAACACACTTTTCTCAATCATGCCGTCCTAATGTTTACCGGGAATATGTTTACACCACACAGTCAGTGCTAGGCCATATAAAGTCTTTGTGGCACTCCACCGTTGCCAGCTGTCAGCCCTGAATAGACGTCATGTTTTAACTGGTATGTTTTAAACCTTGTGTACACACACCACCCATTACCCACACCCCTGTCTGGGCGAACAGGTTTTGTGTCAGTGCCGTAGTGCCGGCATAGAGTGTTATTTGCTTTCAGTTCCCAGCGAGGTGGGACAGTGTTATTACCCCACTGTTTCAATTCCAGTACCATGTGTGTCAACCGTCACTTTGAAAACATGCTATTTAAGCCAAACAGGTTTTGTTAGAGGTAGGTATCACACACACACACAATGACCCACACACACACGCTAACACACACACACACACACAAACAAACACACACACAAACAAACAGACGCATGCAGCATGCAGCACACACACGCACACACACACACACAAACAAACAAACAGATGCATAAACAAACAGACACACTCACTTACACACACACTTACAGACACTCATGTCAGTATAATTGTACCGTAAGCCTGAGTCTAATCTAACAACTGATGTCACGGTTAAAGACCTCGCACCGCTATTGAATAGCAGGGGATGCTTTTCATTACTTTTCAATTCAGACACGAGCCGCGACGAGACTGTACTTTTGAAAGGCTATCACCCGTCAAAAGCCTTTCATAAATACAGCCGTTTAAATTGCTAGATAATGACAAAGATCAACTGGGGGACATCATGATTTGAAAGGAGGGGTGATTTTGAACAAGTGGGCTTAATGTACTCATGTCTGGGGGTCTCTCTCTCTCTCTCTCTCTCTCTCTCTCTCTCTCTCTCTCTCTCTCTCTCTCTCACTCTCTCTCACACACACACGCCCCAACACACACTCACACACACACACGCCCCAACACTCACACACACACACGCACACGCATGCACACAGGTCTCAACAAACACACACAAAACACCATACATAACACCCGACACAAAAACACAAGGTTTGTACACCGACTCACGCCAGTGCAATATTATTGTAAGATTTTACTTCTGGGTGTATACTGTCCATACATGTCTGACGCGAGAGCCCGTGAGAGGATAATTACTCTTATTCAGTCTCACGCCCTGTTGGGATAGACGGTGTAGGCATACACAGGAGGCATGTTAGCAAAGTGTACTGTACAAGAAGCACATGACTCTGACACATCTGACTTCCTCCCTTTGAGGAGGTAAAAACCAGAGATTATTTTTACAAAAGACTTAGATTCTCAGGAGCCTCTTTCTTTGTAGGTTTAGATTCTCAAGGTTTGTCTAGAGTTAGATTCTCATGAGTACTGCTTTTTCAGGATTTCAGTCAACAGTCAAACATAAATACATAAACAACCAAAGTTTTCTTTGGGACTGCAAGTGGCCAAGGGGATAGATTGCTTGGATAGTGAGGCTTAGTATTGATCAAACTAACTTCACTGTGCCGGGGTTCGTTTCCTGATTGCGTCCAGTTGACATTCTCTACACTACAGGGCTTTCACAGGAAAAGGTGAATGCGCTACCCGCCAGGGTTAACCCCCTCCATAGGGGGTTAATAGCGCAGTTTAACCCGGGTAACATCGATTCCTGTGAAAGCGGGTGGAAGGTCATCAAGCAGCCCTTTTTTCAAATTTTTTCTCGTTTTTTCTCTTTTTTTTTCCTCGTTTTTTTTCTCACATAGATTTTTATAAAAAAGAAGATTAAAAAAAAAATTCTTCAATTTATTATTACATCCACACACACACTAGCCTCACACCAGTCAGAGTGGTAAAAATGATTCTTAAAATCTGTGGGTGAGCATATAAGTCTATGGGAGACAACTCCCTGTTTAGTGGTTGACTGTGGATGACTTTTTAGTGATTTTGTCCCATGTTATTTTAGTGATTATGTACCATGTGGGACATGTTATTTTTCATTTATTATTTTGATGGACAAATAAAAATGACGGACAATACTCAAAGCCCTGGCCCATCAGGCTCGTCAAGCTTAAGAAACGAAACGTGTTTCACACAACAAACTTGCCTATATCTAATACTAACAACGTCTATGAATCAATAGAAAACTCTTTTTCTGTCATACAAGATAATCTTCTTACAGGCAGTGTGAAGATTCAGATTGTTGCAAAAATAGAATTTACTAGAGTAGATGGTGAAGTGATTGTATCGTATATATCAACAAGACAACACACAGTTAACACAATAAGAGAATTGGAGAACGTGTTTAGAGACAGACTTTTACCTGACTTCCTCCAGGCAATTGACAGTGCAAAAATGAAGGGGTCTGGTTGGCACGAAGGTCATGTACATGAACTGCAACTAAAGCAGTGAAGGTATCATCCTATACTAGGTAAATCATGGTTACCACTGCCAACAGAAGTAGCAAACAAAAAGGCTGTTGTTAATATTCAGAACAAAGACAATTTTTGTTTCATGTGGTGTGTGCTTGCTAAACTGCACTTTGTAAGAACAAAACCTGAACGTGTATCTAACTACACTAAATTTGTAAATGAACTAAACTTTAGTGGCATTGAGTTCCCTGTTAAAATAGAGGACATAGATTTGTTTGAAAAACTAAATCCTGGTATATCTGTAAATGTGTATGTGTGGGATAATGAATCTGTTGACAAGTTACAACCCATTAGAGTATCACCACTTGCTCCAACATATGGGCAGCCAGAAGATAAACATGTTGACATGTTGGTAATTGGCCCTGCCAGTGATGACAATAACTTTCACTACACAATTATCAGAAATATGTCACGACTAATTCATGGGCATACAACAAAACACAATGGCAAACAGGAAGTTTGTAAAAAATGTTTACAAAGATTCTCTTCTATTGCAGTGGCACATAAACATGTTTTACATTGTAGATCAGCTGATGACATACAAACTGTACTTAAGTATCCAGAGCCTGGTAGTCAAGTATATTTTAAGAACTATGGGAATCAGCAAAAGCTGCCGTTTGTAGTGTATGCTGATTTTGAATCATTAGTAGTACCGTATGAGGGTCCTGTTCCAGAGTCATTACCAAAGACTATAAAATTGAGTGACCAAGTGGTGTGTTCTTTTGGATACATTATTGTTAGGTCAGATGGTCTGCATTCAGAACCTGTTATCTACAGGGGTGAAAATGCAGCATGTCTGTTTTTAACAGAAATGAGACATCTGTATAGTCAGGTAGTACAGTATCTCACAACAAGTCAGATGAATTTGGTGATGACAGAAGAAGACAAACTGAAATTTGATACAGCTGAGATGTGTTGGATTTGTGAACAGCCTTTGGGGGGTGACAAAGTTCGTGACCATAATCACATAACTGGACGTTACAGAGGTGCTGCACATAACAATTGTAACTTATTATTAAAAACAGATCCTAAGACATATAAGTTACCAATCTTTTTCCACAGTCTCAAAGGATATGATTCACACATTATCATGCAGGCTGTAGATGAGTCTTACAAAAACATAAGTTGCATTGCCCAGACAACTGAGAAATACTTAACTTTTAGGTTGGACAAATTAGCATTTTATGACTCCATGCAACATTTGTCTTTAGGTCTTGCTAGTCTGGCAGAAGGACTGACTGAGTATCCAATAACAAGTAAATATTTTGAACCAGACTTGATTAAGAAAGGTGTTTATCCGTATGAGTACATTGATCACTGGGTTGTGTTTGAGGATTGATTGATTGATTGTACATTGCTTAACGTCCCGACAGCAACAAGGCTTTCTCAGGACGTGCCTGCACTGCTTGTGAAAAAAAAACCCCAACTAAACAGAACATTGAATGTATGTTGCCAGCCGGTCAAACACATTAAATAAACCTAACACATGGGGCCTAAATAAAGCTAAGACCATTTAGCAACACACATCCAATATCAAGAGCTACAGGCAGTGCAGACAGTAGGGAGAGTTTAAAAAAGGCAAATACAGGTGAATGGACCTCGGGTAGACAGAAACACATGCCCCAGAATAGAGAGAAAACCCCACCCTGTGGGGCTGACCAGGGTGACCCTGGGAACTAAAAAATACCTAACCCCACCCAAGTCCCCCAGGGCAGACCCGGGTGGGGTTGTGTTTGAGGAAAGGAGACTGCCACCAAAAGAGAAATTTTATTCTACACTAACTGACAAAGGTATTTCTGACTCTGAATATCAACACGCACTTGATGCGTGGGATAAATTAGTGTGTCAGACAATTGGTGACTACCATGACCAGTACTTGAAAGCTGACGTTTGCTTGCTAGCAGATGTATTTGAAAGTTACCGTGAAAAGGGTTTGTTACACTACAGTCTTGACCCTGCTTGCTACATAACTAGTCCTGGCATGACATGGGATGCATTTTTGAAATCCAGTAAGATATCTATAGATCTGTTGTCTGATCGTACAATGGGTGAAATGGTGGAAAGTGGATTGAGGGGAGGGATTAGTATTGCAGCGAACAATTATGCAAAGGCCAACAACAAATATCTGGACAGTCATGGTGACCTTGGGTTTGACCCCTCGAGGTCAAGGTCATTCATTACGTACCTTGACGCGAACAATTTGTATGGCTGGGCAATGTGTGAGTTATTGCCCTTGAAAAACTTTTGTCTGTATGATTTGTCACAGTATGACATAACAGACATAACAAACAATATTATGAGTCATGACCGAAATGATCCGAAGGGTTGGATCTTTGAAGTAGACCTAGAGTACCCACACCATCTACATGATTACCACAATGATTATCCGTTGGCTGTTGAGAAAATGAGTATGACTGGGAAAAAAGAAGACACCAAACTAGTGCCAAATTTGAATGACAAATTTAATTACGTTTGTCACTATCGATTGCTGCAGTTTTACATCAGACACGGGTTAGTACTAAAGAAAGTTCACAGAGGAATTCAATTTGATCAGAGTGCTTTCATGAAAGATTACATAATGAAGAACACAACACTGCGTGCAAGAGATGGCAACACTGCATTTGACAAAGACTTCTTTAAGCTTATGAACAATGCCTGTTTTGGGAAGACAATGGAAAATCCTCATCACAGAAAAGATGTGAGACTGGTCACAACTGAATCAGGTGCAATTAAACTTACAGGCAAGCCACAGTACACAGGGTACAAAGAGTTTCATTCATCATTGTATGCTGTGTCACTCAAAAAAAAAAGATTGTTAAACTGGATAAGCCAGTATTTATTGGTATGGCAATACTTGAGTTGTCAAAACTGTTGATGCTTGAATTTTATTATGATTACTTCAAACCAAAGTATCCTGAGTGTCGATTGTTATACACTGACACTGACTGATCATAGATGTGTGTACTGAAGACTTTTATGAAGACATGAAAACAGAACTACACATGTATGACACGTCTGATTATCCAAAAGACCATCCACTGTTCAGCACACAAAACAAAAAAAGTGCCTGATAAGTTTAAGGATGAACTTTATGGTGTGCCTATTGTTGAGTACGTTGGACTGAGATCAAAAATGTATTCTATACTGCACCAGAAGGGAAGTCAGTCAAAAGCCAAAGGAATAAAAAAAAAAACAGCAATAAAAAATAAAGACATTCGTCATGAACATTACAAGCAAGTGTTAGATGGTGCATGATGCCTGATTATCCAAACAAGTCACTGAGATCAAACAAACATAATCTTGAAATGATTCAAACACATAAGAAGTCTCTGGCAGTTGGAGACACAAAACGAGTGTTTCACACCAAGGAAAAGGCTTATGCACCTGGTCATTACAGGCTCAAGTTATCTGAAGAAATAGCTGATGAACTGGTTGATGAATTAATTGATGAGTTAGTTACTGAAATGAGTAACGGTGTCTGGGGGAATAATCTGTAATTCTTCTCTGACAAATGCCCTCTGTGGTGCAGGGTCGTACAGGTAATATATTGTTGCATCAGGACCGGGATTTTTTTTTTTTATATTGTGTACAGACGTAGACCATATGGGGTCTGTCGCTCTGCGTCTGACGTCATTTTCAGCCTCCCCTGGTTGATATAAATATCTCACCTGTTTGGTAAATAAACTTGTGTCTGGAGGTGGGGTTGGTCATGTTTTTGGTTCTGTAATTTTTTTCAATTTAATAGCATCAGCAGGTTTAGAGTGGCCTTCATTGTTCATTGCTTTTATCACATGTGGTAATCTCTTTACCCATTCAGTGTTACGGGTGTCATGCATGAGTTCCTTTGAATACTGGTAACTGAAAAGTCTTTCTGATAACTGTTTGTTAAAGTTCTCTACAATTGCCTGCGATCTGTGCACACCTGGAATGCCTCGTCTGACTATTACACCATGCTTCACAAATAACTGATTAACAGCATCTTTAAATTCAGATCCGTCATCAACCTGCACAAGTCTGGGGTATCTTAAAGGGCCATGACTATATATTTTTTTTAATGCTGTAGCAACTGTACTGGCTGTTTTGTCAGATATGGGTTCAGCATCTTTGTACCTTGAAGCTATGTCTACAACAGTTAATGCATATTTGTATCGTTTCTTTCTTATTGTATCGTGTGGTAGGAACAAAAGGTCCATTTGATGCGTGTCATTTGGTGTAGTGTTTTCAAAATGGGGTCTTGTTATCTTTCTTGGAGCAGGGAGATATATCTGCCAAATTGCTTGTCTCTGTAACCATTGTTTGACTTGATTGAGTGATACATCTCTGCCCACAGCGGCATGTAATTTTTCAATAGCAGTTTGCCCTTTCCAATAGCCTGATGGAGAGTAATATATTTTTGATAGTTTATTTTCGGCTGTCATTTTTTCTAGCAATGAAAACTCCTGTAAAATAAACAAATGTCATTCCCACTAGAACAAAAATTATCTCTCCATTTCTTTGTTGTGTGCTTGGTTTGTAATAGTCACTTAGTTTCGGTTTTGGAATGGTCATGTCTTCACCCGTGACGAGAAAATACTCACGGATTGCGTCGTCTGTATTTGAAAATGTATGTTGTGCGTGGCCTTCAAGCCTCAATCTTTCATTGATGAAATCAAGTTTCTCAATTCTATTCTTTTCATAATCCTGATGCGCTTGAGCAAGTTTCTCAGACGCTTCATTGTGACGTTTCATTTCTTCTGCTGATTCTTCTCTACCCACTTTTGAAAAGAGATAATTAGAGCCACTGAATGCTAATGCATTAACAACTGCTCCACCCACAATAACAGCTAGTGTCGCCATATTATTTTATTTACATAGAAACATTTTCTGGAATAATTCCTTGCTTAACGAGAAAGTCTTTTGTCGCAATCGATGCTGTGACAACTACAATTAGCTTAGCGCTGTCTTCGAAATCTAATCTACTGAGGTCTGCTGATTTCATTTTGAGTAGACTTTTTCCTAGCATAGAATAAGCTACTGCTAGTCCACTTATCATGGCAGAGTGATATACAAGGTTCATTATGTTCTTTGTGTTGCTCATTTCTTAGGCAATAAAATTAAATAATATTTTTTATTCACTGCATATAAAATGGGTCAACAGCTTTGGATGTTACAGGTAATGTGGCGACTTCTGGTTTTGTTTTTGGAGTGTCTGATTTTTTGGTCACTGTACGAGTCTGTGGTTTGTATTTTTTGTATAATTGATAACCTACGTAACCAAATCTGACAACAAATCCGGCAACTATATATTTTGTTGTTTGAGGTTCGGGGTCAGGGTTAGACTTAGTTGTTTGTCTCTCACTTTGATGAGGGTGTGACAGTCCTGACGGTAGTGACAGTGATAACGGTCCTGAAGGTGTTGACGCCTGGTCAGTCACATGAGTCTTTTCTGTTTGCGCTTGAAGCTGTAATTTTTTTGTCTGTTATATTCGGCTAATCTTTTACCAGCCTCAACCCTGCCTGGACTTTTAGCCTTAGTCACAGTTTGAACCTGCGTCAAAACTGGGGTGGGGTTCGGTTGTGGAGTCGTCTGGGTATCGTCCATTTTCTTCTGCAGTAAATTTTTTTTTCGAGAAATCAATATGACTCCCGGTAACAAAAAGGGTTACGACAGGAGCAAGGTAATTTCCAAACTTGTAAAACATGACGCATGCTAATTTACCAATTGAACTTGAAACAATAGGATTGCTTTCAAGGTCGTGTGAAAGACTGTCACTATCCACAGGTAGAAAGTGACTCACTGCTTTTGTGTATAGGCATACAAGAGATCGACTTAAATCATGAGTCATTAGTGAAGCGATGTGGTTTTCATATTTTGAATGAAGTTTGATTAGCTCATCAGCGGTGAGGGATTCAATATCGTCTGTTGTGTATTGTTTTCCGAGATAAGCCTTTGATTTGCCTGAGACAATCACAGACAAAAGACGCTGTTTCTTAGAGTCTAAGTCTTTGTTTTCTACAGCATTGATATCATTTAGAAGAAGTAATTCGTCTTGGTTCATTTATAATGTAATTAGAAAATAATAATGTTAACTCTGCTGGCTCACCTTGTGTAATACCACTTTATTAACTGTAACACTGTCAATATGAACATTTAGTTTACGTAGTTGCTTAAATAAGCTATAACAAATTTCCCCTAACCAACCATAGTTGGTATCATTAACTTTAAAAGTAGGTGTCTTTAAATCAACTGTCATGCGCTCCACATCTGGATGCTCATCAACATAATCCAAAGTCACACTATATGTAGCATATATTTCCGATGGTGCTGAAAGGCTTATGTAAGTCTGTTTGGGTGATATTAAATCAGTAAAGTGCATAACATCTTTGAAGCAGTGTGTGAGATCAATCACTTGTATGATTTGTCCGTCTGTCATTTTTATTAGACAAACAAATGTATAAATTAATTTACTAACCCATACCCTGTGGGCTGATCTGTCTTTAAAATGAGCTTTAGATGCTTAGTTGATTTCAGTTTATTTTTTACATCATCACGTTCATGCTTATTTGGTATGACGTCGTTTTCCCTGAGGCAGTCTTCAAAGCTGTCACGATCCTTACAGTAAAACAAACAGATAAACTTAACTGTTCTCAAAAATCTTTCAGTACAGCATTATATTTCTGAGTGAGAATCCATACACTAACGTTTGCATGTCTGCCACTGAAAGCAAGTTCTGCTAAAGTGTTTCTCTTCTTGACAATGTCTTTCTCTGCGGAACAGTCATCAACAATAAACAGGGTTGGCTGTCCTTCAAATTGCTTGTAAAAATATTGTAGGTAGTCATTCAGTTTTTTCTCAGGGTTGACTAAGTATATGTTGCTGTCAGTCCAAATGAATAAACGGTTGTGATAAGCTTTGTTGTGTTTGATTGTAGGACAAAATATTACAATGTTTTCAAAATGGTGGATTATCTTGTTTGTAAGAGGTTAAGTACAAATTCAGTTTTACCACACCCTGTGGCACCACAAAACAATCCACAGTGTGGGTCAAGGGTCATCAAGTTCATTTTAATACACAATATAATTTTAATATATGTGTCCACTCAGTCTGCTTTCTGCAATATTGAGTTGTGCGTCATATATCAGGTACAAATATATGTTTATTGCTGCAGCAGTTTCAACCTTCTTTTGTATCTGAATTGTTATTCCATCACTACCATTTTCGACAGTTCGACCTGACCCATGAAGGTAATCATCATCTGTACTACGAAGATCTAACCACAGTGCATACTTATTTGTCAGGTATTATCCGATCCTAACATCATACAGATGTAGATCTTTGCACACAATGTTTGCTGGTTTATCTCTAATCCTTCCACCTGCAAAATACTTTGTGATCTCATCGTAGTGCTGGTATGGTAGCATTCCAGACGCATACACTTGATTAGGGCGGCCTTCGATTGTACAGGACAAATGTGTAATCTTAGGATTGTAAAAATTTTCTGAATCCCGTTTGTATGGAGCCGCTGGTTCAACAAACAACATAAGAATACCTTTAAGTGACCTGGCAGGTGTGTTCAAGTTTATGTTCCACATTGGGTCGCTCTTGTCTTTTTGCATTAAACTATGTCTAATCACCCTGTCATAATAAATTGGCAGTCTTGACTGGTACTGATTTTGTAGGAGTCTGGCTAGATCAGTGTGTGTGACAATTTCGTATTCCAAAGATATGTTAGAGATCTTATATGTTGCATCTGTGGCAGATGATTTAATAACTTTGGAGTAGTCATTGAAGGTTAGTTCAAAACTCAGACGGTCATTTAGTGCTCCTTGGTAATAAGGCAAATGAGCTGTTAGGATTTCAAACTCAAGTGGAATGTAAAATCTGGTTCCATATGTTTCAGCTATAATAACTTCCTTTGCTTCTGTTGTAGATTTATCTCCGGCATCGATTCTAAGTTTGGTAATGTTATCAGATTGTATGCCTTGATAAATACGATCTTCTCGTTCTTCTCTTGTGAGCCACAAATCTTTGTAACAGTAGAACACATCTGCATCGTCAAGACTAAACACTTCCTGTCCTTCAAGTTTTACTTTAATAGTTTTAACAATTGCTCTGCCAAGATTGTCAACCAGTGTTCTGTTCACATCTGCGTCTGATTAAAGTTCAATATTAAATGCTAGGCGTGCAGTGCCAGGTACAATAACGTCACTGGGACCTAGGTTTGGAAACTTGACTGTAAGTGTTTGGTTCTGATCTATGGTACTAGGATTGTTTGTGATGACGATTGTTTGTCGAATGCCTTAACACCCAGAGGCTCACGTAGTTTTCTGTATGGGTCTAACTTTGATCCATAAGACTGTGTCATTTTTATTATGCACAATAAAAAATAATAAATTAATAAAACAATGGCAGCAGGAGGATTTAATCATGAAGATTTTGAAATGGATGTCATGGATGCCTCAGATACCAGTATCACAGATATGACTGGAATGGTAACTACTTCTAGTATGTATCATGAACTGTTAAAAGACAAAGTAAACTCATTTTATGACAGTGTTGGTGTCCACCCAGATGTAATAGATCCTAATCAGTTTGAATATGATAAAGGTCACTTATTTGTAAATACAGACAAAGGGAAAATAAATCTAACACATAAAAATAATCCTTCTAAGTTTAGAGCTTTAAGTACAATTAAAGGTGAAGTTGGTGGTAACTCTGGGTTGGCAAGGTACCTTGGAATTGGAGGGTCTCCTGTTATTCCAAGACTTGTTAGTGCGCTTCACAACACGCAAACAAAGTTGCCAACAGGGCAAGATATTGAAATGGCACCAGTAACAAGCCTACCAGAAATAGCAAACACAGTGATACAAGAAACCTCATTTACTGAAGGACAATTAAATGATGCTATGAAAACAATAGATGACCCGCCTTTGTCAATGCGGGAGATTATAGGGTTGGATAAATCACTGCAGACGATAAGAGGTGAGATAGTAAACAATGTTGCCAAACTAGGTGAGCTTGATAAACACATAGAACGAGAAAAAGAGAAACTGGCTACAGCAGACAATGGGAATCTTGACACAGAAATGAAAGAGAGAATACAACACAGATTAAATGATTTGCAGATAGAAAGATCAGGGCGGTTAGAAGTGATTAGTATTGGGAGAGAAAAACTGAAAACACAGGTCAACAGGATTAGGGAAACTATTCAGAAAATACTTCACGAAGACACAACTCTGGCTGAGAGACTTAAAACACTTTTCAGACAACAGTGTATCACTATTGCTAGTTTAATTACTGCTCTTGGATTTATTATCAGTACTGTTGTGTTGGCTGTCTCCGGGGGACCCAGGGTTGGTGGGGGTCCGGTCCCTCCAGCACCTCCGGCACCACCAACTGATCCAAAAGATTTACAGTCATGGGTAAAGAAACAGTTGTCTCACATATCAGACTTGCTTAAGAAATTGGCTCTGAAAGCAATGAACGCATTGCCTGGCATAATTGGCACAGTTGTCAGTTGGTTGATCACTACTGCAGCAAAGGTAGTAGGGTTTATGGCAGAACATGTATGGGTCTTTCTGGTAACAGTAGGAGGGTTGATGGTGGGTTATTTAATGAAACAGATAAAGAAGTAATACCCCTAATCCAGTGAGGCCTATTACCAATGCTGTTCTCTCTGACTCATGAGTGTCAGGGGTTGGTGATGGGGTTGACTGTACTGGCTGTATGGGTGATGTCGTTACTGGTGTTACCGTCTGTAATGATTTTAATGACTGTACATGTGTGGTTGTGGCTCCCAAGTTTACAGATTGATTGAGACCGAGGTTTTGACCAACACCTGCAACAATGATTTCATTATTATAATTTGTTATTGTACCCATTTGGAGTTGAAGATCAGATGGTAACATGTATAACCCGATGCCAACTACAAAGTCAACTTTTGATCTGGCATATCTGAGAACATCTTGGTAGCGTTGTATGCTAGATGGGAGATCTACTGTTGAATTTACTGAATCTTCAAGATTTGCAAGAAACTGTTTTTGTGCCTCGAACTTCCCACTTCCATTCAAAATATTTGATTTTGTTAGTGACTGTGCACCTAGTATACACCAGACATATGTTCTGATTGACTCATTTATGCGCTCGACTCCTGCTTGAGTAAACCCGTCACTCTTGTCTAAAATAAATGTGGTCCAGGCATTAGACTGTTTCTGTTCAATGGAACCTATCCAGACTTCTGATTTTGATGAGAATGAAGTGTAACCAGGGTAGTAATCTTGAGGGTATTGTCTGTGACTCGTAGCATAATACAATGTACCCATACCATTGTGATCATCAAGTTTTTGTGTAAAGTCATACTTAGTGCTTATGTTAAATTCATTACAGATGCGTTCAAATGCTTTCATATCCATGGGGTTGTTAAACCTGTTGAAACTGGATTCAGTGGGTAGTGGTGTATGCAGTTCTGACAGAATACGTCTAAGCTGGTAATAAACATGGAAACGATACACAGACCTAATCAGTTTGTTTGAGTGATTCAAGTGGTCTGTGAATGAAACACCACAGCCTGTAGTAGAACATAGTATAGCAAAATTGAGTTGGTTTTGAAACATCTGTAGTGGACTTGAAGACCACTTTCTTGCAGTAGAGTCATCTGTTATTGGAGGGTTTAGGTAATGGTCAAACGGATTTGGTACTTTGACTTGAAATAAATCTTGTTCGCTTACAGCTATGTCGAGCTGATTTAGTTGAATTATTTTCTGTTCATAAGTAGGTGCAACATTATATTTGGCATCCACATTGAATTGAAATGCGTTTGTTGTGGTAATGGTTGGTGATTTAAATTCCATCCTTCTTTTTATATGAGATAATAAAAATGTTTATTACCTTAACAAATCTTGACACAAGCAAACCAGTGTGGTTAACTAATGGGATTGATAATCGTGATGGTAAGAAGGCTGTAGCTATCCATGAAATGTTTTATAGTGTAAGGTGGCTTAATGTAGATGATGATATAAATTATAAAGTAATTTTTGGTGGTAAGACTGAAGCTTTACCACCTGGGTATTATGACTTTTGTACTATAGCTGAATGGTTTCTTAGTAAATTTAGTATTAAAGCAACTTTAAATCCAGCTAACCTACTTGTTACATTAGAATCTTCGAAACAAGATTGGTTAAAAAATGTCAGTTAATTTTGCTTATTTACTTGGTTTTTATTTGGATGAAGATTGGTATATGGCTGAAGGAGATTTTTTTTCTCGTATTATAACATTGAAGAGAAATAAACTTAATATAACTGGAAAACAACCTGCCAATTTGTCAGTACACACAGTGCTAAAAGTTTATTTGAAAGAACTAAACACAACTGAGAATGTTCACAATGGAAAGCCTTCAACTTTGCTGAGGTGCTTACCAACTGGAACTGCACCCTATTGTGAAAGTGTGGTTGCTAGATTTCCTAATTTACAGTTTAAGAAATTAGGTTCTAGTTTCTTTGAGTCACTGTGTATATCTGTAACTAATCAGGATGACAAACCAGTTGTAATGCATGATTTTAGTGTTGTGTTAGAAGTTAAATAATTTTATTTTTGTTTATAAAAATTGAGTGCTGGTCCAAAGCCGAGAATCATACCAGTTGCGTGTCCGGTAACAGAGTTGAAAGATTTGGCAGACGTACAGGATTTTGAGAAGGAGGGAGAAGTGGGAGAAGTATATGGTTTTGAACTTGATTCAACTGGCATGTACAAGAGAAAAGTAATCGATGACATGAAAGAAGTAACAGACAGACCTATACCTAAACTTGGTCAGCTGCGTGATGTTACTGTACCTGTTCCTGTAAATAACGTACCCTACAACTTAATACATGTAGGTAATAAATGGGAAGGTTTCGCCTGTGCCTGCACAACCTCCAACAATTGACTGGGACATAAAGTTGTAATTTATTAGTCCTTATGTATACACTGATGATGAAGGTGCCTTAGTGTTTAGGAAGGTTGTTAACTCGGGGCCGCTTATTGTAAGTCTTGTTCCAAGCTTTGTCTCAGACAACAATAGCAGAGATAAACTGAAAGTTGAAAATTATGAGAAACGGAGGTATCTTCTTACACACAGGAAGGGTCGATCTGATGCAAAGGTCGTGTTTGCACCAATAAACTTTTTGATTGCAAGAGAAGCGACAATAGTATTTGAAATTATCATGAGATCTGTAACTTCTGCAAAAGAGGCAGATATAGCACAGGGAATAAAACTTACATGGAATGAAACAGTAACAGAATCAACAAAGGTCTTTATTGCCATTAGAAAAAATGTAGATGTTTTTGAAGTTTCGAGCAGTATGCCTGCTGTCAAGATAACAGTCGACAAACTAACTTTTGTTCGTCTAAGTTACATAAACCTTGAACACATTGATCTTGTTTCATTTTATTATGCCAGCAAATTGTATACTTTTGATGAGTTGCAAAATGTAATTGCTGATTAAATAAAAAATATTTGTCAATTAAAAAATGGTAAAATTCTATCCAATACTACCGACGCTTGAGCCGACTGAAACAAATGTGACGACAAAAACAACGCTTGCGCCTGATCCACAGGTGACAGCTGTGCCAATTGCATCAGATAAAACATTACCAGCAGATACATTCAGATTAAATAATATTACAGAAGCAATTAAATATTTGGAAAGTGAAGAGGCAAAATACTCACGGTGTAAGAGACGGTATAAGACCGTTTTCAATTCTGTTCAAAACACATCTATGGCTGTTGGCGCTTTTTCAGCTGGTTGTTCTGTAGGGGGTATTGTATTGATTTCAACTGGAATTGGAAGTTTGGTTGGAATCGGACTGGAAGGAGCTAGCATTGCCACAGGACTGGCTTGCTTTGGTTTGGAGGCCTTAAACAAGAGGTTTCACACAAATTACAGAAACATGAAGCATTGAGTACGCTTGCTGGTGCAAAGCTGAGCAGTATGAAACTTATTATCAGTAAGGCATTAAATGATAATTGTATTGATGACGAAGAATTTAAGCGAGTCCAGGATGATTTGAATAATTACAAAAAACAGAAATCTGAAATACAAAATAAAATGCGTAGTCAATCTCCCGTGAATGTTGAAGAACTAAAGGCTAGTTTTTTAGCAGAGGGAAAAAGGATAGGGGTACAGGAAACCACAGAAAAACTACACAATCTTTTAAACAAATAAAAATCAGATTTGGTAATCAATCAATATTTTTGTCATATGCTTCGCAGAGAGATGACACGTCATTTACACCACTTGTGCCTGATTATTTAACCCCATCAGCACCACCACCCGAGTATTACTGAGAAAAAAAAGTTTTTTTATTGTCCTTGTATCTAGACAAATCTGACCGAGTAAGTTGTGACTTAAGTCAAGTTGTTGTAAGAACTTATAAGAACTTACAGTAAGTAATTAATAAGTTCTTATAGCAACTCACTTAAAGGTTACTTCTGCAGGTTCTTAAAAGTTAGTTGTAACTTATTAGTAACGTATAAAGTTCCACTTAAAATTACTTAGACATGTAAATGATTAGGTGTTCATAGAGACAATAGTTATAGAGATAGAACAATAGAGACCGGTAAGATAATCAGATCAATAAGGCCGCATCGGTCATGTTCGTCACTTTTTAAAAATCAAAGGGTTGATTTGGAATAACGGGGGTGTAATGGGGGTCAAAAATTTTAATATTAAAAATGACGTAAATTAATGACGGATGCGGCTTTATTGAATTCATTGTCTTACCGGTCTCTATTGTTCTATCTCTATATTCTGTTCATTATTTTATTTTTTCCTCCTTCATTATCAGTGCTGGCACGTCCTGATAAGGTATGGACGTTCAACAATGTACAACCAATTGGGACGAAAGACAATAATAAGATAAGAAAACCATTGTCAACATGTCAAAGATTTATGAGCGACTTTTGGCGCTTTGCCTTGCGTTGCCTCCCCTAGGCGCTCGTTTTGGGGGTGCTGTATGCGTAAGGGGCTTCCCATCTTTCTCACAGTACTAGCGGATATAGGAACGAGAGCAAACAGTAGAGCAGATTATACGTCAAAAAAAATGGAAAAAAATCGGAGAAATGAAGCTTTCTGAACTCCGCAACGAGTGCAGGATTCGAGGGGCCAAAGTTGACGGACGCAAGCAGGATCTGATTGAGAGGTAAGACGAAAATTCTGTCCATATTGCATGAGCACAAAACATTGTTTTGATCGCACGTGGAGATTTGAGCAACTTGAGAACTTTTTGCGAAAACTGTGTGGATGCTATGAATTTTCCGTAAAGTATCTATTTCTTAAACTATTTTCACATTTTAGATTAAAAGGAACTAATCATAGTTTGCTAGCACTAGTAGCAGCGGCAGCGAGCATTATGGACGATCCAATAATAATACTCGGATCACCTTTGATCAGCAATGCCATCTCAGCTATGGCCTGTTGAGTTTCTGTGCAGTGTAGGTCTGCATGGTACACTTTCTATTGCAAAACTAGCTGAAAAGCTCATGATGTTAATACATTTTGTTATTTTGTTGTTAAGCATTGTAATGACAATAGTTCAAAACATTTAGTTGGTCTCTTTCTCTTTGTTGTTATGCTTGAAGCATATGAACGAAACCAAAACTTTGGTCAACCATCTTCCCTGGAACCAGAGTTCAACCTTTCTACCCCAGAGTCTGATGTTTACCGTGACATTAACCTGGACTCTCTGCTGCCACCGGTCACGGAAGGCGCTGTCAGCATCTACCTCGGCACAGTTGATGCCAAAGTGACCAAGAAAGCTAGGAGTCTCTACAAGGAGCGGTACCTTAACTTCTGTCGCTTGGCACCTGGCCAAGAAGGTACTTTTTTGTGAGAGCGAAGTGCCAGGCGCAGATGAAGTCAGGTGTGACATTCATTGTAGACATTGAACTTGATAAAAATGGCATAATTTGTGCTGCACAGTGCGAGTGTGCTGCTAGAATGGGGCCAGCTGCACACTGCAAACATGCAGTTGCGGTGATGCACGGACTATGTGTGTGTGCAGCTGAAGGAGAACTGAAAGTGGCAGAAACTTGCACAATGAAGCTGCAGAGATTTCATGCTGTTAAGCGTCCGCATGGCGGCTCACCGGTAAAAGCAAATGACCTGAAACTCCCATTTGGTGATGCGACTGTGTTTGACCCACGGCCGCTGGAGCGGAGAAATACGCAGAGCTACGCAAGTCACTTTTTTAATGTGTGGAAGGCTTGTCCCACTGTAGTGGAGAGGCCAGTCTCTCACCTCTTCCCTCCTGCCAATATCCGGTGAACCCTTCATGACCACAGTTATTGCTTCCCCATTGGAACCGCTATTGACACATGCCTAAAGGGACTGGGTGTGACAGGCCTGGACCAAGCAGAGAGAGAGAGAGAGAGAGAGAGAGAGAGAGAGAGAGAGAGAGAGAGAGAGAGAGAGAGAGAGAGAGAGAGAGAGAGAGAGAGAGAGAGAGAGAGAGAGAGAGAGAGAGAGAGAGAGAGAGAGAGAGAGAGAAGCTAGAAGTAAAGACCAGAGGACAGTCATCCAACCATCAGTGGGCAGTGGAGAGGACAAAAAGGCCGCAGTCATCTTCCTTCGGTAGAATCTGCAAAATGACTGACAGGACTGATACAGTCAAATTTGCAGATAGCCTGACATATGTTTTGTCCCCGGTTAAGCCAGCATCAGTGACACATGGTAGAAAGTATGAGCAGGTAGCACTGAAGAAGTTTGAGGAGCAGTGAGGGGAAAAAACAGACATGTGGTATCTTTGTCTGCGAGCATATCTTGGTGGTTCTCCAGACGCTCTGGTGATTGAAGCGGATGGGACAGCTTCTGTGGTGGATGTAATGTGCCCATACACTATGAGAGACCAGGTGGTGTCAAGCAAGACTGTGCCATACCTGGAAGAAGAAGATGGTATCATGAAGCTGAAGCAAAATCATGACTACCACTATCAGGTTCAAGGACAGATGCTGTGTGCAGGAGCACAGAATGCATATTTTGTTGTGTACTCCTTCAGGAATGTTGTTGTCCTGAACATAGCCAGAGACAACGCCTTCATTCAGACAATGGTGACAAAACTGAAGGCTTTCTATGACAGGTATTTCATGGATGCTAGGCTTGAGATGCATTTGTTCAGAACATATACAGCTGTGGAAGACAGTGACAACGGAGATACATAGTCAGATCTGCATGTTTGTCAAGTCAGTTTGCCAGTGTTAACCTTTTGCATGTCGGTAGCGGTTTTAGCGACGATTCCTGTATAAATCATCGTGACTAAAACCGCTACTAACACGCAAAGATTTAATTCTTTTAGCCCCAAGGCTGCATTTCAAAACATTTGAGCCAGGAGGTGTCGCATTTTGACTATGCACAAGCTAGTTAACGTGTAGTGCCAACTTAGCTCTTTTCCAAGCTAACTATGCAGACAGACACTTGAAATATCATGGCTGATGCATCTTTTGCTTTAGTCTGTTGGGGCTGTGTGGGTTAACCCATTTAGTCCCAAGGCAGCTTTTCCACATGTGTCACTTTAAGTCTGTGATGATCGTGTATCAGCTGCAGATAGATCAAGCATGATAGTTAAAGGGCAGCACCTGGTGCCAAGTTAACCTTGAATTACAATGCATTATGATTGTTGGTTCATCTCCAGCTGTAGACTGCTGGTGCTAGGTGGGCATTTTTAATTTGAAGGTATTATAGTTTACCACCGAAGTGAAATACAGATCTATGTACTGACGCCTTTTAGATGTTTTTACTCTTAGCCCTGCACAGCAGTGCTGTTGTTTATAACTTAGGCCATGAAAATGCAATGAATAACCCATCTAACAAAGAAGCACCCTTAGAAATTAAAGACGGCCACAACACAAATTATTAATTTCACCTTCGGGTAAAAGTTTTTTACGAGAATAGAAAAACATACAGTTCACTAAGTGTCATTGCATGGAGAAAGTAAATGACAGATGTGCTTTTTTCTTTGGATTATTCTTTGTGGTAATGTTGTCGGTGCCAAATCTTAAAGGCACTGAAGGCTGCGGCAATGTCACTGTCCTAAAATACTGATCAACTAAAACGTGTACCTGAAACATAAAGGCAATGTGTACTGTGTATCTAGATCTGAATAGTAATAAAGGAAACAGTATTCAGTTTCACCTGAACTTCATGTGTTGTACATATGTGTGAGTGCATGAGAGTTACAACTGTTCGTAATGTCTAATTTTAACCCATTTAAAGTCATGGCCACATTTTTCAAACTTTTGAGGTGTCAACATATGTCTGTGCCAGTTATATGAGATGGATCAACCATGACAGTTCAAGGGTAGTGTTAGATTACCATGGCACCAAGCTAGTCAGGCACTACCTATGAGCTGTCATGGTCAATAGACCTGTCTGGAAAAACAAATCTTGTGTCAAAATATGTATGCACTGTGTCAGCGTGTGTACAGTATTATTGTCAGATTCCCTGTTGACCGCCAGTATAGGTCAGACTCGTAATGTGCATCAGTTCACTGCAAAATCAGTTCCACAATTGTTTGGCTCTCATGAAGATGTTTTCCTTCAAAGTCCTATCCAAGTTAAAGTGTTCTTGCCTTCAGATTATTTGGACTTTTGACATGTACATTAGTTTTGCAGTGCGTTTGACCTGTAGTGTCGTGTAACAAATGGAAAATGTAACAAATGGAAATCCACACACCACAGCTTCACACACAAAATCTAACAAGTTACCTTTTAGATTGGCAGCGTGATCTTGCTAATAATCTGAAAGGTTAGCTTATTAGATTATGAATGCTAAGATGCACCAAAGAATCTGAAACTTCAGATTACGAAATGTAACAAGGATACGTTTTGTAAGCAATCTTCATTTACTCACTTTAAGGCTTTCACTCAGCAAACAATAAATATCAGGGCCGGACCCAGGGGGGGGTTACCTGGGTTCCGGAACCCCCCCTCCCAACAGTGAATTTTTTTTTTATGCAAAGGGAGTTCCAAAGTTTTATTATTTTTTTTAATTGTTTTTAAAACATTGCAGTTTTTAGTCACTTTTAATCCAAGGCACAAAGAGTTATTTATAGACAATTCAACGGAAATCCATTTCAAGGGATCCGTTTAAACGTCCAAAACGTTTTCCCGTTGAAACGACCAAGTAACCCAACCCCTAACCCTATTATTAGTAAATGCAGCCATATTTTCTTGTTCTGGCCGCAAGCCTCTTCCAGCGCCTTCACCTTGATACAGCCCTAATCCCCCAAAAACGACTTTTTAGAAAGATTAATTAAGACGCTAAGTTGATAATTATGATAATTCGTTGTAACGAACATCCGTTGAAACGACCATCATTGAATCGTCCAAAAACATCGTTGAAATGGATTTCCGTTGAATCAACCAGGTACCCAAAAGAGTTGCTCTCCTTCAGTGCACGTCTTTCCGAGAAAGATCAGTGAAAAGACGTCTGACGTCATTAAGGTTTGTGGGGGGAAGTTTAAATCTCTATTTTCTTTGGTAACACTTCACTTTTGCTGTCTCCTCGAAAATGCCGTAACTGAAAAAAACAGATGCTGATGGCAGTAGGCGACTGTCATGCTGGTTTTCATCAAGCTCCATTTCAGAAGGTGGGTACATTTTTAAATCCAATTTTGTCTCATAAAAGAAATGTAGTCAGTAGAACTAGGTAAAATTCACCCATTCCGAATTCGATTCAAATGAGCACGTGGCGATGGCGCCGGTACTTCCTTCATGTGAGTGTAGCCTACGCTGTAGGAGCTGATACTAGCTGCATATAATGAATATCATAGATATAAATTGATTGATTGATTGTACATTGCTTAACGTCCCGACAGCAACAAGGCTTTCTCAGGACGTGCCTGCACTGCTTGTGAAAAAAAACTAAACAGAAAATTGAATGTATGTCGCCAGCCGGTCAAATACATTAAATAAACCTACAACATGGGGCATAAATAAAGCTAAGACCATTTAGCAACACACATCCAATATCAAGAGCTACAGGCAGTGCAGACAGTAGGGAGAGTTTTAAAAAGGCAAATACAGGTGAATGGACAAAGGGTAGACAGAAACACACGCACCAGAATAGAGAGAAAAACCCACCCTGTGGGGCTGACCAGGGTGACCCTGGGAACTAAAAAATACCTAACCCCACCCAAGTCCCCCAGGGCAGACCCGGGTGGGGGTTCATAGATATAAAACAGCCCCACGTATTAAAATACCAAAACAGGTAACAATTAAAGTAATGCATAGCCTAAAATTTATTTCACAAAGTATTATGATATATAACTTTAAAAATGTCAATTTAAAAAATAAAGATATTGGCATCAATGATCAATATTGCTTTTATATTTATAAAAAAAATCTTTGGACGGCAAAATATCGTTTTCAATAACAAAACCAAGGGCTAAGTTATAAGGTATCGTTATCACTAGTGCAGCTTACTAGCTATGTATTGTGACGTAAATCTCTTCGGAGAGCAAAACAGAACCGTCTTGATGGCTGACTATGGAAACCATAGCCTATCTGACGCCACTTGTTGACAGCGTCGCCATCAATTGTGACGGCAACTTAGCCTTTCCGGGTGCGAAACCGTCATGACGACTTCGGTTTCTGGAACGACAAGAAGCCATCATGACGGCATCCCAACCACTGCCTTTTTTACATAATAAAATGGAAAATAAAAATGTGCTGAAATTTTGCCAACTGCTGAAAATCAGCAAATTTGTTAACAGTTCCTATGCCTGTGAACAACGTGCTACAAAATAAGATTATTCACCCTTAGGCCTTTTGTTGATGAAATTTAAAATAAGCTAAGAACTAGTCAGAAAACCACTGTTTTTCTTTTTTTTATATTAAATTATTATTATAAAATTGTAGTAGACATGTTAACACCTGCAATGCATAATCATATATAAGATGTTGAAAAGACGGTTCTATTTTATTTTACATTTTTGTTGTTGCTTTTAGGATAATTTCATGTTTTAATTTTTATGTTATGTCTTTGTTTTTTCTTTTTTTTTTTCTTTTTGTTTGTTGTTGTTGAGTAAATTGTAAAGCGCTTAGAGCTGTTTACAGTTAAGTGCTATATAAGAAAACTTTTAATAATAATAATAATAATAATAATAATAATAATAAAAGTTGTTTTTCTAAACGGCAGATGATGCAGTTCCTCGAAAGAGACAAAAATCAACCCAAAGTGAGACCACTGGCAGTGGAGTTCGAAACAGTGACATGGGAACAAGTAAAAGCAGTGTTGGTGAGTAATTTACTGCCTCCCCCCCCCCCCCCTCTCCAAAAAAAAAAAAAATTAAATTAAATACAACCTGAAATTGATACGTGATTGAGTGTTTCAATTTAATAATTAATATTAAACAAAATGACTGGTGGGTTCCATTGGCTATCATTAGCCTGAAGAAGACTCTGCGAGTCATAAGGTAGCAAAGATTTTGTCCATCATTTGGGGGGAGGGGTCTAAAAAGAAAAGCTGTTATTTCAGATCATAAATATATATCTAAGCTTGACTGAAGTGTGTAAACGAAGACATATATATGCTTTAAATGTAATTATCTTGATGCAGGTCTCTCTCTCTCTCTCTCTCTCTCTCTCTCTCTCTCTCTCTCTCTCTCTCTCTCTCTCTGATCTCTCTCTCTCTCTCTCTCTCTCTCTCTCTCTCTCTCTCTCTCTCTCTCTCTCTCTCTCTCACAGTTACACACACAATCGTTTTAGTATTTCAGACTTCTCATAGACCCAGCTTTTATTTGTATTTCAGACTCCTCCTCAAACATTGATCAGCCTGCCGGGGGCCTGCTTTCTGAATCCTCTGCCATGCCAATGACCAACCAGCCTGATGTGAGCCTGCTTTCTGACTCCTCTTCAGATTTCTCCTCTCAGATCACCAGCAACAAAAATATCGATTTTGGTGAAGTCAATTTCAAGAAACACACGCGAGTCGTTTCACTGTCAAACAGTGACAAGGAGCATCTTCTAAGGCAACACTGGAGACCATCACCTGGTTTTCAGTTTCCAACAACAGTGATAAACAACAAGAACCGAAAATTTCAGCATGAGTGGTTGCAAAAGTACTCCTGGCTTGTGTATTCTCCTTTCGAGGATGGGGCTTACTGCAAGTATTGCCTATTATTTGCAAAGTCTACTGAAAACCTGGGCAAGTTTGTGAAGACGCCATGCAAGAACTGGAATAAAGCCTGTGGTCAGATCAAAAAGCACTCGTTATCACAACACCACAAAGATGCAATGGCAAATGGAGAGCAGTTTTTGACAATCATGGATAAACCAGAGCAGAGCATCGCCAGTGAAATCAATCAGAAAAATGCAGAAAACATCGCTGCAAATCGACAAGTTCTGACAAGCCTCTTCAGGATTGTTGAAGTGTGTGGAAGACAGGAGTTAGCTCTGAGGGGCAACTGTGATGATGGCATTCTTCAGAGTGAGAACAGAAGCAATTTCAATGCCCTTTTGAATCTGTGCATCAATGCAGGAGATGAAACTCTCCGGAAACTTCTAGATACATGCGATAAGAAGGCCATATACATTTCAAAAAGTACACAAAACAGACTGATAGAGGTTCTTGGTGATCAGATCCGCAACAAGATTCTTGCAGAAATTATTGCAGCAAAACAGTTTACCGTGCTTGCTGACGAAGTCACAGACAGCTCAAACTGGGAACAACTTTCAATTATATTGAGATTCGTCGATGGAAGTCTGAAAGTTCGTGAAGAGTTCCTGGCCTTTGTCCAGTGCAGAGATACCACAGGTGAAACACTTTACAACAAGATTGTTGAGTGTCTGGCCTTGTGGGGGCTTGATTTCAACAATGTTAGAGGACAAGGTTATGACGGGGCCGCAAACATGGCAGGAAAGTTTAAAGGAGTGCAGGCACGTTTTCAAGCAAGGAACAACAAAGCACTGTACTTTCACTGTGCTTCCCATAGCTTGAGTCTGCATTTTAAAAGCATGCGGCTTGCCTGCAGTGAAGAACATGATGGGAGCACTGAGGGAACTGTCACTGTTTTTCTCAAACTCTCCAAAGAGACAAAGAAAACTTGAAGATACCATCGAAGCATCTCAGCCTGACACGACAAAGACAAAGCTTGTTGATCTGTGCAGAACAAGATGGGTAGAAAAACATGAAGCACTGGAGGTTTACACATCTCTCTTCCTGGTTGTTCACGACTGTTTGGGACAAATGTGTGAAGACAGTGACATTTGGGACAGTGAGACATTGCCCAAGGCAACTGGCTTTCTCCACACCTTGAGCAGCAGTGTTTTCCTCGTTGCATTCGTTGTCGTCCGCAATTGTTTGCGTTACTTAAAACCCTTGACAGTGAAGCTCCAGAAAAGAACAAAAGATGTTGTCGATGCCTACAGGGAAATCAAAGAGGTCAGTAACTGCATGTCTTCTATTAGAAGAGATGTCGACACAGCGTTCGTTGCCTGGTTTGGTGAAGTCAGCAAAATGGCAAATGCTTTGACAACTGATGTTGTTGTTCCTCGTCAAGCATCCCGCCAGACTCTCCGTGACAACCAACCTGCGGCCACTCCAGAAGAATATTTCAAGATTAGCATTGCCATTCCTTTCTTGGAACACCTGTCAACCGAATTGGACTCGAGGTTCAAAAATGCTGACCTAGCAGTTGATGGTCTCTGTCTGGTGCCAAGCACTTTAATAGACAACCAGGATGGTTTCATGCAGGTTCCAGAAGGGGTGAAGACACTGGCAATGTTGTGGGAGTCTGACCTACCAGACAACGCTACCCTTGATGCAGAATACCAACGGTGGGTTTGCAAATGGCGAAGTGCTGCTGAGAATGCGACAGCTATCATCCCATCCACGGCATCAGAAGCACTGAAACACTGTGAAAGGGATTTTTATCCCAACCTGTTCATCATGCTAAAGAACCTTTGCACCCTGCCTGTCACTACTGCCGAGTGTGAGCGTTCAAACAGTCAGTTGCGCAACCTGAAAAACTACCTGCGCTCTACAATGGGGCAACAGAGACTCAATGCACTTGCTTTACTGAAAGTGCACAGGGATGTTGATATTGACTTCAAAGAGGCAGTGAACTGTTTTGCCAGAAGATACAATTCACAAATGGTACTAATGCCGAGGAACCTAGTGCAGCAAGACTGAAAGTGAAAGCAGGACCCTGATGTTCATAAACTACAAGGTAAAGCTTTATACCGTTAACGATCAACGAAAAGTAGTGAATAATAATAGTATACAAAACATCTCTGTTGATAAATAAATATGTGTGTGTGTGTGTGTGTGTGTGTGTGTGTGTGTGTGTGTGTGTGTGTGTGTGTGTGTGTGGGTGGGTGGGTGGGTGTTTTTTTAAGGGAGGGGCAGGTGATAATTTTTGTACCCCAGAGTTTGTCAGTTCGATTGTTCAAAAGCTCAAAGTCCCCAGACCATCACAAATGGCTTTTTCAAGGCTCAGATTGCACCAGATTGCACCATTTTGCATCCTTGAAAAAAAAAATTTCCGGGGGGGCATGCCCCCGGACCCCCCTAGAAGGCTCGGCGCTTCGCGCCTTCGCTTTATACTGAATCTGTAACCCCCCCATCGACTTTTCCCAGGTCCGGCCCTGAATATTGTGGTCTCTTTAGTAAACACATTGCAGACATGACTAGTTTATAAGTTTAACATTAGTGGAGTGTGCAGTACACTGCAAGGTTCTACAACGCTTTTTCGAAAGTCACATCAGGTACAGTCACAAACATCAAGCAAACCTACTAATCACTGTCTTTCTGAAATTGCACAGAAAGAAGCACACACGTATGATCTGGGTGGAGAGCTTAGTCTCTAGAATGTTCAGTCTGTGCTGGCAGATTGTGTACACTTTTGCCATACCGATGATTCTCTCCACGTGCACACGCTTGCTCGAGATTTTTCTGTCGTTCTGTAAAGTGGAGGGTGCAAGCCTGTTCTTCTTCTTAAAAATTGCTGAAATGTTAATGCGCACATCTCTGGATGCAAAAATGTCCTGGACGTCAAACCCCTTAACCGCCATGATGGAGTCACCTGGCTCACACAAATGGGTGAGGGGGCTGCGCTCAACTATTTGCCTATCACTGTCGGAGCCTCCATACGCTTGTGAAATGTATGATGTAAGGTCACCTGGTGTAACTCCAATCAACACTTCACTGTGTTGAAGTGTTTGTAGTGAGAGAAGCTAGCCCTCTGTGACCTTGGGTTTGATGGCTACTTCACTCTGACTTCTGTAGCATCAACCACCACTCTTGTCCTTGGAAACTTCCTCTTGAAGTCTGCAGGGCAATAGTAGCGGACTAGACTGGGATCTGGCCATTAGTTAATTTCACTCCACTGCAGGTGACAAAAGTTAATCCATGTTACAAACACATTTTGTACAGTGAAAACTGACACACCAAACATCCGTGCCAGTTCAAAATGTGGGTAATGGCGCCTCAGTTTCACAACCATCAGTAAAAACTGGTTATCGCGTGACAGACAATCACAACGCTGGCTGTAGGCATACTGCAGGTAATTAACGTTGTCACCTAAGGACCAAAATGCTGCCATAAACACGCTGAAGTTCTCCAACCCTGTGTAAAAGTGTACAAGTTCATTCGAGGCCCTAATGACATCAAAAGACAGGTATGGCTCACGAGATAAAATGGGCGTTTGTTTCTTAGTTTCATCAGTATCAACCGGTGACAGAGAAACTGTCTGTGTATGATTTTTCACATTAGTCAGAGGAAACAATAATCTGGCTGATCACGAGGCACTGTCTATGTGTGCAGTAGGATCAATATTCTTATTGGGGCTACTGTCTCTAACCTCATTTGCTGTTGTGACAATTTCTTCTACAACCTGTTCCACTGCTAAACTAATTTCTTCCTGTAAGTTCTCGGCTGTAGTGGCAATTTCTTCAACTGCAGCAACATGCAGGTTTGCATCTGAATAGAAATAGTTTTGTTCTTCCTGTGGTTGTTTTTCATCATTTCCCTGGTCATCAGATTTCTGGTAGCCCACCTTTTTGCTATAGAGTTCACCTCTTCTTTCTGTTTTCTCTTCTGCCTTCCTGCTCTGCCAAGCTGCGCAGTGGTTTTGGTCTTGGTCCATACGAAGACACTGGGCACAGCTGTCATCTTCAAGACTCTGTGCTGCCTCTTTGTACCTGTTAAACATAATTTTGTATATAATAATAATACATGGTATTTATATGGCGCATTTCTCTTATTTATAATATAACTCAATGCGCAATTCATCTGAGGCCCTAATGACATCAACAGACAGGTGTGGCTCACGAGATTTTTCTGTCACCGGTTGATACTGATGATATATACCTGTAATAAATTATCACAAATTCATGTAAACTCAAGGTCACCCACACATGTCCTACACCTCTCAGTGCCACCCACACAACTGAATCACCGCATACTGTAGTCCACTTGCTGCAAAAGTGCAAGTGATATTTAAAACTGTAGATGCCACATTAAGATAGTGAATAAATAAGCTACAGATATTGTGGTGCGCCTTGTAACACTGTAGGATTACTGGCAATGGTACAGAGCTGTACTCTGACGGTCATGATTAAAATCATGCATGAGACAAACAGCGACTTACTATCGGTCACAAACACTTGCATAATGCATGTCTACTGCATTAACTTAGAATTTCATTACAATACACACACGTGTTTTTTATTATTTATTTGTTATTATTATTAGGAAATGCAAACAGGTATTATGTTTTACTTACCCGCCTGATTGTACTCGGAGACGTGATAGTCGTCATCTACGAAGTGACTTCTGCAGACGATACTGCTGGCAGTCGGTTCGAAATTCTCTCGTCCGATAGCAATGATCCACTTTTTCCGTCGGATTATTTCATTGGGAAACTGATGTCCCATTCGATTTGAGCAGCCATACACACAGCAACATCCTCCAGGCATTGTTTTCACGTGTTTTCGCTTAAAACTACTATCGATGAAGTACAGCCGGTATCGGTGCATACTCTCTGTTTACAACTCGCGCTGAGGAAGCCCCTTGAGCACTCAGCGCCACCGAACGGCGGCAGGGGATGATAATTTCAGCTAAGTCGACCATTAAAAGAGTGTTATTATTTCAGTATTTTTTTTTTATTTTTTTTTATCTGATGTACGCCTGGATCATTTTGGAAATGTTTGTAACTTTTTTTTTGTTACTATAAAGTACACTTTGCATACTGTGCATTGTTTCTAAAGTCACAGGAAGCATAAACCTAAGCTGAGTTGTATACCTCGCCCTCAACCCAGGTTAAACGCACCAGCGGTGCCATTGTTGCTATTTTCGCACCAGATCGGTCGCTCGGACCGGTCATGTGCACCAGAAATGCGCGCGCAGGGCGGCTTCTGCACTTGTAGTGTGGTCTCGTACGTTCACGCGGAAAATTGTGATCACAGTCGAAAGAAAAAGGGTTCGTTTGCGGTTTTAACTTGCAGCCGCGCCTTTTACCTCCACGAACACGCCAGTTTTGTGTTCAGATGGCGGAGGCTTGTGTCATGCCCCACACCACTGAATCAAGTCTATTGTACTTGTAGTGTGCTCATTTCTCCAACTTCAACTTTGACGGTGCTTTCTGCCACAAACGACGCAGATGTCGCAAAAATCACCTTCATTGATGATTTAAAAAAGCTATTTTTCAAATCTACCAAATCGCGTAATGTTTCGTGGTGCTAGCATAAGGATGGATGCATTATTGCTGGATTGCATATATGGGAAATGGTTTATTCTTTATTCATGTTATTTTGCAGCAATCAAACGAAGCTCACGTGATTCTTTCTCCAAGGTTGCCCATTACAGGTGCAGAAAGCACACGCTCTAAACCGATCGGTGACAAAATAGCAACATTGGCACCACTGGTGCATTTAACCTAGGCCCTGGACGAGGAATACTAACTCGGCTAAACGTTATTGTCACACCTGGTCGAAGTCAGTATTATATTTCTCTCTCCATTATAAATAGAGGCACATAAGTCGCGGAAACCCTTTACGTGCCGAACTTGGGCAAGAACTAGTTTTCCTCATCACAAAGTTGGCAGAAAAAGGCTTGACTGCTCTTGATTGTTTGATTTGAAGTGTTTACAAACAATTACTGTGTTTTTATATGCATGCACCTTTGATGTGATTAATAAAGGCTGAAGTTTCAAGTGATTGATTTCCTATGTTGTCAGTTAATTATTTAATGTCAGTGTTCTGTTTTGTCATTTTAACTCATTCTACCCCAAAACCGGAATCCCCAAACGTTGAAGTCGTCTTCTGAAAACTGCGTTGCAGGGCAGGACACAGATCGACCACGATAGTTCAAGGGTGATGCCAGAATAGCTTGGCGGCCATAGGCGCCATTCTATTCTGGCATCAGCCTTGAAGTATCATGTTCGATCTTTATTTTGCTCTGGTGTGTCTGGGGTAGAATAAGTTAAGTGTTAGTTTCTTCGTCTGGGTCTTTTTCTATCTTTCATATTTTTCCACACTTTTTAATGCGCATCATACTGAAGCTAAAAGCTTCAAATTTGTACACTGCCATATATGCAAGGTACACTACAGAACTTACAGATGAGGACATAGACCAATGGCATTATTAGTTCAAGGGTGGTGCCACAATGGCTTGGCGCCTAGAGGCGCCAAGCTATTCTGGCATTACCCTTTGGACTATTTTAGTCACTCTTGTTGCACACACTGGTGTATTCCGAATGGTAAGGGTTAATATTCAAAATGCTCTGTTGCTGTTTGTCTCAAACTGCGGAGTGCATTTTTTTTTTAAAAGTCGTTTATTTTCCATAATTCTCACATAAATGCCACGATAAACTGTTTTGCTTCAGAAGGACAAAACGCAGCAATGTTTAAAAGATTTCCTCTGTAAAAGTCATAATCGAAGGGTTATGGGCCAGTGTTCATTCAATTTTGCACCATACAATGTTTAAAATGTTAATGCATACATGCACATTAAGTTGAAAAAAAAAATGAATGTGAAAAAGAAGTATTCCATGACCTTGACCTTATTACAGACGCCTAATGTTGTGAAGACACCCATTTTGACTGTAATGCCAGTTTTTGTGTGAGAGACACCCATTTTATTGGTAGAAACCCATTTTTTCTGCATCTAGTGGCTCTGTTTCTAGAAAATGTCTATTTTATTGTTATAGAGCTTAGTTATATGGTGAGTTCTAAACATTCGCATCAATTCCAGAGCCCTAGAATAAATAGAAATATGGGAACCCATTTTCACATAAAATGGTAGGTAACCCACTCTGAGGCTTTTGTCTCAATGTGTGTGTGTGTGTGTGTGTGTGTGTGTGTGTGTGTGTGTGTGTGTGTGTGTGTGTGTGTACACGGAAGAGCTCAAATGGGTTACTGTCTTTACCATCCTTATGAAAAATGGGTGTGTGTAAAAATCTGGGTGACCAAGTCAGACACCCATTTTTTTTGAGGGTTGTTTCTGCATTGTCTTGGGGTAAAGAGTCATAAAAAAATAAAAAGATCAGTTTTTCTCGTTTTGGCGTTAAAACATGCACTTTTGTGTTTAACAGACACGCCTGTAGTGTGTTTGAAAACTTGTCCCTCGCAGCAATGTATGTGTGTTGTGCGCACAGAACCCTGAAAATGAGCGTGTATGTATGACATCACCCTTCTCAGCTATAAACAACTTCATAGCTGATATGGGTCAGGTGGGGGGGGGGGGGATATTTTGTTGTTTGAGGGAGTAAATTGTTTATGTTCCTACAAAATTAGGTTTGTTATTTGAGGGTATGGTTGTTTTGTTAAAAAAGTGTTGAGTTGTGATGTACTTCCGGGGTGATGTGGAGAAAGGTGATGTCTAGTGAGAAATTTGAGATTGATGTATACGTTCACCAGCGACTTAGCCTATACGTTTTCTACGTTTGTTTCCATGTCAGATGAAGAATATTAGATCTGAAACGTCGTTCTTTGTTTCTATTTTAAAGGGTTTTCCACCACTATCTTCTGTTTTTCTTTGACTTAGCCTATAATTATATTCGTGCGCCGGTTGCTACGAAGTGAATTGATTGTACGAGTGCGCAGTGTGAGAGAGGACGTATAGACTTTGGGTGAGGCTGCTGTTGTCTTGTGTCTTTTGGTTTGTTTAAGTGGGTTTGTTGGTGTTATGCTTTCGTTTTGACTGCAACTCCTGTCAGATTGTATGCACAAATTGATTGAATGCAAATGACGTCACACAGTCAGTGTCGTTAGGTGTGTCGTCTGCCGCAGTCGGTCGTTTAGTGCAGTATGCAATGCTAGGTCAGAGAAGAAAAAAACAACAACCACCTAATGTTGCCAAAGGGTGTAATAGTAAAGTATTGTTTGTGTGAATGCTGCGTGTTTGAGTGAATGACTGGAGAGTCAAGTGCTGAGTGAAGAGAGAAGGCGACAATGGGAAAACTATGATATCCAGCACTATTACGTTGGAATAGATGCATAACAGTTACGACACGCCTGTAAATGAAACACTTTTAACATTAACAAAAGTTGAGTATAAGGAGAGGTTTTAAAACAGTTTTAATAAAAACTGTTGCCGGACACGCTTCTAAAAACAACAGTTTCTTAGTTTTAAACCTTGCACCGCATCATAAACGCTGCGATTGCTTCTCAGTCTTAGCTGTCCTATAGTGTGGAATGTGGGACTTGTCCAACTGGATCCATCTGGTGCACTCCAAATGTGTATTTATGGGTGGTTTGATGTACAACTCGTTGCGCGCCTCAGAAATGACCTCCTGATTCCAGGGATAATTAAAATCTTTCATTCATAAGAGAGCATTCAGCAGCTCTATAAAACCCAAAGTGATGACCCCCCCACCCCCCGCCCCCACCCCTCTACCCTACCCAAACAATCATTAGAAAATCAACCAGAGGTATTTTTAGTGAGGTATTTGTTCACTGTGTTGTTGTGTCATTGTGCTTTACATTTTTAATGCATGAAAAAGAAGGAATATACATTAAGCTGAAAAAAGATTGATTGATTGATTGATTGATTGATTGATTGATTGTACATTGCTTAACGTCCCGACAGCAACAAGGCTTTCTCAGGACGTGCCTGCACTGCTTGTGAAATAAATAAATAAATAAACAGAACATTGAAATTTGAATGTATGTCACCAGCCGGTCAAATACATTAAATAAACCTAACACATGGGGCCGAAATAAAGCTAAGACCATTTAGCAACACACATCCAATATCAAGAGCTACAGGCAGTGCAGACAGTAGGGAGAGTTTTAAAAAGGCAAATACAGGTGTATGGACAAAGGGTAGACAGAAACACATGCCCCAGTATAGAGAGAAAAACCCACCCTGTGGGGATGACCAGGGTGACCCTGGGAACTAAAAAATACCTAACCCCACCCAAGTTCCCCAGGGCAGACCCGGGTGGGGGCTGAAAAAAGAATGACAACAATCAAATAAATGTGGAAAAGAAGCATCAAATATTCCGTGAACTTTACCTTATTACAGACACCTAATTTTCTTGAGATGTCCATGCTAAAATGAATGATTTGACAAGGACACCCATTTCTACTGTAATGCCAGTTTTTGTGCATTTATTGGTAGAAACCCATATTTTCTCCATCCAGTGGCTCTGTTTCTAGAAAATGTCTTTTTTATTTTAAGTTGTAGAGCTTAGTTATAAGGTGAGTTCTAAACATTCGCATCAATTCCAGAGCCCTAGAATAAATAGAAATATGGGAACCCATTTTCACATGAAATGGTAGGTAACCCACTGTGAGGCTTTTGTGCTCCTGTGTGTATGTGTGTGTGTGTGTGTGTGTGTGTGTGTGTGTGTGTGTGTGTGTGTGTGTGTGTGTGTGTGTGTGTGTGTGTGTGTGTGTGTGTGTGTGGGTGGGTGGGTGGGTGGGTGTAACCAGTTTGAAATGTCTTACCTAGGCTTCAGTTTGCGAATTGCAACAATTACCCCGGCACTGGCAGAGCACAACAAAGACGTTCAAACGTAACAAGATGAGGATTTCGTCCCAAAGTCTACCGTATTGTTTGGAGCTCACGTGCATTTATCTTTTAGTAACATTCAGAGTTGTTTAGATTTTTAGGTTTATTATGCTGATCCATTTCCCTCCTCTCTAAGCCAGCCTCAACACACACGTCGGCGAACACAAATAAACAGGTACACACGGCGCTTCCCGCCATTAGTATGCTCTGGGTGCTCGTGTAGCGACTGGAATCCATCTCGTTCTACTCTAACCCACCCTCTGATCCACACACTTCAAGCATAGCGTCATGGCATCATTAGTCCCACGGCGCTGTGTTCATATTGACGACTCGATGTTATATGTCACTCATCGCAGTACTAACATTTGACATATCAGAGAATTAACTTGATTTCCAGGCCTAGGACTTACAGGTCACAATTTGACCTAATCCTACCCCATGGCCGGGACAAACAGAAGGCTTATGCAAACACTGTTTATGAAAATGCATATGGTAGTAATGAGAAGATATTTTTTTCGTAAAAGAAAAATTAAAGTTATGTTAGCTGTTTTACAAATGACTCCGAAAAAGTAGTGCAGAAATGTGTCTGATTTTCACACCTAGAGCATTCACCTTATCGTACCCGACAGCCGAGACAAACTGTAGGCTTATGTAAATACCGTTTACGAACAATTATGCGACTATTAATGAGAAGAATAGATTTTTGGGGAAAAGAAGTCAGTTGTTTTAAGATTAACCCATATAATTCGTGACAGTAATCTTCAAAACGTGAAAATATATTGTTAAAAAAATATTTAATTATCACTCAAAAGGTTCTAGAGGTTCAATGCTGGTTAACAAACTCAACCAATGTGTAACTTTAAATTGGATATACGCACAATATCTACTAAAAAATAAAAACAATTACTGCCTGCAGTGTTGATCAACCGTTTTTGTGAAACGGCCATTTTCTCTCGCAAATGAGCATCTTAATTTTTTTTAAAAATCGAAAACAAGGTCTTGAGATTATTCTGTTATGGACAATATCCTAAAATTTCAAGCTTGTCCGTCCTCAAACACGGGCTCTAGTCGCTGTCACACACACACACACACACACACACACACACACACACACACACACACACACACACACACACACACACACACACACACACACACACACGCACACACGCACACACACACACACAAACACACACACACAAACACACACACATACACTCACACACACACACACACACACACACACACACACACACACACACACACACACACACACACACACGGTGCTTTGGCGCGAAAAAAACCGTCCTCTAGCAAGGTTTGCGTAGGTAGATTTGACATCATTTTTATCTTGTTACTTCTTTGCCAGAATTTTTGAGCCGCACGCCCAAAACGTCATGTGCATGCTCCGGAATGCGCTCCGACCAGCCCCACTTCAAAGTCTAGCTTATTTTCAATACGGCAGACAAAATGCCTAGATGCTCATCATATACTGCTCAAGAAATGTCATCTCTATCCACTGGATGTAACTTACCTGTAAGTATTGACATTGTTGTTGTCTTCCCTGCTCCGTTGTGGCCCAGCAACACAGTTATCTGCCCTTCGTACAGGTTGAGGGACAGGTTATTCACGGCCACATGCGAACCGAATCGCTGCAGACAGCATGCACAGAACATTTCATGATTGTTGCTCTCGGATATCACTATGCGGATAACTTCGGCCAGGGCCCCGAATCCCGGCAACCGCAAAGAATCGTTGACTCAGCTCTCGGAACACCTACGTCCCCTTGAGATATTATGGCGCACAATGTAAGTTGAGCAGATCTGTTATTTTGAGCAAGTTGTTTTCGTCGTTAGACCGGAAAAAAATCTTCATTTATGAACACGTGACGCTTTTACCTTCGCCGCATATTTGTCTTTGTTAAAGTATTAGCTGGTAATGCAGAATTACTAAAACTCAGGTCCCGGCTGACGTTATGAGAAGACGAGTTTCTTTGATTTTCACCAATTCAAAACAGTCAGCCATAGATCGGACAAGTTTGTCAACTATGGTGGAAGATCTTAAGAAACGGAAAGTTACCAGAACTCGGTCGACCACGAGTACAAAAGAAATGAAGTCTCAATTTGTGTGCAAAGATTATTTTACACCTAACTACACCCAAGACACATTCTGCAGCAATATAGCTGCTTCGCTCATGCAGCTTTCGTGATTAAATATACTTAGGGAACGGTGCAGTACCGACAACTATTGTTACTATTAGTGTTGACAAGAAAACCGATTATGCTAATTGTCAGCGAAAGACTGAACGTGTAGACTATCACTGCACGTCAATCAAGGCAAGGTTAGTGGCAGACGAAGAAACTGTGCAAGTGACAGATACGAAGGTGGTGAAATAAGAAGCATGTACTGCTATGGCTAAGAGTAGCGATGCTGCAAACAGGCGCAACGCAGCGCGATAATCACGATGTCTATTAAATAACGCTGGTGGCCTTTCATAAAAAGTCTGCTAGGAGCGCTTCCGTAGAGTTTTGAAAGAAAGAAGGATAGAAAAACAAATTAAAAGAGAGAAAGAAATACAGAAAAGACAGAAAGAAAGAAAAAGCATATGTGGTTGACCGTTTCTGGTTATGAAAAGCAAATTGAAGAATGGGTCTTCAGTTGCTTTCGGAAGTTACTACCTAAAGCGCAAAAGGCCAGCGGCGGTCAACGTCGGCCCGATGGCCTTTGCGTACTGGCTACATCTGTCAGTCTCCTTTAGGTGGTCCGGCAAGGCATCTCATAGCTTTCCAAGTCCTGTAGCGACGGGCGAGGGGCGAAACGGCAGGTGAAAGATGTCACTGGAAGCCGCAGTCTCAAACCTGCATGCAGGCGGTTCAGGATATTGGTCGCCTGATGTTGACCTGAGGATGACAACATCACTCGGCACACCCTGAACGACCAAGCAGCCTTCTCTAGGGACAGCACTGCTTGCTCCACACGGAGAGAGGCCTAGAAAAGGTGGCCTAACCAAAGCTCGTCCCCCGGCAACCCCAGTTGGCTAGCCGCGGTCAACGGGCATCTTTTCCTGCGGTCAAAAAACAAGAAAGAATAACGGATCCACTCTCATGACGACCACGACCGGACTCAACGTAGCATGCTGGAACATCCGAACCATGCTCGACAAAGCAGACAGCGGACGCCCTGAACGTCGCTCCGCCCTCATTGCCCATGAATTGCGGAGGTTAAACATCGACATCGCCGCGCTCAGTGAAGTACGCCTTCCGGACGAAGGCAGCCTCCAAGAACTTGGCGCAGGGTACACCCTCTACTGGTCAGGCAGGCCTGAATCAGAAAGACGGCTCTCAGGCGTGGGTTTCATGGTCAAGACCTCCATTGCGACTAAGCTGGAAAACCTATCAACGGGTCACTCAGACCGCATCATGTCCATGCGCCTCCCACTGAGACACCAGCAACACGTCACCCTTTTCAGTGTGTACTCCCCAACCCTCCTGGCAGAGCCTGCTGAAAAGGACAAGTTTTACACTGACCTGCGCAGCCTCATACAGAGCACCCCTGCAGACGACAAAGTCATCATCCTTGGCGACTTCAACGCCAGAGAGGGCCAGGACTCTAAAGCCTGGAAAGGAGTCCTCGGCAAGCATGGCGTCGGGAACTGCAATGACAATGGCCGCCTACTGTTGGAGTTCTGTGCAGAGCAGCAACTGGTCATCACCAACACTACTTTTCAGCAAAAGGACAGTCGAAAGACCACCTGGATGCATCCTCGTTCTAAACACTGGCACCTTATCGACTATGCCCTAGTGCGTCAGAGAGACCACAGTGAAGTCCTCCTCACCAGAGTGATGCCCAGCGCAGAGTGCCACACTGACCACCGCCTTGTCCGCTGCAAACTCAGGCTGCACGTCAAGCCAAAACCCAAGAAATGGGGGCCCCCCAAGAAAAAGCTTGATGTTGCCAGCCTTCAGCGTGACGACGTGAAAGCTGCCTTTCAGACAGATTTACAGCGCAGGCTCAAAGACACAGCGGACCCAGCAGACTCCTCCCCTGAAACACTCTGGGAACAACTGAAAACTGCTATTGCAAAATCCTCTGCAGAAGTCTTGGGTTTCGCTAGAAAGAAGAACAAAGACTGGTTTGACGAGAACGATGTTGAGATCCAGGAACACCTAGCAAAACAAAAGAGCCGCCCATCAGGCCCACCTAGCCCAGCCTTCCTGCCCTGTGAAGAAGTCTGCCTTCCGCCTCGTCTGCAGCAGTCTCCAGCGCAAGCTCAGAGATCTCCAGAATGAGTGATGGACCAGACTTGCACAGAAGACCCAGCTTTGCGCTGACAATGGTGACTACAGGGGCTTCTACGAAGCACTGAAAGCAGTGTATGGCCCCAGGCACCTGGTACAAAGTCCCCTGCGAAGCGCGAATGGCCAGGCACTCCTCACAGATAATACCTCCATCTTGAACCGCTGGTCGGAGTACTTTCAGAGCCTCTTCAGCGCTGAGGGCACTGTTCAAGAAGCAGTCGTCCTACAAATCCCACAACTCCCAGTAAAGGTTGAGTTGGACGAACCGCCCGCCGCTGAAGAGACCCTCACAGCCATCCACCAGCTCAAGAGTGGCAAAGCAGCAGGCATTGATGGAATACCGCCAGAGATCTGGAAACATGGAGGCACAGCACTGTACAACAAGCTCCATGACCTCTTTCTCTGCTGCTGGGAGGAAGGAACACTACCAAAGGATCTCCGTGATGCTGTCGTTATCACCCTGTGCAAGAACAAAGGAGAAGTCTGACTGTTCCAACTATCGGGGAATCACCCTGCTGTCCATTGCAGGGAAAATTCTTGCAAGGCTGCTCCTGAATCGGCTGGTACCTGCCATCGCTGAAGACCACCTCCCAGAGGGCCAGTGTGGCTTTAGAGCAAACAGGAGCACCACCGATATGGTCTTTGTGCTGAGACAGCTCCAGGAGAAGTGCCGCGAGCAGAACAAAGGGCTGTACGTAACGTTTGTTGACCTAACAAAAGCGTTCGACACTGTGAGCAGGCAAGGCATGTGGCAGATCCTGGAGCGACTTGGCTGTCCCCCAAAGTTCCTCAGCATGATTGTCCAGTACACGAGGACCAGCAAGGCCAGGTCAGACTCAACAATGACCTCTCAGAACCATTCCCTATTCTCAACGGCGTAAAGCAGGGCTGCGTGCTGGCACCGACCCTCTTCACCATCTTTTTTAGCATGATGTTGAAGCAGGCCACAGTGGACCTCGATGATGACGATGCAGTGTACATCAGGTATCGTCTCGATGGCAGCCTGTTCAACCTCAGACGACTGCAGGCCCACACGAAAACCCTAGACCAACTGATTCGTGAGCTCTTTTTTGCTGATGACGGTGCCCTCGTTGCACACACAGAGAGAGCCCTGCAGCGCATCACGTCCTGCTTTACAGACGCTGCCCAGCTCTTTGGACTCGAGGTCAGTCTGAAAAAGACAGAGGTCCTCCATCAGCCGGCACCCAAGACAGTGTATCGCGCTCCTCACATCACCATTGGCGAGTCTGAACTAAAGTCAGTGCACCAGTTTACTTACCTTGGCTGCATTATCACGTCGGACGCCAAGCTGGACAAGGAGCTTAACAGCAGGCTGGCAAAAGCGAACAGCGCTTTCGGGCGACTTTTCGAGCGGGTGTGGCACAATCAACAGCTGAAAACAGGCACCAAGATCAGCGTGTACAGAGCTGTGGTCCTCACCACCCTGCTGTATGGTTCCGACTCCTGGGCCCTCTACCGCAGCCAACTACGACTCCTCGAACGCTTCCACCAGCGCTGCCTGCGCACCATCCTGGGCATTCACTGGAGTGACTATGTCACCAACGTCGAGGTTCTTGAACAGGCTGAAACTGTGAGCATCAAGGCTTTGCTGCTGCGGACACAGCTCCGCTGGGCGGGGCATGTCTCCAAGATGGAGGATCATCGCCTACCAAAGATCACCCTGTTCGGCGAGCTTGCTACTGGAAACCGTGACAGAGGGGCACCAAAGAAGAGATACAAAGACTGTCTCAAGAAGTCACTTAGTGCCTGCCAAATCGACCACCACCAGTGGTCTTCGCTTGCTGTGGACCGTGACACCTGGCGCTCCACCATTTACAAGGCAGCTGTCTCCTTTGAGGACTCTCGCAGAGCTAGCCTTAAGGACAAGCGGCTCAGGAGAAAAAAACAGAGATGCCGCAACTCAGAACCCTGGCCATACCTCCCCCTGCAGCCAATGCGGTCGAACCTGCCTGTCCCGGATTGGCCTCCGCAGCCATGAACAAGCCTGCAGACGTCGTGGGCAACTCCTATAAAATCTTCGTTCGCGAAGTCAAGCCAAGACATATCTAAATGAAAGAGCGGATGTAGACGTTACACAGAAAACGTTTAAATTAAAAGAAAGGTTGACACACATGGATCAATCATCATTTAATACAATGTAGTACACGCGTCTCGTCAGAATAGCGTGGCGACTATATGACAAAGCAATTCTGGCACCACGCTTAAGCTATCGTGGTCGATCTGCTCATAAACTGGAATGTTCTCAGACGCAAATTCACAAATAGAAAAAAAGGTTGATCTCAATAGCCTAAAACCAGTCAAATGGCATCAAAATAAAACTTTTTGTTCTTTGTCATGTGAACAGTCGACATCTCAGCGTTACTTTTTCGGATGTCAAAATAATAAAACCGCACACACACCCAACACAATTACACACTCACCCGCACGCACATAACCATACACTCGCACGCAAGCAGGCATACACACACAAACACTCACACACACACACACACACACACACACACACACACACACACACACACACACACAAGTAGAAAGGCACACACACACACACACACACACACACACACACACAAGTAGAAAGGCACACACACACGCGCGCGCGCGCGCACACACACACACACACAAACACACAAGTAGAAAGGCACACACACACGAGCGCGCGCGCACACACACACACACACACACACACACACACACACACACACACACACACACACACACACACACACACTTCTATACTTACTTTTCGCAGATTAAGGATCTTGACCCCTGCATTGATACCGACCGGCTCCCGTTCAAAATGTGCATCTTCTTGCCCTCTGTCGATCAAATTGTCTTCGTCCTTTTCTGACTCGGTGGCTCCACACCAGTATCTTTTCTGAAAATGAATCCCCTTATACTGTCGGTACCTGTTTTTGAGCTATTAAAAAGTCTGTAGTGGGTTTTGTCGCGGTGACATGATTCCTGCAGTGATCACCACGACAAAACCCACTACCGACTGTTAACCCTTTTAGCGCCATAGGCGAATTTCCAGAATTTTTGAAGTTGTTACTTAGCGACTATAAACCACTTGCAGAAGGTGGACGGACCATGATAATTCAAGGGTAGTGCCAGATTAGTTGACGCCTTCAGGCCCCAAGCTAATCTGACACTACCCTTTATTAGCAGGGCCAAGCAATTTCCTGGTGTGGGGTGTTGGCGCTGAAAGGGTTAAAAACAACTGACCGCTTTATGCATGCACCAGCTAGTATCGCAGACTTTGTCGGTACCTCCACGCATAATGGCCTTTTGAATAACTTCTTGACTGTTGGAAACATGCTAACGCCCTCCAGCTGCAAGAGACACAGAACCTCATAAGCCCCCTCCGGAGATTCCCCGTCTTGCTGGCACTGTTCGTATCCTTGTTCCTTGGTTTCGTGAGATTATTCGGCGTTGAATATGCGTCGCTTTCAAAAAACATAACTGTGCGTTCTACGACAGTGAAGATGTCAAAAGACAAGGAATGAGATGTGACTATGTGTGCGTGTAAAGTGACGTATGGTGTAGTGGTAGTAGTAGTAGTTGCGTTTGTGTCTGTGTGTGTGTGTGTGTGTGTGTGTGTGTGTGTGTGTGTGTGTGTGTGTGTGCGCGCGTGCGTGCGTACCGTCGTGAGTGTGCGTGTGTGTATGATTGTGTGTGTGATGGTGTGTGTGTATGTGTGTGTGTGTGTGTGTGTGTGTGTGTGTGTGTGTGTGTGTGTGTGTGTGTGTGTGTGTGTGTGTGTGTGTGTGTGCCACAACTTTACCGTGATAAAGAAGTGATAGGGTTTGGCAATACCGAATTCGCCAGGCCACACGTTGTCCATATACCAGGTGATCAGGAGATGGATAGCCGTGTCCACCAGCAGCATGACCATGACATCCTTTAAGGAGAAGTCGATGTCAACTGACACTGGAAGGGCGACGTTACTCCAACGGACCCCTTCACCTGAAGAAAACTGTGTGTCGTGAACGCGCACTTGACCAACGCCGTTAACTACTTTGCTCTAACCTCTCAGAGCTGATCTTGCATGTTTCTCCGGGCGGTCCGTGGCGCAACGGTAAAAGCGCCTGCCACCAATGCAAGAGGTGCGAGGTTTGATACCCGGTTCTGGCGTCGGACTTTTCTCCTCTAGTAAGTTTCACCATTAATTCGGGCGGACCGTCGGGGATTCTTTCTCCGGGTACTCCGGCTCTTTTCTCCCCCACGAGCTCGGTATTAATTTCAGTCCACTTAATCAAATTTCAAAAAATATAAAAAACGATTTAAATTTCCAAAACTTTCAGTAGCTCGCTTGAGCTTGCCCTTAGCACCACGTAAATGTTCTGTGTTTATGTACAGTGTGAGGGAATGCGCGTGATTTACGTGAGCGTGCTTGTTGGGTTCAGTTCGCGGCTATGTTCTGCGCATTGAGTCACATTAAAAATATGAGAAATGCGCCATATAAATACTATGTATTTATTTATTTTATTTTTTTTTAATTTAACTAATTCACCTCGACGGCCGTATATCCCAAATTTTGGAGGCGTCATCTAATGACTATGCACCAGTTGCAGGAGATGGATCGACCATGGAAATTCAAGGGCAGTGCCAGATTAGCTAGGCGCCGATAGGCGCCAAGCTAATCTGAAACTACCCTTGAATTATCATGATCGACTCATCTTCTGCTGTAGTCAGGGCTCAATGGGTTAATCCACTGTTTTCGGCGAAACACGTTCAACTTTGACCTACTTCCCAATGCGCAAAAGCCATCGGACCGACGTGGGCCCGATAGCCTTTGCGCGCTGGGTTCTGCTTTCCAAACAATGTCTGTTTCATCTTATTAGAAAAGACATGATTATATGTACCGAAGGAACCAAATACACTGAGCCCCTAAGGTTATATTCCAAAATTTAGGGATTGTCCCCTACAGATTACACCAGTCTGAGGAGAAAGTGTGACCATGATATGAGCCAATTTCAAATGATGCTTTGTCAGATTCATCGTATCTCTAGAAGCGTCGTTTCAATTTTTGTTCCCGCAAGACCAGTGTGAAATACACAACTAACTCCGGTTCTACACAGTTTTAAATGGCTGTTCTCAATCACAAACTATACCTGTACATCAAAAGATAATTTTAAGACTCACGCAGGCACACATACACACATGCACACATGTAATGTCGCCCTTCTGACACCAAAATTATGTAGTGTCGCCTCACCCCAGCCTTCGACACCAAAATCTGTAGCGTCGCTGACCGTGTGCAAGGTTTGTGTGACCGGTGAATGTGTATGTAAATGTTTGCTCGTGTCAGGATGCCAAGTTCACACACACAAGCACAGTCACTCGCACTCGATACTAACTACAATAAAACATGTGAAACGAAGATCGCATTTCGTATATATATTGCAGTACAGGCTAATAAGGCTCTCTCTCTTGGCTTGACTTCGCGAACGAAGATTTTATAGGAGTTGCCCACGACGTCTGCAGGCTTGTTCGTGGCTGCGGAGGCCAATCCGAGACAGGCAGGTTCGACCGCAGTGGCTGCAGGGGAAGGTATGGCCAGGGTTCTGAGCTGCGGCATCTCTGTTTTTTCTCCTGAGCCGCTTGTCCTTAAGGCTAGCTCTGTGAGAGTCCTCAAAGGAGACAGCTGCCTTGTAAATGGTGGAGCGCCAGGTGTCACGGTCCGCAGCAAGCGAAGACCACTGGTGGTGGTCGATTTGGCAGGCACTAAGTGACTTCTTGAGACAGTCTTTGTATCTCTTCTTTGGTGCCCCTCTGTCACGGTGTCCAGTAGCAAGCTCGCCGAACAGGGTGATATTTGGTAGGCGATGATCCTCCATCCTGGAGACATGCCCCGCCCAGCGGAGCTGTGTCCGCAGCAGCAAAGCCTCGATGCTCACAGTTTCAGCCTGTTCAAGGACCTCGACGTTGGTGACATAGTCACTCCAGTGAATGCCCAGGATGGTACGCAGGCAGCGCTGGTGGAAGCGTTCGAGGAGTCGTAGTTGGCTGCGGTAGAGGGCCCAAGACTCGGAACCATACAGCAGGGTGGTGAGGACCACAGCTCTGTACACGCTGATCTTGGTGCCTGTTTTCAGCTGTTGATTGTGCCACACCCGCTTTAAAAGTCGCCCGAAAGCGCTGTTCGCTTTTGCCAGCCTGCTGTCAAGCTCCTTGTCCAGCTTGGCGTCCGACGTGATAATGCAGCCAAGGTAAGTAAACTGGTGCACTGACTTTAGTTCAGACTCGCCAATGGTGATGTGAGGAGGGCGATACACTGTCTTGGGTGCCGGCTGATGGAGGACCTCTGTCTTTTTCAGACTGACCTCGAGTCCAAAGAGCTGGGCAGCATCTGCGAAGCAAGACGTGATGCGCTGCAGGGCTCTCTCTGTGTGTGCAACGAGGGCAGCATCATCAGCAAAAAGCAGCTCACGAATCAGTTGGTCTAGGGTTTTCGTGTGGGCCTGCAGTCGTCTAAGGTTGAACAGGCTGCCATCGAGACGATACCTGATGTACACTGCATCGTCATCATCGAGGTCCACTGTGGCCTGCTTCAACATCATGCTAAAAAAGATGGTGAAGAGGGTCGGTGCCAGCACGCAGCCCTGCTTTACGCCGTTGAGAATAGGGAATGGTTCTGAGAGATCATTGTTGAGTCTGACCTGGCCTTGCTTGTCCTCGTGTAGCTGGACAATCATGTTGAGGAACTTTGGGGGACAGCCAAGTCGCTCCAGGATCTGCCACATGCCTTGCCTGCTCACAGTGTCGAACGCTTTTGTTAGGTCGACAAATGTTACGTACAGCCCTTTGTTCTGCTCGCGGCACTTCTCCTGTAGCTGTCTCAGCACAAAGACCATATCGGTGGTGCTCCTGTTTGCTCTGAAGCCACACTGGCCCTCTGGGAGTTGGTCTTCAGCGATGGCAGGTACCAGCCGATTCAGGAGCAGCCTTGCAAGGATTTTCCCTGCAATGGACAGCAGGGTAATTCCCCGATAGTTGGAACAGTCAGACTTCTCGCCTTTGTTCTTGTACAGGGTGATAACGACTGCATCACGGAGATCTTTTGGTAGTGTTCCTTCCTCCCAGCAGCAGAGAAAGAGGTCATGGAGCTTGTTGTGCAGTGCTGTGCCTCCATGTTTCCAGATCTCTGGCGGTATTCCATCAATGCCTGCTGCTTTGCCACTCTTGAGCTGGTGGATGGCTGTGAGGGTCTCTTCAGCGGTGGGCGGTTCGTCCAATTCAACCTTTACTGGGAGGTGTGGGATTTGTAGGACGACTGCTTCTTGAACAGTGCGCTCAGCGCTGAAGAGGCTCTGAAAGTATTCCGACCAGCGGTTCAAGATGGAAGTATTATCTGTGAGGAGTGCCTGGCCATTCGCGCTTCGCAGGGGACTTTGTACCAGGTGCCTGGGGCCATACACTGCTTTCAGAGCTTCGTAGAAGCCCCTGTAGTCACCATTGTCAGCACAAAGCTGGGTCCTCTGTGCAAGTCTGGTCCACCACTCATTCTGGAGATCTCTGAGCTTGCGCTGGAGACTGCTGCAGACGAGTCGGAAGGCAGATTTCTTCACAGGGCAGGAAGGCTGGGCTAGGTGGGCCTGATGGGCGGCTCTTTTTTTTGCTAGGTGTTCCTGGATCTCTACATCGTTTTCGTCAAACCAGTCTTTGTTCTTCTTTCTGGCGAAACCCAAGACTTAATAAGGCTAAAGCGACAACAAATGCCCCGGCATGAGGCCGTTTGAGAAAAATATATTCTCTGCTGGTCACAATGTACTCAGACGTTGTTACAGTAGCGCAGCACAGTACTAATATCTAAGTCGTATCTCTAAAAAGAATGACAAAGTCCGAACAAAGGAGAATCTAGTAAAATAACTAAGTCGGAGAGGCCATTAGATAAAAGGAAGCCTCGGCAAAAATAACAAAGTCCAAAGTGCCCTTTGTAAAAGGGAAGCCTCGGAAAAACGACAAAGTCCGAGACGCCCGCTATAAAGGATAACTATCTAAGAAAAATGGCAGAGTCCAAAAGGTCCTTTGATAAAGGAAAGCCTCGGAAAAACGACAAAGTCCGAGACGCCCGTTATCAAGGAAGACTGCAGAAAAATGGCAAAGTCCGAAGCGCCCGTTATAAAGGAAAACCTCGGGAAAATGGCAAAGTCCGAGGCGCCCGTTACAAAAGAAGACTACAAAAAAAAAATGACAAAGTCCGAAGACTCCAAAAAAAATGGCTAAGTCTAAAACGTCCTTTGATATTGGGAAGCCTCGGAAAAACGATAAAGTCCGAGACGCCCGTTATCAAGGAAGACTACGAAAAAATGGCAGAGTCCGAAGACTCCCAAAAAATGGCTAAGTCTAAAATGCCCTTTGTAAAGGGAAACCTCGGAAAAATGACAAAGTCCGAAGCGCCCGTTACAAAGCAGATCCGCCAGAAAAATGGCAAAGCCCCAGGACTCCAAAAAAACGACAGAGTCCGGGATTCCCGTTCAAAGGAGGGCTCAGAAAAATGACAGAGTCCAAAATGCTGGTTTGTAGAGAACTCTGGGAAAACGGCAAAGTCGAAACAGCAACTGTAGAAGCGATCGTGGATAACAACCGCTCAAATCCACCTATCTCCGCAGATCAGGTACCACACCGCCATCTAAGCCAAAGGCCGACAGCAGCGGGAGCTTTTCGCTAGCCGAAAAGCTGACGAGTAGCGGAAAGTCGCTCGCCCGACCAAAATCATTACGTGTTACAAAATGGTGAAGCACTTTTCCATGCGATAGAACATTACTTTCCTAGCTGAATACGCTTTTATAATTCGGAAACTATTACCAACACTTAGAGCACTTCAAACACTATATTGTTGCAAAAACCTCTTGCAGATGAAAAATCGTACTTTTACAAGACTACGTAATTAACAACCCAAATCAAATCTCCTGTCAAGGGAAAATACTCCGCAGTAACCAGCTGTCTGCCACCGTAGCAGAGCCGCCTCTGGAAAGAAGGGAGAAACCGACACTAGGCGACTTGCGGTCACTGAGTACACCATCTGGCCTTTGTCTAAACGTTCTTCAGTGTTACACAGCCTCGCCTCTTACTACTGGCGGTAAAAACACACTAAATTCCGGCCAGGCTTGCAGGAAACAAAAATAGCTGAACTATGCAGTAAGCCTCAGTGAGCACACTAACTACACAAAAAGAAAAGAAAAATAATACGATAAAAAAACGTGTACAAGGCATTTTTACCACACACATACACCATCACACACACACACAGACACACACACACACACACACAGACATACACACACACACATACACACACACACACACACACACACACACACACACACACACACACACACACACACACACACACACACACACACACACACTTAAAGGATATTAGTCTAGTGCATTGAAAAAAATAAAGCATGAAAGTTAACAAGATGAGGATTTCATCCCAAAGTCTACTGTATTGTCTGGAGTTCATATGCGTTTATCTTTCAGGAACATTCAGAGTTGTTCATATTTTTAGGCTTATATTGCTGATCTATTTCCCTCCTCTCTAAGCCGACATCTGATCAACACACACGTCGGTGCACACAAAAAGACGGATACAAGGCGCTTCCCGGAATTAGTACACTCTATGGGCTAGTGTAGCGATAGTAATCCATCTACTACTCAAACCCACCCTATGATCCACACACACTGGCACACATAAATATTGTCTAAAGCTCAGATGCGTTTATTTTTTAGGGACATTCAGAGTTGTTCATATTGTTCGGCTTATAATGCTCGTCCATTTCAATCCTCTCTCAGCCGATCTCTGATCAACACACACGCCGGCCGACCTCTGATCAACACACACAAATAAAGACGAACACACGGTGAATCCCGCCATTCGTAAGCTCTATGGCCTGGCGTAGCATAGCTATTTTGAAGAAGAAGAATAGAACAAGCAGCGAAATGACGCTTCACGCTTCACGTCATGGCATCATTAGCCCCACGACACCCTGTTCATAGTGACGACTCTTATGTTATACGCCATCATCGCAGTACTAACATTTGACGTATCAGAGGATCAATTTTCTTGCTGATTTTTATGGCTAGCGCTTACAGGTCACAATTTGGATTAATCCTACCTCAGAGCCGGGGCAAATAACAGGCTTATGCAAACACTGTCTGTAAAAAAAATTATGCGGATATTAATAAGAAGATAGTGGTTTTTTCTAAACGAAAAAATTAAATTATTTTATCTGTTTTACAAATGTCTCCCCAAACATGGTGCAGAAAACTGTCTGATTTCACACCTAGGGTATACAGGTCACAAATGACCTATTCCAACCCCACAGCCGAGACAAACCGCAGGCTGATGTAAATACTGTATACGAAAAATCGTGCGATTATAATGAGAAGATTTTTGTTTCGTAGAAAAGATGCAATTGTTTTAAGATTAACACATGTCATTCGTAAAATCAATCCCCAAAACGTGAAAATATATTTTAAATCAAAAATTTAATTATCACTCAAAAAGTTCTACAGGTACAATGCTGTTTAACGAACTCATTCAATGTGTTCCTTTTATCTAGCTGCACGCAATATATCTAGTAAAAATAAGAATAATTACGGACTCAAATCAAAACATTTTAAAATATTTCCCGAGATCATAATTCTTTTAGGGACAATATCCTAAAATTTCAAGCTTGCCCGTCCTCAAACGCGGGCTCTAGTCGCAGTCACACTCACACACACACACACACACACACACACACACACACACACACACACACACACACACACACACACACACACACACACACACACACACACACACACACACTCACATGTTATTATTGAATCGTAGTCGTAGTATGATATCACACCAGACGCAAGCACGTAAGGTTCTTTTAAAGAAACTTCACTCAGCTGCAACCCGTCACACGTGGCTTAAGGATGTAGACCACACTGGAGTAACAGTTCCAACAATATTTTATTGCAGCGATGCGATCTCCACACAATACATTCACAAATGCATCAACACTGATACAATGTCTCCTAATATGTCAACACTTCTGACACAATGCGTCTCTCATACAATGTACAACACTATACGCTGCATAACTCCGTCATTGACAATGTACCATGATACCTTGCGTATCTATCTCAATGTCAATATGTTTACGATACACTGCAATTATACAACTGAACAATGTACACACGTGCTTCCTAGCACCATCTTTTATAGTGTTATGCTTTCCAGAATAATCGCGCAAATTCATACAACACAACCAATCAGAAAAGAATATGTAACCAACCCTCATAAGTATTAATAAGAAAGAATCCTTAAGGATGGTCTACAAAAATCTGGCTGCTATTTCCAGCCCCTATTTTGGGAAATCCCGGTGCGTTATGACGTGACACAAGAGTACGCTAGACAGGTCACGACCTTGCCCGCATTCCCTGGAAAGTACATGACTTTTCGTAACACATACTGGCTGCTAACTTCACGCGCAAAGAAAACAATGGTAATTACTCGAGCGGTTTCTAGGTTCTTCGGGATTCAACTCCGTGTATGAAAAGACAATCAATTCCGCTCTCTGTGCGAACGATAGCGTGATTCGTAATCATGATAGCTAAAATAAATATCGGATCGTTTCCTACGATTAATACATGATGCATGCTCTCACAGAACAACACAACACAATCGTAACAACACAAACACACACACACACACACACACACACACACACACACACACACACACACACACACACACACAGTCACATGCATATATATATAAAAATGATCCCACCACCCGCATGATCAATCTTGATATTGTGTTGCTGACTTACTTAAGTAAGCTTGGATAAAATCAATGCCATCAATAGGCAAATTCCACCCATCTGCAAAGGGCATAGATCTTGATTTAACACCACAGACCATAATGGGGATTAGATGTAACATGTGTGACCCTTGTAACAAAGAGATGACTGACTTCTGCACCAGCAAAATCCATGTTTTCTCAAAATCTAATTAGTTTTCACACAGCTGTCAAACACCCTTGACCTTTATGATATCATAGAGTTGACTGAACTAGTATACATGATAGGAAGGTCTTATCATCACCTGTGTGCCTGTGTGCTAAATTTGAATGAAAATTTTGTGAAAATGTGCATAATACCTACAATTTTATCAAAAATTGGCATTTTACACACATTTGCAAGCCTTTGACCCTCTCCATGTGAGTAGTATTTGAGAAAAGAATCATCTTTTGACAAAATATGGCTATTTTGGACCTATTTGCTGAGCTCTTGTGACCCTTGACCTTTCCGAGGAATCAACCAAATTAGTATGAATTGAAAGGTCTTACCCTCAGGTTATCTTAGTACCAAGTTTGGGTTTGAAGTTGTGATTAATATTTGAGAAAAAAATAAATTATGTCAAAATATAGCTATTTTTTTTACCTATTTTCTAAGACCCTGTGACCTTCCCCTTTGTGAGAGGTCACTCAAATTGCTATGTTTAGAAAGGTCTTGCCACAAAGTATCTTTGGGCCAAGTTGGAAGACTATGGCTTGAATAGTCTCCGAGAAAATGCCAACGTTAAAGTTTTCGACACAGACCATGGCAGACGGATGACGGACAGAAAATAATAGAATCACTTTCGCTTCGCACGTGAGCCAACAGAAAAGTGAATACGGTCATTTCACTATCTGTGACCTCATGTGAACGCTGTAAAAATAAAAAAAATTACCTTAAAATCGCTCTCAGCACCAGTCTGACTGTGAGGGGGCATTGTTTGGTAATCCAAATTCATAAACTTTCAAAACACGAGGCGCCAAAGCCAACGCCCACATGTTGTCACGTGACCAAATGCCACATTCAATGGTGTCTTATAAACGCAAGATGAGCGACTTTGAGTTTTTTTCCTGTAAACAAAACAGCTTGAATACCTTGTTGGTCGAAGGGCGTACAATGCATGGTTCCTTTGACCTCCCTCAGGCCTACAAGGGTCAGTGTAGCGAACTCCCGTGACCCAGGCAGGCTTCACTTATCAGATACTAGCCTCACGTATTTGTATGCACACCTCCCCCTCCCCCCACGGGACACCCACACCCCCCCCCCATCTCCCTCACCCCTTCACAACACACACACACACACACACACACACACACACACACACACACACACACACACACACACACACACACACACACACACACACACACATTTAGACCCCGTCCCATTTCTCAAATGTTGGAGCTGTTGCATAACCTCTGTGTACCAGCTGCATAGATTGACCATGATAATTCAAGGGTAGTGTCAGATTAGCTTGTCTCCTTAAGGCGCCAAGCTAATCTGACAGTACCGTTGAATTATCATGGTCAATCTATTTCCTGCTTCAGGGTCCAAGGCGAAATGGGTTAAGACACGTTCAGAAAGACTGCCGAAATGTTCTAAGAACACATGACAGGGTCGGATCACTTTACTTTACTCCTGCAGGGAAGGAGGGGTGGGGGATGGGGGGGTGGGGGTGGGGGGTTCCAACGTCTTGTTTGGAACCGTGAACCTGATACAAAAGGCCTCCTCCTTCATACGGGGGCCGAAAAAATCAAACAGGGAGAGGAGGGGGGGGGGGGGGGAAGTAGTTGACAGACCTTGCTTCCAAGGGCCAAAGAATCAAACAACGGGGAGAGGAGGGGGAGGGGGGAGTCGACGGACCTTGCTGCCAAGGGTCGCAAAATTCAAACAACCGAGGGGGGGGGGGGGGGGGGGTCAGAACGACAGACCTTGCTTTCGGGGTGCCAAAAATCAAACAGCGAGGAGTGCAAGAAGGGGGGGGGGGAGTGGGGGGGGGGGGGCGATGCGATAGACCTTGCTTCCAAGGACCGAATGAACAAATGAGGGAGGGGGTGGGGTGGGGGGGGGGGGGGTCTTAAACACCTGAAAAAGGGACTTTGTTATAGTATTTTTACAAATTTGGTCTGAACCCCCCTGCCCCAACCTGGATCCAACCCTGCACCCCCTTCCCCACCCTTGACCTCTGCAATGAGTTGAGTAAATTCGAATGCACAGAAAGGTCTTATCAGCTACCTTTGTGCCAAGTTTGATTGGAAAAATTTGCAAAAATGTTGCCAATACCTAAAATTTTATCACAAATTGGCATTTTACACACATTTGCCAGCCTGTGATTCTTGACTTTTCCGAAGTGTTATCCAAAACAGTATGTATAGATAGGTCTTCCCATCAGGTATCTCTGTAGCAAGTTTGGGTTTAAAGTTGTTTTTGAAAAAAAATAACATCTTTTGAACCTATTTCCTGAGCCGGCTCTTGTAACCCTTGACCTTACCGAGGGATCAACCAAATTAGTAGGCATGGAAAGGTCTTACCCTCAGCTATCTTTGTACCAAGTTTGGGTTTGAAGTTGTGAATATTATTTCAGAAAAAAAGAATGTCAAAATATAGCTATTTTTGACCTATTTCCTGAGCCCTTGTGATCTTGACCTTTGTGAGAGGTCACTCAAATTGGTATGTTTAGAAAGGCCTCGCCACAAAGTATCCTTGGGCCTTGAAGAATGTGCCTTGAAAAGTCTCTGAGAAAATGCCAACGTTAAAGTTTACGATAGATAGCAAACTACACCACACACACATACACACACACACATGGACACAAAAACCTCAGAGTGGGTTACCTACCATTTTATGTGAAAATGGGTTCCCATATTTCTATTTATTCTAGGGCTCTGGAGTTGATGCGAATGTTTAGAACTCACCTGAACAACTTAAAATAAAATAGACATTTTCTAGAAACAGAGCTACTGGATGGAGAAAAAATGGGTTTCTACCCAAAAAGTGGGTGCCTCTCAGTCTCACACAAAACTGGCATTACAGTGAAAATACCTCACTAAAGATACCTTTGGTTGATTTTATTATTATGATTGTTTGGGTGGGGTTGTGAGGGGGTTTGGGGGGGGGGGCGGGGGAGAGGAGGGGGTGGGAGGGGGGTCATCACTTTTGGTTTATAGAGCTGCTCAATGTGCCCTTATGAACGAAAGATTTTCATTATCAGTGGAATCAGTAGGTCATTTCAGAGGCGCGCACTGAGTTGCACGTCGAACCACTCACAAATACTCATTTGGAGTGCACCAGATGGATCCAGTTGGCAAAGTCCCACATTCCACACTATAGGATAGCTAAGACTGAAAAGCAATCGCAGCGTTTATGGCGCGGTACAAGGTTTAAAACTAAGAAAATGTTGTTTTTAGAAGCGCGTCGGGCAAATGTTTTTATCAAAACTGTTTTAAAACCTCTTTTAACTCAACTTTTCTTAATGTTAAAAGTGTTTTATTGTACATTGCTTAACGTCCCGACAGCAACAAGGCTTTCTCAGGACGTGCCTACACTGCTTGTGAAAAAAACAACAACAACTAAACAGAACATTGAATGTATGTCGCCAGCCGGTCAAATACATTAAATAAACCTAACACATGGGGCCTAAATAAAGCTAAGACCATTTAGCAACACACATCCAATATCAAGAGCTACAGGCAGTGCAGACAGTAGGGAGAGTTTTAAAAAGGCAGATACAGGTGAATGGACAAAGGGCCGACAGAGATACATGCCCCAGAATAGAGAGAAAAACCCACCCTTTGGGGCTGACCAAGGTGCCCCTGGGAAATAAAAAGTAGTTAACCCCACCCAAGTCCCCCAGGGCAGACCCGGGTGGGGTTAAAAGTGTTTTAATTTACAAGCGTGTCGTAACTGTTATGCATCTATTCCAACGTATAGTGCTGGATATTTTTCCCATCCTCGCCTTGTCTCTTCACTCAACACTCGACTTTCAAGTCCTTCCCCCAAACACCCCCAACCGGTCTGCCCTCAACACTCGACTTTCCAGTCCTTCCTTCAAACACCCCCAACCGGGTCTGCCCTGGGGGACTTGGGTGGGGTTGGCTACTTTTTAGTTCCCAGGGGCACCCTGGTCAGCCCCACAGGGTGGGTTTTTCTCTATATTCCGGGAGCATGTGTTTCTGTCTACCCTTGGTCCATTCACCTGCATTTTCTTTTTTTAAACTCTCCCTACTGTCTGCGCTGCCTGTGGCTCTTGATATTGGATGTGTGTTGCTAAATGGTCTTAGCTTTATTTAGGCCCCATGTCGTAGGTTTTATTTAACGTATTTGGACCGGCTGGCGACATACATTCAAAATTCTGTTTAGTTTTAGTCACTAGCAGTGCAGGCACGTCCTGAGAAAGTCTTGTTGCTGTCGGGACGTTAAGCAATGTACAATCAATCAACCTTCCTTCAAACGGACAGCATTCACACAAATAATACTTTACTATTAAATCCGAAAATGGCCCATCCAAGCCTGCATTCTTTTAACTGCACTAAAGGACTGACTGTAGCAGACGACGCATGTAACGACGCTGACTCTGTGACGTCATATGCATTCAATCAATTTGTGCATACAATCCAAAAGGAGATGCGGCATTGATAACATCGACAAACCTACAAAATAAAGCAACAGGTTGAACCAAAAGGTCGGGCAGGACAAAAGACAACAGCAGCCTCACCCAAAGTCTATACGTCCTCTCTTACAATGCACACTCATACAATCACTTCACTTCATAGCAACCGGCGTACGAGAATACATATGCTAAGTCTCAAGTTTGTCACTAGACATGACCTCCGACAACATCACCCCGGAAGTATAACACACTTTTATTATTTTTTTTTTTTACAAAACAACTACACCCTCAAATAACAAACTTCATTTTGCAGCAACATAAACAATTTCCTCCCTCACACAAATACAATACCACCCCATCCCCCCCTTCCCCGCCCCACCACCTTTCGTATCTCTCCGTTTCACTTCGGCTCACTGACGCAGTCAACCACCGATCAGGTATTAAGTTATTTATAGCTGAGAAGGGTGATGTCACACATACTCGTCCATTTTACCGGTTTGTGCAAACACACACACACTGCTGGGCAAGTTCAAACGCACTACCACAGTGTATTTTAAGCACAAAAGTGTGTGTAATAACCTCAAAGTGGGAAAAACTGATTTTTTTAAATCTTTTATAACTTCTTAAAGCATGACAATGCAGAAACAACCCTCAGAAAAAATGGGTGTCTGACTTGGTCACCCAGAATTTTACACACACCCATTGTCCATAAGGATGGTAAAGACAGTCACCCATTTGAGCTATTTCGTGTACACACACACACACACACACACATACACACACACACACACACACACACACACACACACACACACACACACACACACACACACACACACACACACACACACACACAACATTTGGCGCCTAAAAGAGTTCAAGGCGGTTTGCGTAGGTAGACGTTAAGTCATTTTTATCGTGTTACTTCCTTGCCAGAATTTCTGTATCCCACGCCAAAAACGTCATGTGCTGCATGCTGGGAATGTACCTGACCCAGCCCCTTTTCAAAGTCTACCATATTCTTTTTTTTTAAATACGGTAGACACAAACGTAGCCGCTCTATTCATGCATGGCCTGTCGACGGCAAGGCGCACACGGCTAGCGCGAGCCCACAGTAAGAATATACAGTGAGCCTTATACAGTGAGTACTATGCCACAATTTTTGTCACGGTCCCCGCACAGCCATTGTGAAATCACTGCATGGCATCAACGAAATGGGAGCATACCTATAAAAACCTTCCTTCCGTGGAATAGACAGGTATTCAAAGCTGAAGTGCAACGATTCATTCGGCACTATCTCGCGGCCAGCCAAAAACAGATACGCGACGAACAGCGGCACAACCGGATGCGGCCCGCTGTGGATGAAATCAATAGGCAAAGAGTTTGTAATTTTACACTCGATCCGTCTTTTATAAAACCTTTCAAGACCACATTTACATAGGAAACATCCCCACACCATTATGCCCTAGTCTAACCGCGCCTTTCTTTCTCAATGGAATTAAATGGTGCCCTGTAGGCAGTTTGCACACTAGAGTGTGTGACGGCTGTTTGCCAAAAACATAAATAAATAAATAAATAAATAAATAAATAAATAAATAAATAAATAAATAAATAAATAAATAAATAAATAAATAAATAAATAAATAAATAAATAAATAAATAAATAAATAAATAAATAAATAAATAAATAAATCCATATGTGAATGGCCAAAGCTCACTTTTTACAACCAGAAACGCCACGCACAATCTGAAAACATATTCATTTTCCCATTATTTCCATTATTTATATCGATATAAGAAGTTTACATCGCGCAGAACTCTGAAAACTTTTGAGTAGGAAATAGCTCAGGCACTTAAGCGTTGGAGCAAGAGAGCAAAGGAAATCGCCGGTTCGTGGGTTCGAGTCCCCGTCCCGGCCCTGGTAGATGGACTCGCAATCCAGGGAAAAAAAGACGAGCTTGTTCCGTAATATGTCCGTTGACAGGTCCTGGTAAATCATAGTGGCACAGTTGCAGTGCGCCTGAATTGACCAGTGTTCTGGTCATACTCCATAGGCAATAGATTTCCCTGTCCTCCATAACCCGCCCGCCATGGCCGTCCATTATCACTTCGGTGCCGTGGACGCTAAACCCCGAACTTACCAACCAACCATCGCGCAGAAAAGGTAAAAGGTCTACATATCAAAATACCAAGCATGTGATCAGTTAGTGTTAATGTAAAATGTATATTTTGGTTATAGATACGGAGTTCAAAATTCTTTCGTTCTACACTTAAGTTGTTTTATATGCTGCAAGTTAAATTTATTCGTATTTTTGTTGTGCAAAATGGACAATAGTTACGAAGTATATGTCTTGATTAAGCACTTGTTCCGAGGCTCGGTGACTTTGGATCAAACAGTTGCAGTTGTGTCTTTCTAGAACAAACACTCCACTTCTATGCTATAATGTATTCCTCAGATTTTTCAACAGCTGAACCTTCTAACATCCAAGTGATGGCGATGTTCTAACGTCTGCGGAACCGAGTTCCAGAACTTCACGGCAAAAAGGACAATGCTGTCTGGTAACAAGGCAGTGGTGCAATCAAATTGTTCCCTGACGTCCCTCTAGACCTATGCGCGAAACGAAACAAATGATTAACTCATTTAGCCCGACGCACGTATTTTCCAAATTTTGGAGGCATCATCTAACGACAAGTTGCATGAAATGGATTGACCATGATAATATAAGGGTAGTGCCAGATTAGCTTGGCGCCGACAGGCGCCAAGCTAATCTGGCACTATCCTTGAATTTTTGGGACCATCGGAATTTTAAAAAAAATGTTTTCGATGGTTCCGAAAATGTCGCATTTCTTTTTCTTGTCAGTATAATTGTATGTACGCCTGTTTCCCTGGAAAGGCAGCCCAAATTTCATATAATGGGAAATACAGCTCTATGTTTGTTTGTTGTTGTTGTTGTTGTTGTTTATAAATCGAACATTAACATGAACTACGTTACCTGCGACTTCGTACATATCGAATATTTTAGCGCCAAACGTCATGGCCATGTTAAAGATGAGACAGAAACACATTTTCTGTAAATAGGAGATGTCCTGGAGTGAAACACCAGTGGACGGCAGGAACGTTACGAAGAAGATAATTCCACTGACTGCGGCTCCGATATTGGCTGCAAAAGTGACATACAGTGGCACAGTCTCCAGTAGCAAAATGTCTTCGGGCCCACTGCGGCCGTCGTGGGCCCGAAGATCTTTGTTTACTGGGTTAACCACGTCAATACCATCTACATGTCACAAAATCCACGGAAATGAAAAAGAAAGAAATTTTAACTCATTCAGCCTGGCGAAAGTATTGCCCAAATTTTGGAGGTGTCATCTAACGACTATGCATCTGTTGCAGGAGATGGATCGACCATGATAATTCAAGGGCAGTGCCTGATTAGCTTGTCACCGACAGGCACCAAGCTAACCTGGCACTACCCTTGAATTTTCATGGTCTACCCATCTCCTGCTGTAGTGCGTCAGGGCTGAATGGTTTAAAGACCAATAGAAAGAAACTATCTCTGTTGCTGACATCATCAATACCGGTTGTCTCCTTCGAGTCGCTACCGCTGATCCGCGGTATTTCGAATCGAAGGAGACAACCAGTGTGGTTTCAGACGTGCGTGGGCTTCTGATCTTACAGCCTAGACTTCTGGACATCGCATCTCCACAGAGACACGCGACAAGCTAATCTGGCACTACCCTTGAATTATCATGGTCGATCTATCTCCTGCAACAGGTGCATAGTCGTTAAATGATGCCTTCAAAATCTGGAAAATACGTGCGTCCGGCTGAATGAGTTAAGTGTCTTGACTAATGTAAAGGGCTGGCATACGTACTTAAAATTCATAATCTGTATTTTCTCTCGTTTATGACCACTCTTATAAAGGCCACCTCGTCAGACACCTATGTGTAAAATTTGATGGAAACGTTTAAAAAACGACGATTAAGTTAAAAAAATAGACATTCTCACATATAAGCACACCTCTAGTGACCCTTGGCCTGTCCGATTAATGTGCATAGGAAGTTCTTACCATACGATACCTGTGTACCAAGTTTGTGTTTAAAGAGTAATATACAATCTTTGTCAAAATTTGAATTATTATATTAAAACTATTGTGTACCCTCTCTGACCTCGACCTTTAAATAGTGGTCATTCAAATTGGAATTTTTAGAAAGGTTCTTGGGCCAAGCTTTGAAGATAAGATAAGATAAGGTAAGGTAAGGTAAGGTAAGGTAAGGTAAGGTCAGGTCAGGTCAGGTCAGGTCAGATCAGATCAGATAAGATAAGATAAGATAAGATAAGATAAGATAAGATAAGATAAGATAAGATAAGATAAGATAAAAAAGAATACTTTCTTGATCCCGCGAGGGGAAACTTTAGGTCTGTTTTGATACAATACAAACCAAATACTGTACAAACCCTTATCACATACAAGATCACACATTTCTCTAACATCTCGCACCATATCGCGGCTGTGGCTGTCGGTGGCTATTTCTTGCAATTCGCCTGTGATTATCATTAATCTGGTGGATTGCACGCGGAACAAACGAATTACCGTAGCGCTGTGTTCGCTGGTTAAAGGACCCTGAACCTTACACTTTCTAAGTGCCGGCTGACGAATACATTACTCAAAGGCTGTGTAGGTCATTGGCAATGCAAGACGCCTTTGACATCAGATGGGTTTTTGCCAATGACCCAAACCGCCTTGTTGATTATCTTGTCTATTCTATTTTCATCCTGTTAAATGACGTTTATGCCCCAGCAGACAACCCCAAACGTAAGAACACTATGGATAGTACAAACAAAACAAGAATGGCAACGCCCTTATGGCTCACGTGCAAGACCGATCCACGCATGTGTGACAATAAGTAAAGGGATGGCTTCTGCACCAACAAAAACTGTGTTTTCTCCAAATTTAATCAGTTTTCACACATCTGTTAAACTCCTGTGACCCTTGACCTTTGCGACGAGTCGACTAAATTAGTATACATAGGAAGGTCCTATCATCAGCTATCTCTGTGCCAAATTTGATTGAAAATTTTGCAAAAAAAAAACCCTACAATTTTATCAAAATTTGCATTTTACACACATTTGCCGACCTCTTGTGACCCTTGACCTATCCGAGGGGTCATACAAATTATACTGATCAACAACAACAACAAAAACCGCAAAATATGAGTGTATGCTGTATTTGTATGAGTTACATACAATACAAGTTACACTATTTTTGATAGCCAGTGTACGAGCAACAACATGTAGGCATGCAGTTACGGAACTGTAGTAACCCTATTACCCTCCCTGTGCACGAGGCAACCGTATTGGTTAGGATGCATGGCGTATGCTTTCAACGCACGTGCATCCACTGCAGAGTGATGTTAGGTCATGAACTGTGTTTAGCAATGCAAGGAAATAAATAAATCAGCAGTGAAGCCTTCTGTCACTTTTGCCATTGCCATATCAACCATGCCAAGACTTAGTGCACCCCATCGAGCTCTTGGGTGTTTGGAAGCCGGAAAAAAAGCTGTGGCAGTGGACTTTATATGTCACATTTCGACCATTTTCAGGCTGCAGCAATGCTATCATGCCAAAGGGTCTTCTGCTGATGGTCCCAGAAGCAGACGACCATGTGTGACAACTCCACGGCAAGACAGCCACATTTTCCGGGATCACTTGCGAAATCGCTTTTAGCCGGCCGAGGAACCAGCAAGAGAAGTTATCGGCAACCACCAGGCACCCATCAGTGGCCAGACAGTGCGACGAAGGCTAGAGGAGCATAATCTGCATAACCGCCCTCCAGCCTTTGGATCTGTTTTTATTGACCGTCATCGCCATGCACGCTTACTGTGGTCACAGGCTCATGTCGACTGAACATGACGACAGGGGCAGAACGTCCTGTTCACGGATGAGAGCCGCTACTGCATGAGCCATGCAGATGGGCGCATAAGAGTGTGGCGGAGAAGAAGTGTGCTGGAGAACAATGCGGGCCAAGTGTGATGATTTGGTGGGGGATCACTCTAAACCAGACAGTAGGACCTGTGTTCTTCGATGGAATCGTACCAGGTCGCAGAAACGGCATCTCAGTTCAGCGCTACATTGACCAAGTACTACACCCAAGAGAAGATAAAAGGGGAGGCCCACCCCTATTAATTATCTTAAGTTCATTCTAAATAATCTGCCATTTTGACAAACACCTTCCATCACCCTTAAAAAGTCCCCACCGTTTTTGCTGTACACAATTTATTTCTAAATCAAACGTAGCCAGCAAACTGGCACACCACACAACTGGTACCTATGTACACGCGTATCTACACAAATCCGCCCCTTGCCAACTACAAATCAATTTCGAGAAACTCTATGCTTCGTGCTGATTTAGGACTGGCAATATATAATTACAGGTGTGGTAGTACGGAATCAGTCTGCAATAAAACCGCAAGGTATTCTGGGAGATTTCCTGTCCGAGCTTGTCAGAGGGGGATAGCCTATTCAAAGTGTCGAGTGTTATTGATTTTTTTAATGTATGTTAGAGTTGAAATTGGGAATGCTGTCTTGTATTGTCAGTCGACTACAAGCACCAAATAACAAATTAGATAGGGTACCTCTAACTTTAATAGCACATGCGCAAGATCGTATGCGACATACGCGGCACGTGCGGCACATACGGCAAAAGAAGAGACTCTTTCTAAAAAGAAAACGTCTTTGCGTGGACCTAGCGAGGGCAAAACATAGGGAAAAAAAAACCCCGTGTGCTCAAAACACAAGAAAGACAAAGGAGAGAATCAAAAACATGGTTGAAAAGATGAGAGCAAGAAACAACCTATAGAGCTGCAATGTATGACATCTAACTATCTATCTATCTATATCCCGTAGTCTTGCCAACTGTTGGGGCACCACTGATGACTTGGCAACCAGCTCCCTCCATTCCTCTCCGTTCTCTGCCATTCTCAGCGTATCGCCCAACTTCAGTCCTGTCCACTCTGAGATATTGTCCTCCCATCTTTTTCTCTGTCTTCCTCTCCTTCGTCCTCCTTGCACTGTGCCTTGCAGGATTGTTTTGGCAAGCCCTGCTGAACGCGTGAATGCCCATACCACTTCAGTTTGCGTTTTTTCACAATGGCTAATAAGTCTTCATAGGGCCCGATGGCTTGCCTGATTCTGCTTCCCACTTCCTCGTTTGTGATGTGATCTCTGTATGAGATGCCAAGCAGCCTTCAAAAACATCTCATTTCAATGGCTTGTATCCTTCCTTTTGAGGTCTGCTGTGAGGGTCCATTGATGACATCCAGACACTAAAAGATCTCCTTCAAGAAGAAAGTGGTTAAAATGAAGTAGTGTTTCTCTACACTTTTCTCTGTTAGGGCTCTTTTCAACACGTTTTAGTTTGGCACACCCTGTATTAGATAGTGGGAGCCACAAATACCTGCCAGGTACCTATTTACATCATAGTTTGAGAACCTGTTGCCAACAAATTGTTGTATGGCTTCAGCTTTCAAGTGGTACGCAACTGAATAACAGTAAACAAGGCTCTAAGCCCACCTATTTAGTGTCGCACATGGCTGCTTTTCAATACCAGGAAGGATTTTTATTATTGTGTTTGCTTTTAATAGGCTAGTTTTAACTCAGCAGGGTCACATCATTGGATACTTTAATTACCGTTGCAAGACCTTTGCTGTCTACCGCCAAGAGTGCCAATCAGCACTTGTTAGAGTACTTGATTTACCTTTGCTGCTCACCACCAAGTGTGCCAACCAGTACTTGTAAAATAAACTACATATGTTACTTACAAGTTGCAGGTTACCTCTTCAGGTTCTTATAAGTTCTTATATGTTAGTTGTCATAAGTTCTTATCAGTTACTTAAAACAAGTTTTTATAAGTGTATTGTAAGTTTTTACAAGAACTTGACTAAAGTCAACAACTTAGTTGGACAGATTTGCCAAGTTACATGGACAACAAATTTAAATATTTTCTCAGTAATAGTATGGCGGTGGAGATGATGGTGTTAAATAGACAGGCGTGGGTGGCGTGTCATCTCTCTGTGAAGCGTATGAGAGAAATAGTGAATGATTACCAAAAACTGATCTTTACTTGCTTAAAAGACCTTGTAGTTTTTCTGTGGTCTCTTTTATCCCGATCTGTTTCCCTTGTTCTAAAAAGATGCCTTCAGTTGTTTAACATTCATGGGTTGGCTGCGCATCTTATTCTGAATTTCAGACTTCTGTTGTTTGTAATTGGCCAAAACATCATGCACTCTCTGAAACTCATCATCATCAATTTTATTGTCCTCTAATGCTTTACTGATAATAAATTTCATACTGCTAAGCTTTGCAACAGCAAGAGTGCTCACTGCTTCATGCTTTTGCAACTTTTTATGAAATCTTTTTTTAAGGGCTTCCAAACCAAAGCATGCCAGGCATGTGGCAACACTCATTCAATAGCTATCCCAATTATACTACCAATTCCCATTGCAAACAGAGCAATACCTCCTACAGAACATCCAGCTGAAAACACACCCACAGCCATTGGTGTGTTTTGTACAGAATTGAAACTGTGCTATACCGTTATTTACACTTTGAACATTTTGCCTCTTCACCTTCCAAATACTTAGTTGTTGAGAAAATGTCTCTGATGGGGAAAAAAGAAGACACTAAATTTGTGCCATATCTTAATGTTAAATTTAATTACGTTTGTCCCTATCATTTGCTGCAGTTTTACATCAGGAATGGGTTAGTACTAACAAAAGTTCACAGAGGCATTAAATTTTATCAGTGTGCTTTTATGAAAGATGAAATGAAAAACACAACCCTCCATGTAACACTGCATTTGACAAAGACTTCTTTAAGCTTATGAAAACATCTTGTTTTGGCAAGATGATGAAAATTCCTCATTATCTTAAAGATGTGAGACTTGTCACAACTGAATCTGATGCAAATAAACTTAAAGGTAAGCCACAATACACAGGGTATAAAGAGTTTCATCCATCATTGTATGCAGTGACACTAAAAAAAAAAAAAGATTGTTAAACTGGACAAGCCTGTATTTATTGGTATGACAATTCTTGAGTTATCAAAACTATTAATGCTTGAATATTATTATGATTACTTTAAACCAAAGTATCCTGAATGCTGACTGTTATACACTGACACTGACTCTATTGATGTGCCTACTGAAGACTTTTATGAAGACATAAAAACAGAGTTGCATATGTATGACACATCTCATTATCATAAGGATCACCCGCTGTACAGCACACAAAACAAGAAAGTGCCTGGGAAGTTTAAAGACAAATAGTTGAGTATGGTGGACTGAGATAAAAATGTATTCCCTACTGCACCAAAAAGGCAGTCAGTCCACAGTCAAAGAAATTTAAAAAACAAAAAAACAGTGATAAAAAATGAAGACACTCGTCATGAACATTACAAGCAAGTATTAGATGGAAAACTAATGCCTGATTATCCAAACAAGACACTGAGGTCAAATAAACACAATCTTCAATAGATCCAAACACATAAGAAATCACTTGCAGTAGGAGACACAAAACAAGTGTTTCACACTAAGGAAAAGGCTTATGCACCTAGTCATTACAGGCTTAAGTTATCTGAACAAATAGCTGATGAACTAGTTGATAAACTAATCAATGAGTTTGTTGATGAAATGGTTAAAAATGCGTAACAGTGTCTGGGGGAATAATCTGTAATTCTTCTCTGACAGACGCCCTGTGTGGGGCAGGCTGATATAGATAATAAATTGACGGGTTGCCGGGAACTATTTTTTTAATATTGTGTATTGTGCAGATGTAGACCAACCGGACGTCATTCTCGGCCTCACCAGGTTGATATAGATATCTCACCTGTTTTGTAAACAAGCTTGTGTCTGGCGCTAGCAGCGTTTTGTTTTTGGCTCTGTCATTGTTTTCAATTTAAAAGCATCAGCAGGTTTTAAATGACCTTCATGTTTCATTGCTTTTATCACAGATGGTAATCTCTTAACCCACTCAGTGTTACGTGCGTCATGCATGAGTTCTTTAGAATACTGGTAACTGAAAAGTATCTCTGATAATTGTTTGTTAAAGTTCTCAACAATTGCCTGTGATCTGTGCACACCTGGTATCCTGCGTCTAACAAGGACTCCATGCTTTGCAAATAATTGATTAACTGCTCTTTTAAACTCAGATCCGTCATGAACTTGAACAAGTCTGGGGTATTTTAAAGGGCCCTTATTATAGATAAGTGTTATAGCCATCACTACAGTACTAGCATTCTTATCAGTCATGGGTTTGGCATCCTTTTACTTTGAAGCTAAGAGGACAACAGTTAGTGCATACTTGTATCGTTTCTTTCTTATTGTATCATGTTGAAGAAACAAAAGATCTACTTAATGTGTGTCATTGGGGTTAGTGTTCACAAAATGAGATCTTAATATTTCTTTTGGAGCTGGAAGATAAATTTACCAAATTGCCTGTTTTTGTAGCCATTATTTTATTTGTTTAAGTGTGACATCACCACTCAAAGCCACATGTAATTTCTCTATCGCAGTCTTTCCTTTCCTGTAGCCAATTGGAGAGTAATATATTTTTGATAGCTTAGTCCCGATGTCTGCTTTATTTATTTTTTCTAGCAATAAAAACTCCTGTAAAATATACAAATGTCATTTCCACTAGAACAAAGATTATCTCCCCATTTCTTTGTTGTGTGCTTGGTTGGTAGTAGTCGCTAAGTTTTGGTTGTGGGGTAGACATGTCTTTGCCAGTAACAAGGAAATATTCTCTGATTGCGTCATCGCCATTAGAAAATATATGCTGCGCGTGAACTTCTAGCCTGAGTTTTCATTGATGAAATCAAGTTTCTCTATTCTTTGCTTCTCATACGCCTGCTCTGCCTGCACTAATTTCTCTCATGCCTCATTGTGACGTCTCATTTTTTCAGCGGATTCTTCTCTCCCCACTTTTGAAAAGAAATAATTTGATTCACTAAAAGAAAATGCATTGACAACGGCCCCTCCCACAATAATATATAATGTTGCCATATTTTTTTTATTTACATAGAAACATTTTCGGGAATAATTTCTTGCTTGATGAGAAGTCTTTTGTAGCAATTGACGCTGTTACAACAGCTACTAGCTTAGCCGTATCTTTGAAGTCTAATCTACTCAAGTCTGCCGATTTCATTTTGAGAAGTTTTTTTCCCATCATAAAGTACGCTACTGCTAACCTGCTTATTATGACAGAGTGATAGACGAGGTTCTTTATGTTCTTTGCGTCACTCATTTTCTAATGCAATAAAAATTAAATATTAATTTTATTCATTGTATGAAAAATGGATCAAAAGGTTTTGGTGTTGCTGGTAATGTGGTGACTTCTTGCTTTATTTTTGGAGTGTCTGACACTGTTTGAATCAAACAACAAATCCAGCAAATATATATATTTTGTTATTTCAGGTTTACTCAGTTGTTAGTCTCTCACTTTGTTGAGGGGGTGAGGATGTTGGTAGTGGCACTGGTGCTGGGGCAGGGGCTGATGATGGTGAGTCAGTTGCAAGAGCCTTTTCTGTTAGTGCCTGAAGCTGTAATTGTTTTGTCTGTTATATTCAGCTAATCTTTTTCTTGCCTCAATCCTACCTGGGTTTTTAGCCTTAGTCACCATTTGAACCTGTGTCAAGACAGGGCTCGGTTGTGGAATCATCTGGGTGTCGTCCATTTTCTTCTGATTTAAAATTTATTTTAGAAAAATCAATATGACTACTGGTAACAAGCAAGGTTATTATGGGTGGAAGGTAATTTCCAAACTTGTAAAACAAAAGGCATGCTAATTTACCAATTAAACTTGAAACAATAGGGTTGCTTTCGAGATCATGTTATAGACTGTCAGTATCGACAGGTAGGAAGCGACTCACAGCTTTTGTGTATAGACAGACAAGAGATTGACTCAAATCACAAGTCATTAGTTAACTATTGTGATTTTTATATTGAGCATGTAGTTTGATTAGCTCATCAGTGGTGAGAGATTCTATATCTTCTGTTGTATATTGTTTCCAATATAAGCTTTTGAATTGCCAGAAACAACTACAGAGAGAAGACGTTGTTTTTTAGAGTCGAAGTCTTTGTTCTCTACAGTGCTGATATCCCTTAGAAGAAGAAATTCATCTTGATTCATTTTATACTGTAATATATTAATTTTGGAAGTTATAATTAATTGCATGAAATTCACTTCCAGTGTAAAGTGTAAATTGTGCAATATGGTATGCAGTCAATGGCTAGTCTAGTCATACCTGATAACAGCTGATGTCGCTTATTTGGGGGGGGGGGGGGGGGGTCCTACCAGTATATATATATGTTTATTTTAATGAGTTTACTTAAATAGTTTTGGTTTTTGTGAGAGCCACGGTTATATGAGCATTGTTTACTTAAATTGGCTTAAATAAGCTAAGTAATTAAAGATAAAAAATATCCAATATATTTCATTATGTATATCTCTTTCCTATAGCTCATGATATTGGATGTGTGCTGCTAAATGGTCTATGTATGTTTAGTGTATTAGACCGGTGGTGACATAGATTCAATATTCTGTTTAGGTTTTATTTTCACAAGCAGGGCAGGCACGTCCTGAGAAAGTCTTGTTGCTGTTGGGACGTTATGCAATGTACAATCAATCAGATTCTTTCGTGTCTGGGTCTCGCCACCTGTGACAGGCTCAGAATAAAAAACTACCATCTCATGCGCTGTAAAAAGGGTGTCTCTATGATTTCAGTGTGTTTGTAATTTAAAATATAATATTTTCAGAGTATTTGCTTGGCAATAGTTAGATATGGTTCTCAGGAGCCTCAGTTTTTTATAAATATGTTTTTTGAAGCAAGTAATGAGGGTTATCGGGCGCCATCTTGTTTGTGCGATCATCACGTTTTAGTGCTTTTCCTTGAATTTACTGTGTTTATGTGTGTTAAAAATCTGCTGAGTATTGGATAAGATTGTGCTGATGAGGATTGTATGCTTGTTTTTCGTCGGATCTGCTTGCTGCTGATTTGGTATCGTATTGAATAGTGTCTGTCCTTTGAACCCCTGCTTACGTCGCCATCTTGCCTCCCTCATGTGTTGTGCTCCCAGTGTTGTCATTAGCACTTTTTCGTTGGATGTACTGTGTTTATGTGTGCTGAAACTAGGCTGAGTATCGGATAAGAGTGTGCTGATGAGAATTGTATGCTTGTTGTTCGTTGGATCTGCTTGCTGCTGATTTGGTATCGTATTGAATAGTGTCTGTCATTTGAAACTCTGCTTACATCGCAATCTTGCCTCCCTCGTGTGTTGTGTTGTGATTAGCGCTTTTCGTTGAATGTACTGTGTTTATGTGTGTTGAAAGTCTGCTGAGTATCGAATAAGAGTGTGCTGATGAAGAGAGATGAATATTAGAGAGCGGATGGACACCTAAATCAATAATGCCATATCGATAGTTATAAATCAGGGTAAATTACGTACTTAATTACGTTACGGTCTAGAATTTCTAATTTCCCATTGTCACAGTTGGCGTTCCTGAGAAATAGCGACTACATCCTGTACACGCCACCCACCCCCACCCCCCACCCCCCACCAAACTTGCACACACACACATACCCACCCCCCTACCCCCACACCCCACCTCCCACCAACCTTGCACACACATACACAAGCACATACAAACATATTAGGTCAAATTATTCCATTCTGTGTCAAAGCTAAATTTATGTCACTAAGCCACTAGGTCAGATTTTTAATGAAATACAAACCTTAAAAATAGGTGTTTTTTTTCCAAATATGGAGCACCAAGTTGTTCCTAAATAAAATAAAACTCCCCAAGTGAGGAGTTGTGTGGAGAAAAAATAATTTTGTTTTGACGTCTGTGTGAAGAAAAAGTTTTCACTCCACTCATCGTGACTGCTGCGACGCATTTAAATTAAAAGACAAAACCCATAACTCTACTCCCAGTGAGAGACCTCAGTGATTCAAGTCACTATACACCCACCCTGTTTTACGAGTGTTTTTAGATCACCAACTCAAGCGAGAAGAAAATTGGGTGTGAGTGGTTAGTTTGAAACCGGATCATGGACATCTGCACTGTTGCATGCGTTTATTGCCTTGCAACCGGGCCAGAGTAGGGAGAGAATACAGCCAGACAAGCTTTTGCGTAGTCATTATTATAACATTTGCTGTACGGTGAGTTTACTAGATTGCGTCCCTTTCATGACCAGGAAGTTGTGCTTGAAATCGGTATTGAAAAGGATACCTTTTTATTCTCAGTGGAGACGGCCCTGTACAATACACCTTTTATGCCCAAGCTTTTGCATAGTCATTATTATAACACTTACGGTGTGTGTGAGTTTACTAGATTGCGTCCCTTGCATGACCAGGAAGGTTGAAATCGGTAGTTTAAGGGTTACCTCAGTGGGGACGACCCTATACTATAATAGGCCTTTTATTCCCAGTTTAGTTTGAGTTTACCGCACAAGCGTGACGTGCCTGCTAACACGTTCGGATTTTATCATGATTTGGTGCATTTCTGATTCAAAATGGGCTGTGAAGGATTAAAACCAAAACAACTCAAAAGCTAAATGATTTGTTAATATATGTGAGCGCTTAGCCTGCTCTCAGAAATATTGAATTGTGCATCATAAATCAGATACAAATATATATTTATTGCTTCGGCTTTTTCAGTCTTTTTCTGTATTTGAATTGTAATCCCGTCACTGCCATTTTCGATAGTACGGCCAGGCCCGTGAAGAAAGTCTTCATCCGTAGAACGCAGATCTAGCCACAGTGCGTACTTGTCTGTCAGGTATTCACCGATTCTTACGTCATACAGATGCAGATCCTTGCATGCTATGTTAGCCGATTTATCTCTAAGTCTCCCCCCTGCAAAATACTTGTGATCTCGTCATAATGCTGGTATCCCATCATTCCCGACATGAAGACTTGATTTGGGCGTCCTTCAATTGTACAGGATAAATGTGTAATTTTCGGATTATAGAATTTTTCTGAATCTTGTTTGTATGGAGCCGCTGGTTCAACAAATAACATAAGAATACCTTTCAGTGACCTAGCAGGTGTGTTCAAGTTGATGTTCCACATTGGATTGCTTTTGTTTTTATTAATTAAACTGTCTCTTATCACACGGTCATAATAAATCGGCAGTCTTGACTGGTACTGATTTGTATGAGAGTAGCTAAATGAGTATGTGTGACAATCTCATATTCCAAGGAAATGTTAGAGATCTTGTATGATGCATTGAGATCCGTTGATTTGATAACTTTGGAGTAGTCATTAAAGATTAGTTCAAAGCTCAGGCGGTCATTCAGTGCTCCTTGGTAATAAGGCAAATGTGCTGTTAGGATTTCAAACTCAAGTGGAATGCAAAACCTATTTCCATATGTTTCTGCAATTATAACGTCTTTGACTTCTGTGGTTGTTTTGTCTGATGCATTGATTCGAATTTTCATAATGCTATCTGACTGTATGCCTTGATAAATACGATCCTCTTGTTCTTCTCGTGTAAGCTACAAATCTTTGTAGCAGTAGAACACATCGGAATCGTCAAGACTAAACACTTCCTGTCCTTCAAGTTTAACTTTAATATTCTTAATAATTGCTCTACCTAGGTTGCCAACTACTGTTCTTTTGTCATCTGTGTCTGATAAAAGTTCAATATTAAAAGCAAGGCGAGCAGTACCAGGAACAATAACGTCACTGGGACCTAGGTTAGGAAACTTAACAGTAAGAGTTTGGTTTGGGTCTATAGTACTTGGATTGTTTGTGATGACTATTGTTTGCCTAATGCCCTTAACACCAAAAGGTTCACATAGTTTTCTGTATGGGTCTAACTTCAATCCGTAGGACTGTGTCGTTTTTATTATGCACAATAAAAAAAATTAAATTAATAAAACAATGGCAGTGGGAGGATTTAACCATGATGATATTGAAATGGATGCCATGAATGACTATGATACTGGTGCAACAGATATGGCAGATATGGCTGGTACAAGGAATACTTACAGTTTACGCCACAAACTTTTAGAAAGCAAAGTGAACTCGTTTTATGATCATGTTGGTGACCGCCCAGACAACATAGATCCTAATCAGTTTGAACTTGATAACAAGGGCCATTTATATTTAAAGACTGTTGACAAAGGAAAAGTACAATTGACTAACAAAAGAGACACTGGTAAGTTTAGAGCTTTAAGTACAATCAAAAATGAAGGTGGTGTTGGCGCCTTGCATCAACTTGGTATTTGAGATAAACAGTTACCACCTCATCTTGCTAGTGCTCTTCATGATGCGCAAACAAGGTTGCCAACTGGACAAGAAATTGAAATGACTGAAGTAACAAGACTGCCAGAAATAGCAGACAAGGCAATACAAGAAACTTCATTTACAGAAGGGCAAATAAATGAGGCTATGAAAACAATGGGTGACTCTCCTTTGACAATGCGGGAAATTATGGGCTTGGATAAAACACTGCAGTCAATCAAAGGTGAGCTTGTGAATAATGTAGCCAAACTAGGCAAGCTTGATAATCACATAGAAAGGGAAAAAGAAAAACTGGCTAAAGCTGATGATGAGAATTATGACACAGAAATGAAAGAAAGAATACAACACAGATTAAATGATTTGCAGATAGAAAGATCAGCGCGGCTAGAAGTAGTTGAAATAGGAAAAGAAAAACTAAAAAACACAATTTAACAGAATTAGGGAAACTATTCAGAAAATACTTCACAAAGACACAACTTTGGCTGAGAGATTGAAAACACTTTTCAGAGAGCAGGTTATCACTATTGCAAGTTTAATTACTGCTCTTGGATTTATTATCAGTACTGTAGTGTTAGCTGTAACGGGAGGACCAGGGGGTAACGCTCCGGCCCCTCCAGCACCACCAACTGATCCAAAAGATTTACAGTCATGGGTAAAGAAACAATTGTCTCATATATCAGACTTACTTAAGAAATTGGCTGTAAAAGCGATGGATGCGCTGCCTGGCATTTTAGGCTCACTTGTCAGTTGGATAATAAGTACTGCAGCAAAGGTAGTAGGATTTATGGCAGAGAATGTTTGGGTCTTTTTGGTGACAGTAGGAGGGTTAATGGTGGGTTATTTAATGAAACAGGTAAAGAAGTAATATACCTACTCCAGTGAGACCTATTGTCAATGTTGTTCTCTCGGAATTATGTGCCGAGTCAGGGGACTGAAGTATTACAGCTTGCGTTACTACCGGGGCAGGGAAGTAACCGCCTGTAATGGTTTTAACAACTGTACATCCGCAGTTGTTCCTCTTAAGTTTACAGATTGATTGAGACCGAGTTTTTTACCAACACCTGCAACTATTATTTCATTATTATAATTTGTTATTGTACCCATTTGGAGTTGAAGATCAGATGGTAACATGTATAACCGGATGCCAACTACAAAGTCAACTTTTGATCTCGCATATCTGAGTATGTCTTGATAGCGTTGTATGCTTGATGGGAGATCAACCACTGAGTTGATCGAGTCTTCCAAGTTCGATAAAAACTGTTTTGGTGCGGCGAACTTCTCACTTCCATTCAAAATATTCGATTTTGTTAATGATTGTGCACCTAGTATACACCACACATACGTTCTGATAGACTCATTAATGCGTTCGACAACTGCTTGAGTAAACCCGTCACTCCTGTCTAAGACAAATGTGGTCCAGGCATTAGACTGTTTCTGTTCTATTGAGCCTAACCAGACTTGTGATTTTGATGAGAATGAAGTGTAACCAGGGTAATAATCTTGAGGGTATTGTCTGTGACTCATAGCGTAATACAATGTACCCATGCCTTTGTGATCATCAAGTTTTTGTGTGAAGTCATACCGGGGCCTTATGTTAAACTCATTACAAATCCGTTCAAATGCTTTTATATCCATGGGGTTGTTATACCTGTTGAAACTAGATTCAGTTGGTAGTGGGGTATGCAGTTCTGACAGTATTCTTCTAAGCTGGTAATAAGTGGGGAAACGGTACATAGACCTAATCAGTTTGTTTGAGTGATTCAAATGGTCTGTAAAAGAAATGCCGCATCCTGTAGTACTACACAGTATAGCAAAGTTGAGTTGGTTTTGAAACATCTGTAGTGGACTTGAAGACCACTTTCTTGCAGTAGCATCGTCTGTTATTGGAGGGTTTAGGTAATGATCAAAAGGGTTGGGTACTTTGACTTGAAATAAATCTTGTTCACTTACAGCTATGTCGAGTTGATTTAGTTGAATTATTTTCTGTTCATAAGTAGGGGCGACATTATATTTGGCATCCACGTTAAATTGAAATGCGTTTGTAGTGGTAATGGTTGGTGATTATAATCCATCCTTTTCTTATGTGATAATAAAAAATGTTTATAACCTTAACAAATCTTGACACAAGCAAACCAGTGTGGTTAACTAATGGGATTGATAATCGTGATGGTAGCAAGGCTGTAGCTATCCATGAAATGTTTTATACAGTAAAGTGGTTTAACCCTTTGAACCCGGCAAACTGCTGTAGCGGTTGGCGGCCTTGTATACCGTTGAACCCGGCAAACCGCTACAGCGGTGTCAGGTGTTTCGTATCGCGCGCCCGGTGACGCGCTAGCCTCGCTGCGTGTGTGGTGACCTCGCCCTTTGCACTGACATTTCCTGTTTACACTCGGTACACGGCACGTACGTTCGTCTGTGGTATGCGGTCAGTTTTGATGCGCTAGCATGGGAATTACGGTCGGAATCGCGAGTGGATGTGTAGATATTTGGAGTGATACAATTTTGTGTTTGGAGACATGGTTTCAAAAGCAGATAGCTTAGATGTATAGAGACATGTGTGCCTACCTATCACGAGGCAGCATAACCACGTGTTGGCAGTGTCAGCTGAAGCGATCGCCGTTTGAGTCACTGACAACGGCAATGACTTACAGCTTGATTCTAATGCTGAATTCGGAGGTTGTAATTCATTATCCGTTTTTTTTTATGCCACACCTTGGTGCACCTGTAGGTAAGTCTGTGGACACCAACGACACACACTGGTCACATGTGTAGTACGTGTATAGTCTTTACGACACTGGTATTTCCATCCGATCGTGTACAAAACACAACACTGACACACTGATCATCAGTCGATGCCGCTTATTACATGTTGTCTAGATCATGGATATACCTTATCAGTGGCAGGTGTAAACATTGACATCTGGTGACAAGGTAGGGGCCTTACGTTGTATCAGCATGCTGGAAATGCATGGACACTTATGTGTCACACTAACAAACACCCTATTTAGTGATGCATGTTAAGTACCAGCGACCTGTCATGCAAAAAAGACATTTTTATTCAAGTTTATTGTCACCTGTCACTATTCTTGTCACCAGGCATTATGACACAGGTGACACAGTGTGGTCAAATCCATAAAACGGTAGTCCATCCAATGGCAAATCTGTACATATATACCTTTATGGGGATATCTGTTGTAAAGTATTATTTACAAATATTTTACTGTATACACCCATTTTCAACAGAAATTTCTCAAATAAAGTCAGGGTTGAAGGGTATATAGACTTCTTATTTACTCAGGGTTCAAAGGGTTAATGTAACAGATGATAACTATTATTCTGTAAGTGAAACTCTTGATGGTTTAGAAAAGGGTGATATTTTACGAGCTGGGTATTATGACTTTTGTACTTTAGCTGAATGGCTTCAAAATGAATTTAAAATTAAAGCAAATTTAACCCCAGCTAATTTACTTGTTACAAATGAATTTCCGAAAAGTGGTCAGTTTTCTTTATCAATTAGTCTTTTATTATTACTTGGTTTTTTAGGTAAAAAAATAGCACATCCAGATGAAGATTGGTCACAATCAGATGGATGTCTACTATCACCATAAAAACCAAGAATACCTGGCAGATATCCTGTTCATTTGTCAGTACACACAGTGCTAAATGTTTATTTAAAAGAACTGAACACTACTGAAAATGTACACAATGGAAAGCCTTCAACTTTGTTAAGATGCTTGCCGACTGGAACTGCCCCATATTGTGAAAGTGTGGTTGCTAGATTTCCTAATTTGCAGTTTAAAAAATTAGGTTCTAGTTTCTTTGAATCACTGTGTTTATCTGTAACTAATCAGGATGGTAAACCAGTTCAGATGCATGATTTTACTGTAGTGTTGGAAGTTAAATAAATTTTATTTTTGTTTTATAAAAATGAGCGGTCTTGGTCCAAAGCCGAGAATTGTACCAGTTGCATGTCCATCAATAGAGTTGAAAGATTTGGCCGACGTGCAAGATTTTGATAAAGAAGGTGAGAAAGGAGAGGTGTATGGCCTTGAACTTGTGTCCATTGGATTGTACAAATGAAAGGCAATTGAAGATGTGAAAGATGGCGCGTTTCCTAAACTTAGTCAACTTCGTGATGTTACTGTTCCTACTCCTGTAAGTAATGTGCTCTACAGCTTAAAACATGTGGGTAATAAATGGGTAATTATTCCTACCCCTGTTCCGCTTGCACCTATTCCCATTGTATGGGACATAAAGTTTGTTTTTATTAGTCCTTATGTTTATTTTACTGATGAAGGTGCCTTAGTATTTAGAAAAGTTGTTAACTCTGAGCCAATGCTTGTAAGTCTTGTGCCAAGCTATTCCGAAACCAATAGCAGAGAAAAACTAAAACTTCAAAAGTATGGTAAATGAAGGTATTTTCTTACAAATAGAAAAGGCAGAACATATACTTCTATTTCGTTCGTACCAGCAAATTTTACCATAGATAGAGATGCGACAATAGTTTTTGAAATTCTCATGAGATCTGTGGAAGCTGTAAAAGAAGCAAATATCGCACAGGGAATCAAACTTACGTGGGATAGCACAGTAGCAGAGTCAACAAAGGTTGTTATTGCTATTAGAAAAATCAATACAGATTTTCAAGTTTCGAGTAGTGTCCCTGCTGTTAAGGTAGTGATTGATAAAACAACTCTAGTTCATCTAAGTTAAATAAACCTGAAACACATAGATCTTGTTTCATTTTATTACGCTAGCAAATTGTATACCTTTGAAGAGTTGCAAAATAAATTAGAAGATTAATAAAATATTTGTCAAAAAAAATGCCACCACTGTATCCACAAATACCACCTGAGCTGCTTGAGCATATTGAGTGTGATAAAACATTACAGGCAGACTCATTCCGTTTAATGAATATTACAGAAGCTTTGAAGTATTTGGAAGGAGAACAAGCAAAATACTCCCGGTGTAAACGACGTTACCAAACGGTTTTGAATTCTGTACACAACACATCATTGGCCGTGGGTGTGGTTTCAGCTGGATTATCTGTAGGAGGTATAGCTCTGTTTGCAATGGGAGAGGGAAGTGTCATAGGAATTGCTTTTGAAGGTGTTGGCCTTGCCACAAGCCTGGCATGCTTTGGTATGGAAGCCCTTAACAAAAGATTTTATACAAAGTTGCAGAAGCATGAAGCATTAAGTACACTAGCTGGAGCTAAGCTGAGCAGTATGAAACTTATTATCAGTAAATCTTTGGAAGATAATACAATTGACGATCACGAATTTAAGAGAGTCCAGGATGATTTGGCCAATTACAAGCAACAGAAATCTGAAATACAGAATAAGATGCGTAATCAACCCGTGAACGTTGAAGAGCTAAAGAAATCTTTTATAGAACAAAGAAAAAAGATAGGCATAGAAGAAACTATGAAAAAAGTACAAGGTCTTATAAACAATTAACGATAGGTTTTGGTAATCCATTATTTTTGTCATACTCTTCGCAAAGAGATGTCATGCCTGCTCATTTGTCGCCATCAGCTCCACCAGAGTACTACTGAGAAAAAAAGTTTTCTTGTTGTCCTTGTAACTTGAGAAATCTGACCGAGTGTCTTATTGTCTGAAGTCAAGAACTTATAAGAACTTGTGACAACTAACTTCAAAGTTAACGTCAAAGTTACTTGTAAGTTGTAGGTAACTTTGAAATTAGTTATCAAGTAAGATCATAAGTTATTGACAGGTCCAAGCAAAGCTGTGTTATTTTTTTATTTTTCATTATAAAATGAACCAAGACAAATTACTTCGTCTAAGCGATATCTGTGCTGTAGAAAACAAAGACTTAGACTCTAAAAATCAGCGGCTTCTCTCTGTAGTTGTTTCCGGAAAATCAAAAGCTTTTCTTGGTAAACAATACATGTCAGAAGACATAGAATCCCTCACCGCTGATGAGCTAATCAAACTACATTCAAAATATAAAAATCACATTAGTTCACTAATGACACGTGATTTGAGTTGATCTCTTGTCTGCCTCTACACAAAAGCTGTGAGTCACTTCCTGCCTGTTGATAGTGACAGTTTATCACACGATTTAGAAAGCAACCCCATAGTTTCAAGTTCAATAGGCAAATTAGCATGCCTTATGTTTTACAAGTTTGGGAATTACCTTGCACCTGTGGTAACCTTACTTGTAACTGGGAGTCATATTGACTTTTCTAAAATAAAATTTAAATTAGTAGAAAATGGATGAGACCCAGACAACTCCACAACAGAGTCCTGTCTTAACACGGGTTCAAACGGTGACTAAGGTTAAAAGCCAAGGTAGGGTTGATGCTGGGAAAAAATTAGCTGAATGGAACAGGCAAAAAAAATTGCAGCTTCAAGCGTTAACAGAAAAGTCTCATGTAACTGACCCCCCCCACACCAGTGCCACTACCAACAGGACCAACACCTTCACCACCTCAACAAAGTGAGAAACAAACAACTGATCTAAAACTGAAACAACAAAATATATAGTTGCTGGATTTGTTGTCAGATTTGGTTACGTAGGTTACCAATTATACAAAAAATACAAACCACAGACTCGAACAGTGTCCAAAAAATCAAGCACTCAAAAAATAAAAGAAGTAGTCGCCACATTACCAGGAACACCCAAAGCCGTGGACCCATTTTACATGCAGTAAATAAATTTATTATTTTAATTTTTGTGGCATAAGAAAATGAGCGACACAAAGAACATAATGAACCTCGTCTATCACTCTGCCATAATAAGTGGACTAACAGTAGCTTACTCTATGCTTGGGAAACGTCTTCTCAAAATGAAATCAGCAGACCTGAGTAGATTAGACTTCGAAGACAGTGCTAAGCTAGTAGCTGTTGTAACAGCATCGATTGCCACAAAAAAACCTTCTTGTCAAGCAAGGAATTATTCCAGAAAATGTTTCTATGTAAATAAAAAAGATGGCAACTATAGCTATTATGATTGGTGGGGCAGTTGTTAACACACTTGCATTTAGTGGTTCAAACTATCTCTTTTCAAAAATGGGAAGAGATGAATCTGCAGAAGAAATGAAGCATCACAATGAGGCGTCTGAACAACTGGCACAAGCTCAACAAGATTATGAGAAGCAAAGAATAGAGAAACTTGATTTCATCAATTCAAAACTCAGGCTTGAGGGTCACGCACAACATACAATTTCAAACGTCGATGACACGATCAGGGAATACTGTCTTGTTACTGGTGAAGACATGACCATCCCGCAACTAAAACTTAGCGACTACTACCAACCAAGCCCAGAACAAAAAAATGGAGAAATAATATTTGTTCTAGTAGGAATGACATTAGCATATTTTACAGGAGTTTTTATTGCTAGAAGAAATGACAGACGTCAGAGCTAAACTAACAAAAATATATTACTCCCCTATTGGCTATTGGAAAGGGAATACTGCAATAGAAAAATTACATGCTGCTGTGGGTGGAGATGTTACACACGACCAAATAAAACAGTGGCTCAAAAAACAGGCTATTTGGCAAATATATCTTCCTGCTCCAAGAAAAATAACAAGACCTCATTTTGTAAACACTATCCCTAATGACACTCATCAAATGGATCTTCTGTTCCTACCACATGATACAATAAAAAAAATGATACAAGTATGCATTAACTGTTGTCGACATAGCTTCAAGGTATAAGGACGCCGAACCCATAACTGACAAGAATGCTGTAACAGTGGCCACTGCGTTAACACAAATATATAGTCGAGGGCCTTTAAAATATCCTATGCTTGTGCAAGTCGATGACGGATCTGAATTTAAAGGTGCTGTTAATCAGTTATTTGCAAAGCATGGCGTGCTAGTGAGGCGAGGCATACAGGCTATTGTTGAAAACTTTAACAAACAATTATCGGAGAGACTTTTTCAGCTATCAGTATTCTAAGGAACTCATGCATGACACCCGAAACACTGAGTGGGTTAAGAGATTATCGTCTGTGATAAAAGCAATGAATAATGAAGGTCACCCTAAACCTGTTGATGCTATTAAATTAAAAACAATGCCATCAGGGTCAGAAATAAAAACAAAAGCACCTGACACAAGCTTGTTTACAAAACAGGTAAGATATTTGTATCAACCTGGTGAAGCCGAGAATGACGTCAGACGTAGGGCAACTGATCCAATTTGGTCTACGTCTGTCCACAATATAAAAAAAAATAGTTCCTTCCGCTAATGCATCGATTTATTATCTGTATGAGCCTGCACCAAAGAGGGCATTTGTCAGAGAAGAATTACAAATTATTCCTCCAGACACTGTTACACATTTTTAATCATTTCATCAACTAATTCATCGATTAGTTCATCAGCTATTTCTTCAGATAACTTAAGCGCATAATGCCCAGGCATATAAGCCTTTTCCTTAGTGTGAAACACTCGTTTTGTGTCCCCAACTGCAAGTGACTTCTTATGTGTTTCGATCATTTCAATATTGTGTCTATTTGACCTCAGTGTCTTGTTTGGATAATCAGGCATCAGTTCTCATCTAATACTTCCTTATAATGTTCATGGCGAATGTCTTTATTTTTTATTGCTGTTTTTTTTAATACCTTTGGCTTTGGACTGACTTCCCTTTTGGTGCAGTATAGAATACATTTTTGATCTCAGTCCAACATACTCAACTATAGGCACACCATTCAGTGCGTCCTTAAACTTACCAGGCAGTTTTTTGTTTTGTGTGCTAAACAGCGGGTGATCCTTAGGGTAGTCAGATGTGTCATACATGTGTAGTTCTGTTTTCATGTCTTCATAAAAGTCTTCAGTAGGCACATCTATGATCATAGAGTCGGTGTCAGTGTATAACAGACGGCACTCATGATACTTTGGTTTGAAGTAATCATAATAAAATTCAAGCATCAATAATTTTGATAACTCGAGTATTGCCATACCAATGAATACTGGCTTGTCCAGTTTGACAATCTTTTTTTTGAGTGACACTGCATACAATGATGAATGAAACTCTTTGTACCCTGTGTACTGTGGCTTGCCTGTAAGTTTAATTGCACCCAATTCAGTTGTGACAAGTCTCACATCTTTGTGGTGATGAGGATTTTCCATTGTCTTACCAAAACAGGCATTGTTCATAAGCTTAAAGAAGTCTTTGTCAAATGCAGTGTTGCCGTCTCTGGCATGCAATGTTGTGTTTTTCATTATGTAATCTTTCATAAAAGCACTTTGGTCAAATTGAATACATCTGTGAACTTTCTTTAGTACTAACCCATGTCTGATGTAAAACTGCAACAAGTGGTAGTGACAAACGTAATTGAATTTGTCATTCAGATTTGGCACGGGATTAGTGTCTTCTTTTTTCCCTGTCATACTCATTTTCTCAACAGCTAATGGATAATCATTGTGGTAATCATGTAGATGGTGTGGGTACTCCAGGTCTACTTCAAAGATCCAACCCTTCGCGTTGTTTTGGTCATGACTCATAATATAGTTTGTTAACTGTGTTATGTCATACTGTGACAAATCATACAGACAAAAGTTTTTCAAGGGCAATAACTCACACATTGCGAACCCATACAAATTGTTAGCATCCACGTACGTAATGAATGACCTTGACCTTGAGGGGTCAAATTCATCAAGATATTTGTTGTTGGCTTTGGCATAATTGTTCGCTGCAATACTAATCCCTCCCCTCAAGCCACGTTCCACCATTTCACCCATCGTATGATCCGACAACAGGTCTATAAATATCTTACTGGATTTTAAAAATGCATCCCATGTCATGCCAGGACTAGTTATGTAGCAAGCAGGGTCAAGACTGTAGTGTAACAAACCCTTTTCACAATAACTTTCAAATACATCTGCTAGCAAGCAAACGTCAGCTTTCAAGTACTGGTCATTACTTACTTACTTACTTATGCCTTGCACCCCTACTGGGGCATAGGCCGCCTACAAAGGATCTCCAAGAGTCTCTGTCCCGGGCTCTCCTTTCCACTTGGTTCCAGGTCATCTTCATGGTCTTAAGGTCTGCATCCAGTTCCCGGCGCCATGTGTTTCTTGGTCTGCCTCTTTTCCGCGTGCCCTGTGGATTCCATGTTAGGGCTTGCCTAGTGATGTTGTCTGCTGGCTTACGTAAGGTGTGCCTTATCCATCTCCAACGTCGTTGTTTAATTTCGTCTTCTGCAGGCAGCTGGTTGGTTCTGTTTCAGAGTTCGTTTTTGCTGATGGTCTCTGGCCAATGGATATTTAGAATCTTGCGCAGGCAGTTGTTAATGAAGACTTGTATTCTCTTTGTGATGGCAACTGTTGTTCTCCAAGTTTCTGCTCCGTATAGAAGAACTGCCTTGACATTGGTGTTGAAGATCCTGACTTTGGTCTTGGTTGATAGTTCTATGGATCTCCAGATGTTTCTCAATTATATAAATGCTGTTCGTGCTTTCCCTATCCTTTGCTTGACATCTGTCTCTGAGCCTCCCTGTTTGTCGATGACGCTACCCAAATAAGTAAAGGCATCCACCTCCTCCAGTGCTTCTTTGTCAAGCGTAATCGGGTTGGTGGTGGCTGTGTTTGTCTTGAGTATCTTACTCTTGCCTTTGTGAATATTGAGGCCAACCTGTGCGGAGGTATCTGATACTCTGGTTGTCATCTCCTGCATCTGCTGCTGAGTGTGTGATAGTAGAGTACTGGTCATGGTAATCACCAATCGTTTCACACCCCAGTTTATCCCATACATCGAGTGCGTGTTGGTAATCAGAGTCAGAAATACCTTTTCCATTAAGTGTAGAATAAAATTTTTCTTTTGGTGGCAGTCTTGTTTCCTCAAACACAACCCAGTCACTGATGTACTCGTAAGGATACACTCCTTTCTTGATTAACTCTGACTCAAAATATTTACTTGTTATTGGATACTCAGTCAGTCCTTCTGCGAGACTAGCAAGCCCTAAGGACAAATGTTGCATGGAGTCATAAAATGCTAATTTGTTGTCCAGCCTAAAAGTCAAGTATTTTTCAGTTGTCTGGTCAATACAACTAATTTTTTTGTAAGACTCATCCACAGCCTGCATAATAATATGTGAATCATACCCCCTGAGATTGTGGAAAAAGATAGGCAACTTATATGCCTTGGGATCAATTTTTAGTTTCAAGTTGCAATCACCATGTGCAGCACCTCTGTAACGCCCAGTTATGTGGTCATGGTCACAAACTTTATCACAACCTCCTAAAGGTTGTTCACAAATCCAACACATTACTGCTGTATCAAAATTTAGTTTATCTTCTTCTGTCATCACCAAAGGCATCTGGCAGTTTTCCAAATACTGTACTACCTGACTATACAGATGTCTCATTTCTGTTAAAAACAGACATGCTGCATTTTCACCCCTGTAGATAACAGGTTCTGTATGCACACCATCAGACCTAACAAGAATATATCCGAAAGAACACACCACTTGATCACTCAATTTTACGGTCTTTGGTAATGATTCTGGAACAGGACCCTCATATGGTACAACCAGTGATTCAAAATCAGCATACACTACAAATGGCAGCTTTTGCTGATTAACATATTTCTTGAAATATACCTTGCTACCAGGATCTGGATACCTAAGTATTGTTTGAATGTCATCAGCCGACCTACAGTGCTGGGTATGTTTATGTGCCACTTTTATAGAGGAGAACCTTTGTAAACATCTCTTACATACTTCCTGTTTGCCATTGTGTTTTGTTACATGGTTGTGAATTAGTTGTGACATACTCCTAATAATTGTGTAGTGAAAGTTATCACCAGAGCTTATTAGTAACATATCAACATGCTTATCTTCTGACTGTCCCTAGGTTGGGGCAATTGGTGACACTCTAATTGGTTGTAACTTGTTCTCAGACTCATTATCCCATACATACACATTCACAGATATCCCAGGATTTAGTTTTTCAAACAGATCTATATCCTCCATCTTAACAGGAAAATCTATGTTACTGAAGTTGAGTTCATTTACAAATTTGGTATAGTTAGATACACGTTCAGGTTTTGTTTTTACAAAATGCAGTTTGGCAAGCACACACCACATGAAACAAAAATTATCTTTGTTCTGAACATTGACGACAGCCTTTTTGTCTGCAACCTCAGTTGGTAGTGGCAACCATGATTTGCCTAAAATAGGATGATATCTTGACTGCTTCAGTTGCAGTTCATGTACACGGCCTTCGTGCCAACCAGATCCCTGCATTTTTGCTCTGCTGATTGCTTCAAGGAAGTCAGGCAACAGTCTTTCTATAAACACTTTTTCCAATTCCTCTTTTGAATTAACTGTGTGTTGTCTTGTCGAGATATACGAAACAATCACTTCACCATCTACCCTGGTAAATTCTATTTTCGCAACAATCTGAATCGTTACACTACCAGAAAGAAGATTATCTTGTATGACCAAAAAGGACCTTTCTATCGATTCATAGACACTGTAAGTGTTTGATATAGGCAAATCTGTTGTGTGAAACACGTTTATTAAGCTTTGGGCATTGTCTGTCATTTTTATTTGTCCGACAAAATAATAAATAGAAAAATTACACCTTGTGTAATACCACTTTATTGACTGTAATCCCTACAATAAACAAATTTAGTTTATATAGTTCACTCACCAACAAATCAACCACTTTCCTGGTATGTGTCTTAAGGTCTTGTGCTCATGCGGCAGGTGTAATATCACTTATTGACAGTAACAAATTCAATATAATCATGTTGTTTACTTAGATGGTCTCTTGGCTTGACTTCGCGAACGAAGATTTTATAGGAGTTGCCCACGACGTCTGCAGGCTTGTTCGTGGCTGCGGAGGCCAATCCGAGACAGGCAGGTTCGACCGCAGTGGCTGCAGGGGAAGGTCTGGCCAGGGTTCTGAGCTGCGGCATCTCTGTTTTTTCTCCTGAGCCGCTTGTCCTTAAGGCTAGCTCTGCGAGAGTCCTCAAAGGAGACAGCTGCCTTGTAAATGGTGGAGCGCCAGGTGTCACGGTCCGCAGCAAGCGAAGACCACTGGTGGTGGTCGATTTGGCAGGCACTAAGTGACTTCTTGAGACAGTCTTTGTATCTCTTCTTTGGTGCCCCTCTGTCACGGTGTCCAGTAGCAAGCTCGCTGAACAGGGTGATCTTTGGTAGGCGATGATCCTCCATCCTGGAGACATGCCCCGCCCAGCGGAGCTGTGTCCGCAGCAGCAAAGCCTCGATGCTCACAGTTTCAGCCTGTTCAAGGACCTCGACGTTGGTGACATAGTCACTCCAGTGAATGCCCAGGATGGTACGCAGGCAGCGCTGGTGGAAGCGTTCGAGGAGTCGTAGTTGGCTGCGGTAGAGGGCCCAGGACTCGGAACCATACAGCAGGGTGGTGAGGACCACAGCTCTGTACACGCTGATCTTGGTGCCTGTTTTCAGCTGTTGATTGTGCCACACCCGCTTGAAAAGTCGCCCGAAAGCACTGTTCGCTTTTGCCAGCCTGCTGTCAAGCTCCTTGTCCAGCTTGGCGTCCGACGTGATAATGCAGCCAAGGTAAGTAAACTGGTGCACTGACTTTAGTTCAGACTCGCCAATGGTGATGTGAGGAGGGCGATACACTGTCTTGGGTGCCGGCTGATGGAGGACCTCTGTCTTTTTCAGACTGACCTCGAGTCCAAAGAGCTGGGCAGCATCTGCGAAGCAAGACGTGATGCGCTGCAGGGCTCTCTCTGTGTGTGCAACGAGGGCAGCATCATCAGCAAAAAGCAGCTCACGAATCAGTTGGTCTAGGGTTTTCGTGTGGGCCTGCAGTCGTCTGAGGTTGAACAGGCTGTCATCGAGACGATACCTGATGTACACTGCATCGTCATCATCGAGGTCCACTGTGGCCTGCTTCAACATCATGCTAAAAAAGATGGTGAAGAGGGTCGGTGCCAGCACGCAGCCCTGCTTTACGCCGTTGAGAATAGGGAATGGTTCTGAGAGGTCATTGTTGAGTCTGACCTGGCCTTGCTGGTCCTCGTGTAGCTGGACAATCATGTTGAGGAACTTTGGGGGACAGCCAAGTCGCTCCAGGATCTGCCACATGCCTTGCCTGCTCACATTGTCGAACGCTTTTGTTAGGTCGACAAATGTTACGTACAGCCCTTTGTTTTGCTCGCGGCACTTCTCCTGTAGCTGTCTCAGCACAAAGACCATATCGGTGGTGCTCCTGTTTGCTCTGAAGCCACACTGGCCCTCTGGGAGTTGGTCTTCAGCGATGGCAGGTACCAGCCGATTCAGGAGCAGCCTTGCAAGGATTTTCCCAGCAATGGACAGCAGGGTAATTCCCCGATAGTTGGAACAGTCAGACTTCTCACCTTTGTTCTTGTACAGGGTGATAACGACTGCGTCACGGAGATCTTTTGGTAGTGTTCCTTCCTCCCAGCAGCAGAGAAAGAGGTCATGGAGCTTGTTGTGCAGTGCTGTGCCTCCATGTTTCCAGATCTCTGGCGGGATTCCATCAATGCCTGCTGCTTTGCCACTCTTGAGCTGGTGGATGGCTGTGAGGGTCTCTTCAGCGGTGGGCGGTTCGTCCAATTCAACCTTTACTGGGAGGTGTGGGATTTGTAGGACGACTGCTTCTTGAACAGTGCGCTCAGCGCTGAAGAGGCTCTGAAAGTATTCCGACCAGCGGTTCAAGATGGAGGTATTATCTGTGAGGAGTGCCTGGCCATTCGCGCTTCGCAGGGGACTTTGTACCAGGTGCCTGGGGCCATACACTGCTTTCAGTGCTTCGTAGAAGCCCCTGTAGTCACCATTGTCAGCACAAAGCTGGGTCCTCTGTGCAAGTCTGGTCCACCACTCATTCTGGAGATCTCTGAGCTTGTGCTGGAGACTGCTGCAGACGAGGCGGAAGGCAGACTTCTTCACAGGGCAGGAAGGCTGGGCTAGGTGGGCCTGATGGGCGGCTCTTTTTTTTGCTAGGTGTTCCTGGATCTCTACATCGTTTTCGTCAAACCAGTCTTTGTTCTTCTTTCTGGCGAAACCCAAGACTTCTGCAGAGGATTTTGCAATAGCAGTTTTCAGTTGTTCCCAAAGTGTTTCAGGGGAGGAGTCTACTGGGTCCGCTGTGTCTTTGAGCCTGCGCTGTAAATCTGTCTGAAAGGCAGCTTTCACATCGTCACGCTGAAGGCTGGCAACATCAAGCTTTTTCTTGGGGGGCCCCCATTTCTTGGGTTTTGGCTTGAAGTGGAGCCTGAGTTTGCAGCGGACAAGGCGGTGGTCAGTGTGGCACTCTGCGCTGGGCATCACTCTGGTGAGGAGGACGTCACTGCGGTCCCTCTGACGCACTAGGACATAGTCGATAAGGTGCCAGTGCTTGGAGCGAGGATGCATCCAGGTGGTCTTTCGACTGTCCTTTTGCTGAAAAGTAGTGTTGGTGATGACCAGTTGCTGCTCCGCACAGAACTCCAATAGTAGGCGGCCATTGTCATTGCAGTTCCCCACGCCATGCTTGCCAAGGACTCCTTTCCAGGCTTCAGAGTCCTGGCCCACTCTGGCGTTGAAGTCGCCAAGGATGATGACTTTGTCGTCTGCAGGGGTACTCTGTAGGAGGCTGCGCAGGTCAGTGTAAAACTTGTCCTTTTCAGCAGGCTCTGCCAGGAGGGTTGGGGAGTACACACTGAGAAGGGTGACGTGCTGCTGGTGTCTCAGTGGGAGGCGCATGGACATGATGCGGTCTGAGTGGCCCGTTGGTAGGTTTTCCAGCTTAGTCGCAATGGATGTCTTGACCATGAAACCCACGCCTGAAAGCCGTCTTTCTGATGCAGGCCTGCCTGACCAGTAGAGGGTGTACCCAGCACCAAGTTCTTGGAGGCTGCCTTCGTCCGGAAGGCGTACTTCGCTGAGCGCGGCGATGTCGATGTTTAACCTCCGCAATTCATGGGCAATGAGGGCGGAGCGACGTTCAGGGCGTCCGCTGTCTGCTTTGTCGAGCATGGTTCGGACGTTCCAGCATGCTACGTTGAGTCCGGTCGTGGTCGTCATGAGAGTGGATCCGTTATTCTTTCTTGTTTTTTGACCGCAGGAGAAGATGCCCGTTGACCGCGGCTAGCCAACTGGGGTTGCGAGGGGACGAGCTTTGGTTAGGCCACCTTTTCTAGGCCCCTCTCCGTGTGGAGCAAGCAGTGCTGTCCCTAGAGAAGGCTGCTTGGTCGTTCAGGGTGTGCCGAGTGATGTTGTCATCCCCAGGTCAACATCAGGCGACCAATATCCTGAACCGCCTGCATGCAGGTTTGAGACTGCGGCTTCCAGTGACATCTTTCACCTGCCGTTTCGCCCCTCGCCCGTCGCTACAGGACTTGGAATGGTCAGTGTCATGGTCCGTGGACGTTTCCTAAAGCCTGCGCGGTGGAGCTTTTTGGTGGAGTGCAGTGTGCGCAGTACTGGCCCCACCCTTTAAACCCTTGGTTCATCTGCCATGGCCTAGCAAGCTGGGACGATGGCATCGAGGTCCTCGGGTCGTAGGTTTTATATCAGACTGTCCTTGTCCTAGTCTCTGGCTCAAAAGCCTTCCCCGGAGACACGGGGGCTTTGATGTCAGGGGTTTCCTCCCTTAGCCTTTCCGCAGCCAAGCGGCCAGGCCTGCAAGGCAGCAGGCGACTCGTGGAGGGCGGGGTCGTCTATGTCCCGTGCAGATGTGAACATCTGCCCACTAAGAGGGTTTAACAAGACAACAAAAAAGACGGTGGGGGATTTCAGTACGGGAAAGACGCATTGGAGAAACTGGTGAGATTACGTACGCTGAAAAACGTGTAGCTTACGTTGTGTTGATAAAAAGTACGGCCGACATCATGATGGCCGCTTTAACCGGAAGTAACGTGATGTGCTGGTCTTTGATTTTGGACCTTACGGCTAAACGCTGTAAGGTCCAAAATCACAGACCTGTACACACTGCAGATTCATTAACAGACGCATAGACCATTATATGATCATGTCTTCCACTTGCAGACCGGTTAACCCTTTGGCTGTCGCTAGCTCCGCTTTATGTCCCGATGTTTTCTGTAGGAATCATCGCAACATGAAGCGCTGCCGACACCAGCCAAGTGCAAGAGACATAGATCCTCATGAGCCCCCCCCCCCTCCCCCCCCCCCCCACACACACACACCAACTGAAGTTTCTTTGACGGCTGGGAATCTTAGACGGACGTCAGTTGAATGTACGGGCCACGGAACACAGTGCCGTTTCCGTACTGTACAGTCTCTTAGCCATAGTCAGTCCCAGGCATCCTCTAATATTTCAGTCCCCTAAAAAACACTACCGCCCACCAGCTGCACATTTGCCATGCACAAAATAACAACAACAAAAAACCAGCACATTAACAGTCTCATTTCTTGGCTATGAACCCGATTCTTTACCAACCCTACACCCAAGCATAGCTCAAATCAGCGTGCCCCTCAAATCACTACGTCAACGGCAACTCAACATAGGCCCACAACTGTCCAGTGGATAAGCTCAGGGGGGGGAGGAGGTGTTCACTTCCTATCTGACGGTCTAGTACACTGATGCAGATCGATCCCTTCCTGTTAGATCTCACAATGCATTGTTTGTCTGGGAGTCTACTGAACTAACCTCTCCACCCTGTAAGAGAACTCCAACCAGCTGTAAACCGGCGTAGATCTTTACCCATCATAAGCCTTGAATTTCTACTTTAGAGTTGTCAACCCTTTCAATGTTAGTTGATGCAGATTGTGTTGCTGAAATCGTAGGTCATGTTACATATTCAAATTTGGCAGTTGAGGCAGTGCAAGGACCGGTGTTTTAAAAAATAATTTTTGCCTTGTTTGAAAATTTGTAGTAGGGCTGAATGTTGGAATTTGCTGGAAATTTCTGGTTAGATGAGAGGAGACATGTTTGGTGCTTTGATTCTTACTTAGATGGTAGAATATGTGTAAACACATACTCTCAAACCAGTCACAGT